>JAEQBH010004473.1:600000-836816 GCA_016808115.1 Tetrastigma voinierianum
TGCTTCTTGAAAATCACAATTGATTGAGCATTAGAATGCGAAGATATCTTTGTGCTCATTGTCTTTGGAACTAGACTCACCTTTTGAATTGAAACTGGTTTACAATTCAATAGTTGAACTAGTAGTTGAACTGTTATTAGATCAATGATGTCAGAAATATATTATTTATATATAATTAAAATTGAAAATAATTGTAAAAAAAATAAAAAATATATATAAATAATTGAAAATTTTAAATACATTTGATCATTAATATTGGTAGCTTTGACACAAGGCATTCATGGTTGGCTAATATGGATTAGGTTCCCTCAAGGAGTATTAGAGATATAATGGTTATTCTATTAAGAGGGTTGGGGAATTCAGGCAAAGACAAGACTCTTTAGTATATTCCTTGCCTTACTGTAGTGTGGGTTGTGTTGCAAGAGCGAAATGCTAGGGTTTTTTTGGGATAAGTATAAAACATTGGGGATGTTGTGGAATTTTATTCTTTTTTACTCAATTTTGGCCTCTTTTACGGTCACTTTTAGAGGAATCCCACCTAATGTTATTCAACTAAGCTAGACATTGGTTTATGATTCAGTAAGGTGTATAATGTTTAAAAGGAGTTTGATTTGGTTTCTTATGATGTTTTTACATGTTTTCATTTGTAGTTACTATTGTATAGTTGAGGAGGTTGTTGGTGAGGTAGGGGCTGGGTTTTGTACATCTTGGTTGTCTTCTGTGCAGTTTTGAGGGGGTTAGTGTATCCTTCTTGTATTTACTAGGTCGCATAATTATTATTGTTTTCATATTTGTTATAGATAAATCACAAATATTCCCACAGTGGGTTGCTTCTAAGTGGATTTTTAGAGTGATGAGTATTTGTGAGTGTTTGAGGCTATGTTATATGTGTTTATCATAAACGTCAAGTGTGGGTATGTCCAGGTGTCAAATCCTTTTCCATCCCAAAATCTTGGGACAGCGGAGATTCAATCTGAAAAGGACGAACTATGAGGTAGGTACTTGACTCAACATCAATGAAAAATAAATTAACAGCAAATATAAACACAGTAAGAAAAGACTGAATATAGACATTGTTAGTTATAGTTACTAAACATATCTATTAAGTATATTTTCTATATTTTAATAAGTTCTGAATGTTGTTTTATAGGGATTTTAGCGTTATTTGTTATAGATCTCTAATTCTAGTAGAAAGCCGGAGAGAAGTATTGAAGAAAATGTTGTATCATTATTATTAATCTTGATTAGTTTAAAACTTCATCAACTATATTGATTTTGTATTCTGCTCTTTCCCTCAAAGTTTCAAAGGATTGAAAACGAGACTTGTAAGGTTTCTTCTAAGAAGAGGGGATTTTCGGTTACTTTCAGACTTCCTGCCTTAAAGTTTGGGAAATTGCACTAGTAAAATATGGTTTGACAACACTGTGGTAGTAGTATAACCATCCTGTTTTCTCTTTTGTTATGCTAGGTTCTGTCCTCTGTCACAACGGAAGAGCAGTGGGCTTGCCTTTTTATGCAAGTTAGACTAGTCCTTCTGTCAAAACAACAGAGCATCAGCTTCTTTTTTTTTTTTTTTTGCGAGTAAAAGGCAACATATTCATAAAAAAACCTGGGAAAACCCGTAGGTATACTAGGAGTATACAACAGGGACCCCCAAAGGGAGCAAAAAGGGACAAACAGACCTCACCAACCCACACCTAAACCCAACAAACCAACCCTCATCTCTACCCCATCCAAGTCAAAAAATCTATCAGAGAACTAGGCATGTCCACAATATACAAATATGTCTAAGACAACAAATTATAAAGAAAAGAAGATTTCATCCTTTGCGCTGAAAAAACTTTGTTGTCAAACACAATGTTGTTCCTTTCCTGCCAGATTGTCCAAAAGATCACAAGGGGGGCTGCCATCCAAGCTTTCTTTGTTTTTTTTTTCTCACAAAGGATCCGCTCCAAGAAAGAAGAGCTTCTCTAACTGTCAAGGGGAAGACCCATTTTACATCAACAATAGCTAAGTAAATCCCAAAACAGTCTAGCTTTTGAGCAGTGCAATAACAAATGATCAACTCCGTCTCTCCTCCTTCTCAAAGAAAACATATATTAGCTAAGACTCTTCCGCATCTCTTTAACATGTCCAAGGTTAAAATTTTGCCCCATGCGACTTCCCAAGCAAAAACACCCACTTTAGAGGGGACCCAATTATTCCAAATGAACCGATGCGGGAATGCAACAACTCTTGAACTGTCCAAAACCTTATAAAGACATTTAACCGAGAAATTCCCAACACTAGACTCTTTCAAAAGCATCAAATCTTCTTGGCTTGGAAGAATTCTCTTATCCTGGATAACCAATAAAAGACTTACAACCTCATCCACTTCCCTTCATTAAACGTCTAGAACAGTTTAGGGAACCAGCCTCGCCCCTCTCTCCCACATGCATTTGCTAGCAAGACATCTTTATTTGTTGCCAACGAGAACTGAGAGGGGAAAGAAAGGCACAAGACCTCATCTTCACACCAAACATCCTTCCAAAAGCGTAGCCTTCTGCCATTCCCTAGGGGATATACAGTTTGAGAGACGGTTGTATCCCATTCCCTTATAATCTCCTTCCACACACCAGTCCCAAAAACTCCTCTAACCTCTCTCGAGCACCAATCGCCTCTGTCCTCCCCAAACCTTCCCATGATAACATTTCCCTAGAGCAAATCCCTCTCATTGCAAAACGCCAAATCCACTTGCACAAAAGGTACTAGATGAGACTTTTTTTCCAGGTCACCTCCACTCCACGATATGTTTTTGTGAATCTGCTCTAATCTCAATCTGACCCTTCTAGGCAAACGAAAAAGGGACATAAAGTAAATAAGTAAGCTTGAGAGAGTGCTTTTGGTAAATGTGAACATAGTTGTGAAAGGTGCGCTTAAGGCACGCTTAGGCGTTAGGCGATGCTACTCCCTTCTTTGGCGCCTCGGCTGAGGTCAGGCGAGGCCCCTTTGAAGAGGTGTTGTTCAAACGTGCAAGGTGCGGGCCTTCTGCTAGGCGCGAGGCTCCAAAAGGCGCGGTTCTCTTTTTCTCTACTTCTTCTTCTTCATTAGGCAACGACCCCTTTCTAGTCCTAATCTAGGTTTTTCTATCAGCAAAATGGTTTTTTTTTTTGGCAAAATAAAACAGAAAATGCCCTAATTAGAGTAGGAAAGAGATCGTGTAGAGAAAGAACAACAATAAAGAAAAAATGCCCAGATTAGGGCTGGAAGTGGATCGAGGAAGAAAAGGTAGAAAAAAAAAAGAATTAGGGCTGGAAGTGATTAAAGAAAATAAAATAGAATTAGGGCTGAAATTGATCGCGCTAAGGAGAAAAGAAGGGAAGAAGAAGAAGAAGAGGGGGAGAAAAGAGGGCCGTGTTTAACATTTGCGCTTAGAGTTCCATGATTTTTTTGCATGAGCCACGATGCTTTTGGTATATATATTTGTAATTAATAAATAGTTAACTAAAGAGTTTTTAATATATTTATTTACTTGATCTATTTTTATGTTATTTACTTATTATAATAATATAAAAGATGAAAATCACTTATTTATCCGTAGTTATTTATCTATTTTATAATGAATTATCTTTTTATAAATAAATAGATAATAAATTATTTATTTAGATAAACAATAATGAATGATCTAATTATAAATAAAAATAAAGATTTATTTATTGTGAATAAATAATAAATAATAATAAATTTCTTTCTATTATGGTTATAAAAATTGAATATATTATGTTAGATTTGATTATATTTGAGAAAAATACATATATAACATAGGGTGCGTCTTACATAAAAAAGCCCTCACCTGCGTCTCAAGGCTCCAAGAGGCCTTTGTGTCTTGCGCCTTTTAAAACTATGAGTGTGAGTGAAGCCCCTTTAGATATATTTTGTCTCTTCCACAAAGCCAGTCTCTTCTTGAACCTCTCCTCAATGCTATCCTAGGCATTTACACAATTATACGGAGCTCCTAGTGGAAGACCCAAATAAGAGGAAGGCAAAGAACCAATTTTACAACCCAACTTTGAAGAAAGGGACTCATTTTTAAGGGAGCACCTCGTTGGAATGGATCTCTCATTTGTCTGCTAATCTCAGTCCTGAATTGCTTTAAACCTCATCAACATCCAACTTAAGTACACCATTTGATCTGTATCTGCCCCACAAAACAAGAGGGTGTCATCTACGCACAACAAATGGGAGACAACCAACCCCCTTCAAGACCACCACCACACACACACAACACCACCCCCCACCCCAATATTGCAGCTTGTCAGAAAAGCCTCTTCCATTGCTCTAGATAGGAAGAAAGTGGGTCTCCCTGTCTTAAGCCCTTAGAACTCTAGAAAAAACTAGTGGAAGTCCCATTCACCAAAACTGAGAAAGTAACCATGGAGATGCACTATCTAATCTAGTTAAGCCATTTTCCACCAAAACCCATCTTCTCCAATACTTGAATAAGGAAATTCCAGTTTAAGTGATCTTAAGCCTTTTCTATATCTAGCTTGCATAAAATCCCTCTTTCCTTCCTTCTCAGCAAAGAATTAATAGCCTTATTTGCAATTAACACCGTATCCAAAATTTGTCTGCCTTCCACAAAAGCATTATGGTTTGCAGACACTACCGTCCCCACTACCTTTGGCAACCTATTAGCAAGCACCTTCACCAAAATTTTGTACAGACTTCCCACCATACTAATAGGCCTATAATCCCTAATATCCTCCGCAGTCTCTATTTTTGGAATCAATACCAAGAAGGTGGAGTTTAAGCCGCTGACAAACTCGTTATTTTCATGGAATTTTTTTAAAATATCCCATGACTTCCTCCCTTACAAAATCCCAATTGAAGTGCCAAAAGGTTAAGGGGAAACCATCTGGGCCTAGGGCTTTGTCCCCCTTTAAATCTGATAAAGCCATGAACACCTCCTCCATAGAGAAAGGAGCCTCCAGATTTAATGCTGCTTCCCCTCCAATATTTTTAAAGTCGAGATCCGCAATACTAGGATGCCAAACATCAGGTTCCGAGAGGATATTTTGAAAGGCTGCCACCACTTCCCTCTTAATGTCTCTCTTCCTCAAACCAGCAGCCATTAATTCTGACCTTTTTGATAAAATTCCTCCATCTGTGGGAGTTTGCCGTCCTATGAAAAAACTGTGTATTCTTTTCTCCCTCTTTTAACCAGAGTTCTCTGGATTTCTGCCTCCAAGACACTTCCTCCAAAAGGGACCAATACTTGTAGTCCTCCCTGGCCAACAACCTTTCCTCTGCTTCACTAATAGTCAGCAGTTTATCCTTCTCCTTCAAGTCCCAAAAGCTCACTCTGCATAGAACTTCACTCTTCCTCTCCTCCACCCTACCAAACGCCTCCCTATTCCAAGATTCCAGGATGTCCTTCAAAGCCTTTAGCTTTGCAGCCAAAATAAAACTGAAAGAGCCAGAGAAATTCAACCCTTGCCACCATTGCTTCAACATTTTCTTGAAACCCTCGGCTATTATCCACATAATTTCTAACCGAAAAGGACTTGGACCTGTCCTAATACCACCAGCATCCAGCAGAATAGGACAGTGATCTGAAAAAGGTCTGGGCAAGGTGGACTGAACCAAGCCACTGAAGTAACTCTGCCAATCATCTGATATCAAGCCCCAGAGCATTGGGGCTTCGTCAGTCAGGATTTCAATAATGTGTCTCTTTAGTTTTTGTACTCTAACGTTCATACTCAAATGAAAAGAACAGAAGTTCTGGAAAATGCTCACTTCTCAATGTGAATATGATAATATGCTATTTTTCCAGGTTTTCTAATCCATATTTTCTTCAAATCCTCTCATTTTTAGTTGATCTTGTCTTATGTTGGGTCCAAAAGACTTTGTGCAAAGATATCTTGGTTTATTTGGTTACTTCTCTTCATTTCTGACTTTCTTCTAAATTCAATTTCTATTTTTTCCAGACATGAACCTTTTAAAATTAAGATGTTTTTGGCTCACCTAATAGCATACTGTATGGCATCGCTTTGGAATGTTTTGCATTCTTTTAAATTGAAGATCTGCGTGCTGTTCCTTTTCTGAGCTAATTTTCCTTTATTTCTTTTATTCAGGATGTAATTAATTATCTGGAAAAGGCTTTTTGTGTTGGATATACTGCCAGTCAAGGTGACAATGGAAGCACAGCACAACAACAATCTTCAAATCTAGTAGTAAAATCTTCTTCTATCCCGAGCAATTCAGTGGTCCCAGATGCTTCTAATTCTGATTCAGTGGCCAGTCTAAATTCCTCAGAAAATCCCTTATCAAGAACTTTGTCAGAGGAGACACTTGACTATGAAACCATGTTTTCAGCTCTGGACATTGGTGGACAGAACTTGGCCAGACCAGCTGGTCTCTCATCTTCAAATGATATTTCTTGGACCCCTGTGGATCGCTCCATTTTTACTGTTGACTTGAAGCTCAAGTTGCAGCTTTATAAGGTCCGAATTCTACTCCTCACTAGGAACTTGAAGGCTGCCAAGCGTGAAGTTAAGCAGGCTATGAACATTGCTCGTGGGAGAGATTCCTCCATGGCTCTCCTCTTGAAATCGGAGCTTGAATATGCTCGTGGTAACCACCGTAAAGCAATTAAACTCTTGATGGCTTCAAGTAATCAGTCAGAAATGGGGATTCCTAGCATCATTAACAACAACAATCTTGGGTGCATCCATTATCAACTTGGAAAACACCACACGTCAACTATATTTTTTTCCAAGGCACTGAGTAGTAGCTCTTCTCTTAGGAAGGAAAAGGCTCCAAAACTCTCATCCTTCTCTCAGGACAAATCACTTCTCATTATATATAACTGTGGGGTGCAGTACTTGGCCTGCGGGAAACCAATACTTGCTGCTCGCTGCTTCCAGAAGGCTAGTTTGGTTTTCTATAATCGGCCTCTTTTGTGGCTTCGAATTGCTGAATGCTGTCTGATGGCACTAGAGAAGGGACTCCTTGAATCCAGTGGGTCTCCATCTGATAGATCAGAAATTAGAATTCATGTCGTCGGCAAGGGAAAATGGAGACACCTTGTATTAGAAAATGGATTTTTGAGGAATGGGCATGCAATTTCTGTTGAGAAGGGTGATTGGTTATTGGGTGATGATAGGCAGCCTAAACTATCAATGTCCCTTGCAAGACAGTGTCTCTTAAATGCCTTGCACTTGTTGGACTATTCTGCATCAAAGTTTGCAAAAGTTGGTTTATCTTCAGAGTCCACACCCCTGGAAAATGAATCAAGTGAGGCAGTATCTGCCAAGAACTCGAACCACAAGAACTTAGCCAGCAGTGATTCCAAGGCATCCAACATAACAGTGGGCTCAGGTCAGGTCAATGCAAATGGTGATGCAAAAGAACAGAAAGGAGGACCTAGTCTTACCATCTTACAAAGCTCCATTACAGTATATGAAGATATTTGTAGAAGAGAGAATCAGATGATCAAGCAAGCCACACTTGCTAACCTGGCATATGTGGATTTGGAACTACAAAATCCTTTGAAAGCCCTGTCAACTGCCAGGTCTCTCTTGAAACTTCCTGAATGCTCCAGAATATTCACATTTTTGGGTCATGTGTATGCAGCTGAGGCTCTCTGCTTGCTAGATCGGCCCAAGGAAGCTGCTGATCATCTGTCAACCCTATTTGTCTGAGGAAATAATGTTGAATTGCTCCTACAGTGGTTAGCACCAAAGTCAATGAGTTGAGAAAGCACAGATCAGAGGAAGTAAATGGGGTTTCATTTACCGGAAAGAACCCATCTCTGGAGGAGGATGTACGAGGGATTATGTTCCTTAAGCCAGAAGAAGCACGTGGGACCCTTTACGCCAATCTTGCCACCATGTCCGCAATGGAAGGAGAATTGGAGCAGGCTAGCCAGTTTGTGAAGCAAGTGCATCTATAATACCCACAGTTCAGGAAGTCATACTTTACTGGTTTATGTGGATCTTGTGCTTGGGAAGACACAAGAAGCCCTTGCCATGTTGAAACAGTGTACTCACGTTAGGTTCCTCGCCACCACCAGCAGCAACAGCAGCAGCAGCAGCTCACCGTTGACATTTTCTTCTTCTTGATGGTTGTATCAAATGGCTTTTGGGTTGGTTGTGAACTCAGCAGGCTCCCCACCACCACCAAGTTCCAAGTTGCAGAGAAGATTCAGCAATCCTTTTAAGAGGATTTGTAACATATATATAGTTCAATTCAGAGAATAAATTTTTCTTTTTCTTCTTTCTTTTTTTTGTTTCCTTCTCCCCCCCCCCTCTTTTTTTTTTTTTTTTTTTTTTTTAATATCCAAATGTAGGGTTCTTCGATTATTTTGGTTAGATTTAAGTGCAGGTGGCCCGCCTTTTCAGATTTGAGGTGTAGTTCTGATTCAGATTATTGTGTTTTAGTGGCTAATCCAGTTGCATTCCAAGAATTAGAGAGAGATCGTATCATGTCCAGGAGGACCTCGTCTCCAGAAAGTGATGATTGCTCCGGACATTGTGTATGCGAATGCAAAAGTCATTTTTCAGTTGAAGGCCTCTTTACCTCTTTTTCTCCCATCTCATTTCCTTCTATGTGTTTTTCTTATGTTCAGTTAGTTAGTCTCTTTGTCTGTTTGGTTTGCTTTGGTTTGCTTTTCTGTACAGCCTGTGTCTCCATTCTCCCCTTCCACTAACTAACCTGTAAAAAGGGATGCGATTTTTCTCTCTCTACTATGATCTGATTCTGAAAGCAACCTCTTCATTCTCCAAAGGTTGAAGGTTGTAGATTTAGCGACCCTGTTACGTGGCCATTACAGATTTGTGCTTGTGGTGTGGACCCACCCCACTCTATATGTGTACTGGTTTCCTTGTTTTTGTTTTCAAAATTATGTCGTGAATCGCAGCGTATGAATGGGGCAGTACCAATGCTAGCTGGACTTACATTCAGAACCTAAGCTTGCCTGTTTGGAAAATAGTTTTGAAAACTTTTTTTTTTCCAAATAAAACAAAGAGAAATACGGAAATACATTGTTTGGTTTTCATTTTTCTTGTTAAAAAAAATAATAGGGAACATAAAAAACATTAAATCCATTTTTTCTTTGTTAAAAACATGGGAACATAAAAACATTAAAAGTAAAGAATATTGAAACGATGTTTTTTATATTTTAAAATTTTGTTCTTAATAATAGTTTTTAAAAACATGAACCAAACATATCTTGAATCATTGATGCTTTAGAAAAACAATAAATTTAGATAATAAGGAGTCAATTCACATACCATTAAAAAGGTGTTCTTTATGTTTTAAAAAACTGCTCTTAATAATAGTTTTTAAAAATATGAACCAAACATGTTCGAGGCATTTGGTGTTCTCTGAATTTTTAAATTTTTATTTTTTTGAATTTAGTATTTTTGTGTTTTTCAGAGAAAAAAAAAAAGCAATCTGGGAATAAATATTGTCTATATTTTCTTTATTCTCTTGTTTTCAAACAAAAAGCAATTTTCAAAACTGGAAACAAATATGCCCAAAAGTCACTCAATACCTTCCTACTCACATTACTACGTGCTCCATGCCCTGGGCCTCCCTCCATCCAGTAAGGTTAGATAAATATCCAGGTTTGTTTAAATCATCCTCACAGAATTCTAAAATGATATAAAGATGCTATCCTAGACTAGAGAAATTCCATATTCTGGATTTCTTAAGGTTGATGGGGAGTGGGAGGCAAAGTGAGTGGATTTGAGCCTTGGAAGGATTATATATGGGGCTCTGATTTGTTGCTCTGTCTATTGTACTTTGATTCTTCTTGTTAAAGCTTTCAAGGAATGAAAAACACATTTTCAGCTGCCTATATTATTCCCTTTGGGATCCGGGTCCCCACTCCCCCATCTCTTTTGAATAATATTTTCCAAACAGCATTTATTTGTATTATTATGTAATGTAAGCATATTCTTTGTTGTCATCACCTCTGCTTAGTTTGTCATTTCATTTTAAACATCTGCAACCCAACCAGAAAGACATAACTAACTCCACAATACCTTTCCTTTCCATCATTGAAAATGTTAATTCATTTTGAAAACATCCAACTTGGAGGGGCTTTTAGAGATCGAGTTTTCTATCGTTCGAAAATGTCATTCATACTAACTTCCATTTTTGGGTAAATTCTCATTTCATAGTGATTTTACAAATTGTTTTAATTTAAAGACTATTTCTAAAAAAAGCTTTGATAAAATTTAAGAAACATTTCTAAAATCGGGAAAATTCATTTGTAATATAGAAAAATCATTTATTATATATATATTTTTTATAATTATAAGCCAGCCAACTCAACACACCTCGACACCTATTGTTCTAAAGCTTAACAAGCAGAAATCTCCAACGACGGGGCGAGATCGGAATAAGTGAACCATTAGGGAGAAAAAACCTAAGACTGACTAAATTTATAATTTTTACCAAACATGTTCACAAAAAATATATATTTCAACGCTCTTGAAGCCCGATTCACCAGAAAAGGACAAACTGCTACGAGATATCCATGCTCAAACTTCAAGAGCAACACATAACATAATATACAAAATGAATATATGTCAAAAAAAAAAAAATCAACTAGAAATATTTCTAATAAAAATATAAATAAACAAGCTCTAAATATAGGATATCTTTATTTTTGCTCCTTCAGCTTCCATTACATTTAACAATTAACAGTGCTTAACCGCACAAGTGAGGAAGAAATGGACTTGGGGATCATAGAAAATCAAAGGAAAAATGATTGTTCTTGGACACTGATACATATACCTTAAACATGCATATTATGTTTGGTGATCAGAAATTGGTCATGTTGTTCCATATTCCATGGTTGTTTGGCATTTGCAATATCATCAATAAATGACTCAAGTTCCATGGAGACAAGCTTTTAAATGCTTTCATATACCTCAACCGGTAAAAAACAGCTACATTGCCCATATTTTTCTCTTTTCCTTTTTCATCAAAGAGGATTAATTTCCTGAAGTAGTACTTCTACAACATTATACACCCTTCCTTCTTCCTTCTTCTTTCTCATTTAAAATACCATTTTTCTCATTCAATGAAAACATGAACTCTCTTTATATCTCTTCATACCTTAAATAATCTTTCTTGGTTTCTGCCTTATCCTTTAATAGACTAAAATATGAGGGAGGAATCTGTGGATTTCAAAGAGCAGGAAGGAACCCCATCAACAGACAACACCACATGTGTGAATAGAGAAGAAACAAACAAAATTCATGTGCCCTCAATAATATAGTTTGTCCTTACCTCAACTGCAGAAGCACCATTTCGCTCATCCATGTCTCTACTCCCTTCCCTTCCCTTTCCTTTCCTCTACTTTTTTCCACCATTGGGTCTAGAAAATGACATGGGTATCACCCCCAAAATTTACCTCCAACGATGAGAATATCTCCTTCTGGTAAATGGAAATTTTGGGAATGTCATGACCTGTTTAGTTACACTTTTCAAAAACAATTTTTTGTTCTAAAAAATAAGCCACATAAAACACTAAATTTAGTAGGGGTGGGCATGGTTTGGTTAACCAAACCATGGTACAAAATAAAAACCGATAATAGGCTTTTGGTTTGTTATTTATATATACAAAAAACCTAACTATTAATATGGTTAACTGAATCTTTGGTTACCAATTTGTTCGATTAACCATATATTGGTTTTTTGATTAATTATAATTGAAAAATAAATTTGTAATTCTATAACCATATATTAAAGTTCAAATTATAATAATTATTATAAATAAATAAGAAAAAAATGAATCCAACTATTCATTTGTAATCTCATGATACTTATGGATTTATAATACATCTACAAATAATCATGAAACGCATGATATTGCTATAATTTAATCATGATTTTTTAATTAACCATGTTTTAATAACTTCAATAAAAAGTTAAATAAATCTAAAGAAATCACAATATATATATTTCGATTAAGAAAAATGAGAAAATGTTTATTTATAAAAAGTAAAAATGACAAATAAAGCAAAGCTTACAACTCACAGCAGCTTAAACGATTATAAGGATATTATTTTTCTATTATTAATCGAAACCACGGTTTTGATATTTTTATAAATCGAATTTAGATTACAGAAATAAAAACCAAAATCGAACCATTTGGCTTTTGCCATGGCTTGCTGAATAGCCGATTTCTGTGCTTTTTTACCTCATCCCTAAAATTTAGAGATCAAAGAGAAAAATTTGCATAACATCAAAATCGTTTTCTTTATTCTAAAAAGTTATTCTCAATAACCATTTCAAAAAATATTGATTTGATTAAAATACCCTTTAATAACCTAATTTTTTAAATTTGATCGTCCATCAAAATATGGCATAATTTTAATAAAAATGCCCTTATTGTTTTTCTTGTAGAAATAACCTCTTTTTTCGAGAGACAATATAAATAAATGAAATAGAAGACACTTTTATCCAAAATGGATTAATTCTCAAGAAAAAACATGAGAATAGTTAGATTCATAAATTAAAAAGTATTTAATGTCTTTTTATCCAAATATTTGTTTCAAATATAGGAAATGGAATTGTATTTTTTTTTATAGGGGTCCCATGGTATTATTCCCCTAAGCTCATTGATTGACATTGGATCGTTGATTCTTTTCCATAGGACGGAACCCACAAAAAACGCCCCACTGTTCATTGTCATATAGATAGATTGCAACATTTTTTTTTTTTTTAAATCTATAAATATTCTTCACGGCATAACCAATCAATTTTTTCATCATCAGCCATCTAACTGATTTAAACTGATCACTTTTTTGTATGATGTGTATGGTTAATTTTACTTAAAAAAGAAATGAATATTAAGGGCATGTTCTTTATATTTTTTGAAAATTATTTTTGTCATAAAAAAACAAAAGCAAGGAGAATAAGTTTAGTTTCTATTTAAAAAAAAAAAATACAAAAAACATAACAAACGCTAAATTAAGGGAGGTGTTCTTTCAAAATTGTTTTTATTTCTAAATTTAATGTTTTATATTTTCCATATTTATTATAAATAAAAAAGAATCAAACAAGTTCTCCTATTTTCCTTATAATCTTTTGTTTTTCAAAGTAAAAAACAGTTTTTAAAAAATTATAACCACCTTAAAGTGTTTGTTTATATAAATTTGACAGAAACAAATTTTTTAGATGGCTAAGGAAAACAATTAAATGATTTTAATTTATTATTAATTATAGTGATTTTTAAAGATAGAAATAGGATTTTTTTGGGGGTACAAGATCTATACTTAACAGGCTTTGGCTGAAAATAAAAGGGCAATGAAATTAATGAAACAAATTTGCCTTTGTTTGAGAGAAACGAAGGAAATCAGACTTTAGATATAGTCCTGAAAAAGAATGCTTAAAGAGTGTAGAATTATTGATGTAGATGCCACGTAGAAAATGGCAGAGGGTAGATGACCTCAATTCAGCACTAATATCTTCATGGCTTGAGACTTGGAATGTTGCTATTGAATGCTAGCTTAAATTGATACCAAGGCCGGTGCTTCATGTTGATTTGAGTTTTTGAATGGATTAGCCAAAACGTTTTCTTCATAATTGGAAAAACAATTTTACAAATATGTAATTTTGTCAAGTAAATCGTTTATTGAAATTGGGTGGTAAATTCTCTCTCTATGTAACAGTTACTAAAATCCACTTATAAGGTCTCTGATTCAGTGATTAAGAATTAAACAGAATATATAAGTAATGAATCAAGTTTTAGTTTGGCCATGAAAATAAAATATTATACCCAGAAGTTAAAAGGGAAATATATGGAAAAAAAAATGAATCCACCTGTGACAGTACTTGTTAAGATAACGTTTTCATTGAAGGCGGGGAGCTGTCCCTAGGAAGCAGGAAGCATATGGCAGCATTTATGTTTTCTAACACCATTTAATACTAGGGTTTGATTCACTTTTCTCTTTAATCAATAGCCATAGCTTTTAAGCATCGTCATATTGCCAGCAGCATACAGTTATAGAAAAGACCAAAGACACTCCCATGTGAAGAATCTTAGAAATCAAAGGATTTGTACCTCTTATTGCTTTCACAGTATTTCACTGGTAAGAAGGACATGAATCACATAGATTGCATGGAAGTGGAATCCAATTTTAAAATGAGAAAAAGAAAAGCATCTTTGTCTTAGACAAAACACACATTGCAACAATCTCATAAAAACAAATGATGTACAATAGAAGCCAAACATTAGCTAATAGTACAAAT
Organism: Tetrastigma voinierianum; assembly: GCA_016808115.1. NCBI lineage: Eukaryota > Viridiplantae > Streptophyta > Magnoliopsida > Vitales > Vitaceae > Tetrastigma > Tetrastigma voinierianum. The sequence continues at coordinate 614,251 of JAEQBH010004473.1, forward strand.
CAATAAGGGAAAAAGAAGAAAAGGAAGAGAGAGAGAGAGAGAAAGATGAGTGAAGGATGATGGATTGATGATCCTCCCCATGTCCACTTTTCCATGCATCCATCAGTCTACCAACCTGCAAGTCCATACGCCCAGAATCTAATCAGTAAAGACGAAATGCCATGAATTACACTCCAAGAAAAAAAAAAGTAAGAAAGACGAACCAAAGTGATTGTCTTTGGGGGAGGGAGCTTTTAGTTAGTGGACAAAAAGATGAGATGAATTGATAATGCCACATTTTTGGGCTGCTTTACTAATTCGAGGAACAGACACAAACTTAAAATCCTTCTGATTTACCAAATAATAGTAATAATAATATGATATCTTACTTGTCAATAAATCACTTGTGCAAGTATTTCACGTAAATGGACCATAAGCAATAGAACTAAGTTCTGACACCAATTACATGAACAAAAGAAAATATGGTCCTTTCAAAGCATTTTTTTTTAAATAATCGTGATTATCCTAACCAACTTGTAACATTGAACGCACCCTATTAATCTCATAGGCCATTAAAGTTAACGGGGAAACTTTCAATGGGCCCGAGGGGATTCTATCTTACAACATCAATTAAGATAATAAAAGATAATGTAAATTTAGGTTTAAAAAAAAAAAATCATATTTTGGACAAGTACATTTCAGAAGATTTTGTAACCCCCTTACAAGGAGTTTGAAGCACATTGGGTTTAAAGTATGCGGACAAATGAAGTGACCACTAGGACTAAAAAGCTCTAGAAATACAGAGAATGCTAGAAAATTAGGGTTGGGGTTTAGATACAGTGATGAAGTGCTACTTAACTTTGATCTAAACAGAGCAGGTGTAACCAGGAGGTGGTGTCTTCCCACAAGTAACAAGGAGTTGAAGAGCAAGTGGGACGTAAATGTTAAGGTTGAGCATCTTGAGCTTGAGAGTAGTGCACAAGCATGCAGCAGCTTCTATCTCGACCAGCCCTTTAAGAACCGGGCAGCACTTATTAGCCACAGGGTCCCCAAAACCAATATGCACCATCCCCCCTAGAAGATCCACACAAGAACCCAGCTTCAATGTGTCAATCGGGCACGTAGCCTTGGCGGGCGGCGGCGGGCACGGCTTCCCCGAGGGTGGTTTAGTCACCGGAGGAGTCACCACTGGAGGCAGTGTGATTGGTGGCTTAATGGGGGACAAATGATCGAGGAGTGATTGGGTGCCAATGTGTGGTATGATTGGTGGCTTAATTGAGGACAGACCGGAGGGAGTGTGATTGGTGGCTTAATGGGGGGGACAGTGATTGGTGGCTTAATTGGAGGGACAGTGACCGGAGGGAGTGTGATTGGTGGCTTAACCGGAGGAACAGTGACCGGAGGGAGTGTAATTGGTGGCTTAACAGGAGGGAGTGTAATTGGTGGCTTAACAGGAGGGACAGTGATAGGTGGCAAGGTGATGGGTGGGTTAACGGGAGGGACAGTGACAGGTGGCGAGGTTATGGGGGGCTTCCCTTTTGGGGATTTTCCTTTGGGTTGTTTGTGTTTGGGAGGGGGCTTGGAACAGGGGGCGCACTCAAGAATGGGGGCGGCGGAGGAGATGAAGAGCATGGAAATGAGGAGGAGAGCAGAAAGCATGGTGGAGGAGTCCATGTTTGGCACTTGGGAAATTTTGGGAAGATGGGTGAGTTGTTATATAGAGTGAGTGAGGAGAGGAAGAATACAAAGGTGTTTGTAAGCACTTCACGTGAACATGGGCTAGCCTCAAAAGGCAGCTGTCAAACCTTGCTAGTTGGCAACTACCATACAAATGCTCCAATCCATCTTCATTGTATTGTTATACAATTCTCATCTTCTTCTTATCACTATGATCATTGTCTTTGCTCCCAACTTTTATTGAGAAGGATCATCTTGTGTTTCTTTGGAAAACCTTTTAACATTAATAACTAATTTTGATATATATATATTGCTTTTCTTATTTCATTCACTATTTAGAATCCTTCCGCCAAAGTTATATATGCTTCTTATTATTACATGTATGGTTACTACTGGCAGACTGGAGGAGCTAGGTAAGGCTTACCCTTAAAATTCTTTTTGTAAAAAACTCCTCTTTGTAAGCATGTGGAATGGAACCCATTCCCTGGGTTATGCCCCCTTGAAATTTTAGGATCATTTACCATTGGGCTACATGGTCTCATCTGTTACTTTTTACGCCCCCTCCCCCCTCCAGTTTAAATTCTGGCTCCGCCCTTATGTATGATTTACTCATTTTATGTCATTTGGTATCAAAATGACAAAGTCATATAAGTTGTCAAGCCTCCTCCAAGGATACATATCAAATGAGTTTATATATATATATATATATATATATGTATGTTGCTTTATAGAAAACCTATTGGGAAATGCATGTTTTAGGGTAATGCATGTTTTGGGGTACAAATGAATCAATGTGGCAAAGAAATTTGATTCGGACATCTTAAACAAATTAGGTAGCTGATTGTTATAGATAGACCTTTCCTGATTAGCTTACTGCATGTACGTCACTTACATTTTTTGCCTCATTCTCTGTAGCTAATAATTATACGCATATATATAGTTGATGTCATATGTTCACCTTCATGCATATTAATTACTTTCTCAATCTCACCATATACATCATTTCAGAAAATTTCCCCTTTTTTTTATCAGCACTGCTCATCTCACAGCCTCACTTGAACTTATATGCAGAAAATTGATTAATTCTAATTATTTTCAACCCTTGATTGGGAAACCTCAAAACTCCAAAACTTCAAATGTTTTTCAAACTATAGTGCCATATGTTGGATTGGAAATTTTGACTCAAAATTTGTCTACTAACTGCATATATAGCTTGCTAGTACTTTACCCAACACTTCTATGATCCTTTTCATCTAAAATTCCCGGGAAATTTAACCGAATTAACTGTGTATGATTCGCTAATCAATGTGCCTATGATTATGTGGAGCCCTAGTTTTGACCCTTAATTTGCTGCCTACTTGTGGAAGTTTGTGACGTCGTGCCTTTAGTTAATCTGGAGTCCATCATGCGCATCCCATATAATTATGAGAAATTGGTTTAAAATGGATAAATTTCAAAAGTTATTTATAAAACTAACATCTTATAAAAATAATCTTGAAAATATTTCCATAAAAATGCATTTGAAAGTGTAAAAATAAATTCTCCATATGATAATCCAAATCTCGCCGCCATTTTCGTTTCATCCTCAGATATAACTAAAACTCCCATGATTTTCGTCTAAAATTTGCCTTTAGACTTATGTTTTGATTTCATTGAAAGATGTTAGTTTTGGATTTCAAATTGTTATCCCTATAATTATTCATCACAATTCAGAAATGCATCAAGTTCTTCAACCAAATTCAAATTATGTGAAAGTAAAATTCCTAAAAAATAAAATATATATTAAAAAAAAAGAGCATGGGAAATGAAAGTCTTGGGAGTTCATGCTTCTTCATTCTTGGACATGAAGGAACCCACAAAAAAGGGTCCACTTCAGTAAGATCATGTGTTGATGGAGTGGGTTCTTGTTAACAACTTTGCATTATTTCTGCTGAGGGTTCCCCCATTTTTTATATATATGCTAATATTTTAACCAATTTTGTGCATAATTATTGATGATTAGTTGGAAATAGCAAGAGGAGCTAACTTGTAAAATGGTGAATAAGTAAACCAAAAGTGGAAAATAAAAATAAAATGGGAGAGACAAAAAGGAAAAAAGGGGTGTCTACCTCATATCAACACAACCCACATATCATTGCACATGTTGGCATAAGATGTTATGTCCTTTTCTCCTATTATGAGCTACCAAAACAAAAATTCTCTAAATAAGTTTTGATAATAATATTGGAAAAATAAGAAAGAAAAAAGAAAAAGATGGGGGAGGTGGGGAGAAGAGAAACAAAAAGGAAAGCATGTGAAATGGAGAGATAAGATGGGGGGGTCCAGACTCCAGAGGGGAGTGAGCAGAGGTTGGTCCGTGAATGAGAAGATTGTAGATGAGACCATCAGCCTGTCTTGTTTTTGTTATTTTGCGCTTCTCTGCCCATCCGTGATTCTGCTTTCCTCACCTTCATCTCTTTCTTTTAAACTAAAATACTAATTTTTTAAAAAAAATACACATGTAGATTTTTTTTCTTTAAAATATTCGTAAAACTAATATTTTTATTTTTAAAACCTTATTTATTAACAGTGATTTTAAAATTAATCTTTAAAATTATATTTACCACCAGATTTTAAGATAAATTTAAAATCATATTTATCAATTATGGGTTTTAAATTAATTTTTAAAACTACAATTAATAACTACTATCTTAAAAAGTAAAAACGATAGTTTAATGAATATTTTGAAAAAAAATAATTATTAAGTGTATTTAAAAAAAAAAAAAAAGAATTACGTATAGTTTTTTATGTTATGTATCTCTCTCAAATCTCAATAGTCAATATTATTTTTACTGTTTCTCAAAAGCCTTTATTCTTCCTCAGCTTTCACACTTCACATCATCACCAACTTTCGAACGAATCCACATTCCTTTTAACTTTTTAGCTACACCAAAATTATTAATAATATGATCATTTAAAAAAATTCTAGAAGTTATTTGTAAAAACTAAGGTAGCCTTCTTGTTTTATTTAACGTTCAATATAATTTTTACTTAGCTAAATGTTTAATAAGACTTAATATTATTAAATATTAAATCATTTATTTTTTTAATACGATATTTCTATTAAGATGTTTATTCGTTTTTTATAACATAATTTAAGTTAAGATTATTTATGAAATGATGATATAACTTTCTCATTTCTTTTTATGTAATAGAAATATTTGGTTAAAATTGTACATCTTAAATAACTCCAAAATTTATACACTAATCATTTTCTATTTTTTTTTCTTGAAATGACTCATGATAAAAATGTCTTTTGTTATTTCACGTATTTACATATATGTTCGAAAAATATATATATTTTTATAAAAATAATGAAGATATTTTTTTGTGTAAAATTAATGAATGATTAGATTTCAAAATTTTAATTTTCAAAAGGTCTTTTCATTGAATCATCTTTATTATTATAATAAAATAAAATATTTATATAATTATGTATAAACGTAATAACATATTTACAAAAATTATTATGATAAATGATTATTATTATCATTCTTACAAAAATATAATCATTTTTTATTTATTTTATATAACTAAAATAGAATATATAAAATTAATAATTTAATAAATAATATATTGATAAAAAAAAATTAAAATTATTTATTGTTTTTAAAATATTTTGAAATATTCTACATGGATTTTAAAATATTTTGTATAGATTCTAAAATTTGACTTTTGAAATAGAAAAGCCAAATATTTTAGCTTTTCTATTGAGAAGAAATTTTCAAAAATTCAGAAATAAGTTTTTCAAAAATTTAAAAACAAACAATCTAGTTGGTGCCACTCGTTTAAGAATAAAGCCTAAAAAACAAAGACCCTAAGTGCTTATTTGGCCCCTATTTTTAAAATCGTTTAATCAAGCTCTGAGCACGCTTTTTAAAAGGTTTTTTGTGTTCTCTCTCTCTCTCTCTCTCTCTCTCTCTCTCTCTCTCTCTCCTCTCTCTCTCTCTCTCTGTATATAATATATATATAAAATATATATATATATATATATATATATATATATATATTAAAACTAGGAACAAGTATGCGTATTCATGCTTTTCCTATTTGCTTTTTAAAAATGTAAAAAAAATTATAAATGTGTGAAACAAACAAGGCCTAACATTTTTTTTAAATTCAAAAGGAGGTAAAAGACACCGTAAATACCCTTAATAATATAAAGATGCTTCTATTACGCACAAAACCAAGAATAATTTTTCAAATACGTAACACTATTTTCGCGCTTTTAAAACTCGTTATCGTTTTAAATTTAATGTTTTCTATATTCTTTATGTTTTTTAGAACAAAAAAATTATAAACCAACATGCTCTTCATGCTTCGTTATCTTGTTATAGTTAGGTAAATTTAAAAATGTAAACAAATAGGTCCATAGTTTTTTTCTTTTATTTTAGCATCTATTAACTTTGTATATAATGTTATTGTAGTAATATATTCTTACAGGGATTCAAACTTAGATATTCTATAACCTCTTCCCACCCATTTACTATTTGAGTTAATCCTCAATTGAAAATATAATTATAACATGGAATAAGACAACAAAATACCAATAGGGGATTTATTTGTTATATAAGGGATTTATCTTTACCTTTTTAAATATGTTTTTGTTGAGGAGAGTGACATTTTTAAGATTACTTTTACTAGAAGTTAATTTTACAAAATAACTTTTGAATTTGTCTCTTTTAAACTAATTTCTCTTCCAAATAATACTTTTGGTACATGTATGGTAGTATACATGTTTTCGTTTCTTAAACATAAACACCTAATGTAAAGATGGTTTTATATGATTTAGTGGCATGTCGAGTCAATTATAAATAAACCACAGGGTGATTAGATCTCTAATGTTATATATTGCTATTAATTCCATCCCAATTTTTATTGACTAATGATTTAATTCATGATAATAATATTAGAAATTTAAACTAGAATAAAATAATTACTACTATTTTTATATTTTTTTTGAAGACTCTATTTTTTTTTATTTATAAAATAGCTTGTTTAAATTAAATTTAATGGAACTTCTTTTTAATTCAACTTGTGTTTTTACAACATGAAGGGAAAACAAAGTAAAGAGGGGTAGGATTGGTTTAATAACTATATGTTAAAAAACACTTTTAGCAACAAAAAAGTATTTTTTTTTAAGAATGAAAATAGTTTTAAAAAAAATTATTTATGTTAATTTTATAAGATTAACATAAATAGTCATATTTGACATTCGGCATCGTCATTGCCCTCACGTCCCACGGACTATTGGAGCCTTGGTCAGGCGTATGTGGTTCCGTCATAGCATGTGAATACCGTAATATGCTATACGAATAGGAGTAAAACAAAAAAAAAGAGTCATTTAAAAAAATAATTATACTAGAATAATTAAAACTTAATAAGATACTGGATAAGAAGATTATTTTTAGAAAAGTTAAAAACGTTTCAAAATTTTAATTACAAGATACCAAAAAGGAATTTTTCAATTTTATTTTTTGTTATTATTTTCTGACAATTTAAAAAGAGTAAGCAAAGAGGAGAACCAGACAGAAATTACATGCATGCCCTTTCAACCCAAGAATTGGAAATGTACAGGGGAGGAGAACCTATTTAATGGTTTTTGTCGTGTGTGATGCTTCCATACAGTGACGGATGGTGGAGGCTCAGTCGTGTGGTTAAATCCAATGGTTCAGATTTTCTTCCCAAAATGATTGGCTCTCGATGATCTCCCTGCCACCATCACCTCCACGAGAGTTTTTCATCTTGTGGCTCTGCTTGCTTTTAGATTTGTCTTCCTCCCTTCAACTACAGCCAATATTGTATTTGTTTTCCCCAATGTTTTAAAAAATTCCACCAAAGAAACCGCGCTAAACCACGACGTAATAAATATATTATTTATATTTTAAAATATATAATTACAATATTTAAGATATTATTTATTACTTTTTATATAAATATGTATTTTAAATTCTCATTTTAAAATATGTATACGTTTAAATATGAAAACATATTAAAAATGGAATAAACTTATTTATATAAATATATAATTTTATTAATATCTAAAATAATCACAATGACAACAAAGTGATAACGTGGTTCCTTTGTAACTTCCCCTTTTAATACATAAGCTTGCAGTATTAATTGAATTTTTTGGGCCATGTTCTCTAACCCCGCAGTTTTCTAATTCTAAGAAAAAAACGACATCAAGCCGATGTAAAGCATTAAACGACGCCGCTTTAACTCGAGTAAAATAAATAAATAAATAAATAAAATAAATTAAGAGAACCGGCCGATTCGACCACCGGTTCGACAACCGGCTCGATTTCCGCCGGCTTCACGTGCTCGATCACGTGGCTTCCACCGGCTCGGACCACACAGATCAAAAACGGTTTGCGATTGACCTGACCGGCTGCTGGGCCGGTCGATGGTCCTACCGGTTGGACTGGTCGATCCGGTCCGGTTTTCAAAACATTGGTTTTCCCCTTTCCTTTCACCTTTTTTTTCCTAAGTTTAGTAAACAACGAAGTTTGGTTTTTATTTAGGTACCGACAAAAATTCGGGCCACCGATACGAACTAATAATGCTTTACGGGTTCGCTGAGATAATCGCGCTTTCGGCCATATTCTCTGACCCGCTTAACACGTTTAATAACGGCCATATTCGCGACATGCCTAATACCTAATTTGACCCGAATAAAACCGTTTAACTATTATATTAAGTAATTAATCTATTTAATAAGTTATTTGTATTAAATATGAATTATTAATTTAAATAATGAATGATTAATTATAATTCTTATTATTTTAAATAATCAAATTAAATAGCTATATTCGCTAATTGCCTAACACGAATGATAAATGAGTTGTGGTTTCGGAATGAATACCGATATACGATTATTCGTGTTTACTGTAAATATTAAATATCGATACTTATCTGTGACATCGACACGATATAAACATTTATCTATCGACACGACCACATCCCGCTTTACTTTCGCTTTTGAATTCGTTTTTTTTTTCATATTTTTTTAATACACTTTAGTTTTAGTTTCAAGATCTTTGTCTCAAAATAATCTTAAAAAAAATCTCAAATTAACACATATTTTCAAAATAATGTTCAAACTATTTTTTTTATTACCACATCATTAAAACTGTAATGTGTGATAATAAAAGACTAGTTTGAACATTATTTTGAAATTATTTTTTCCTTACAAGATTATTTTGTAACATCATTTTAGTTTCAAGTTAATAAATTGTTCTTATTTAGACTGAACATGAAACCCTTTTTCCTATACCCTTTGTCCGTTTGAGACGTAAGTGTTTTACCACTTGAGTTGGGTAGATGAACTATTTTTAATAATTTAAAAATATATTTTTAATATAAATAAGATAATTCATATAATTATTTTCGAAAATAATTTTGCTTTACGTATTAATTTTAAATAAAAAATCAAAAATTAATTTATCATTTTAAATTAGTAAAGAAATCTTACAAATAACTATATTTTAAATTTTTATTATATAATATGAGGTATAAATCATTATAAAACAATCCCATTTGATCAAATAATAAATAATTTTTATCCTTCAGTTAATGATGATTTATTTTATATTATATAAATTTTCTTATCTTCTCATCTTTTCAAATAAAATGAATGTACCATTAATTTATATCAATATAAAATAATAAATTTCTAAAAATTAAAACTACATAAAAATAAAATGTAACTTGGGCCTTGAGTTTGGACTCCAATGCTCTCACCACTTCTAAATTCTCCTAATCCCTTGTGCCACAAGCCAGACGCTATGATTAAGTTATGATTAATCACTAGACGGATCGGGACTAATCCGTCTGACTAAGATCGACAAATTTAATAATTGCATCATTGGCATGTTTCAGACAAAATTACGACTTTATCCCACGTCGGCACATACCCTTAATTTCGGCGTTGCTTGTTTTTTTTACTTAATCAATGTAATTTTTTTTAGCTTAATATTGAATAGCATCACAAAGATCAAAGATTGTCAGTTGCTTTTTAACATTGGTGCAGAAGAGGATGTCAACTTACGTATTATTTTATCTCTTGGCCCACTTCATTCTTAATTCAAGACGGTTTAATTTAATTTAATCAAAGTTTTTAATAGGTTTGAGTTTATTTTCTCAACCGACATAATTGTGTATTATATTTCTCAGAAACCAAAATTGTAGGGTTTTCAAAATGGCAAAAATTGTTAATAAAACAATAACTCGCTATATGTCTCTGTTTGGGAATTTCTAGATCTCAGATGATTAAATGAATCATACTAAGAATTCATCTTCACAAATCATTTAATCTGTAAAAGTTTCACGAATTATGAGACAAGTTAAATCTTTCCACCTTTATTTATAAAGTCATCAAATGATCTCCAAGTGACGCAGATTTTTAGCGAAAATCCTAAATAGTGAATGGCTCTCGTATAGAACTTACCAACAAGTATCACGAATCATGATCCAAAATAATAATAATAAGCCCTACTGATTATATATTTTAAAATAATTTTTATTATTTTATTTTATATTTAATATACATAATAATAATAATTATAATGTTTTATCAAATAATTTATAAAAATTCATAATATATTTTTTGGGATAATATATATTTAACTATATTGTTAAATTTGATATTTTATAATATATTATGATATATAATATATTAAGCTATTTTTTTATTTCATGTATTTATTATTAGTTATTTGATAATATATTAGTTAATAAATTTTTTAGTTACATTAATTATTTTTTGTGTAAAAAACTATAAAATATTTTTGCTATTCCCTAACTTAAAATCCCATGGCACTCCACTCGACGGCGTTAAAACCAAGCATAAAATAACTCACCTTCACTAATTCTCATTCCCGCTTACTGGTCCCGAAGATCACCAACGTCGTACTTCATACTAATTTTGTCCAAAAATTAGTCTAATCCCCCTCTATCCCGCTTACCAAACATGACCTTAGGGTTGAAGGTTTACCCATCTATTAATTTTAAGGTTCTTACACGATCCATCGAGGTGCGTATAAATTGATCCCGACACCCATAATTATTTATTTATATATTGTAAAGTTGAGCAAAAGAATGTCCCATTGCTTCATGATTGAAGGGTTTTTTTTATAACCATTTGCTCTTTCTGTACACTTCATTAACTTTAGGGTCATCTTCTTTTATTATCCTTAATTTTAGGGCATGCAATTGACCTCTGTCAGGTCAACTTATAGGTTGGAGCATCATCTTCTTTTATGATCGTAACGTTACGTACACTAGTAAAAAGTATAAATATCAAGGAAGAAAAATATAATAAGAGCCAATATTTTGATTTTCTCAATTTTCAAGGTTTTTGGTTTTAATTATATTTAAAATTTCAGTAATTTAGTTTTAATTATACCTTTGATTTTTTGAAAATCTTGTTTATTGTTGTAGCAAGTATTATCCAACCAAGTAGTAGCTGTTTGCAACAAAATTATAAATAGATTTTGTCGATAGATGGGAACATGGATAATTAATTCATATGTATTTTAGTTAGGATTGATTGATTCTGGAAAGAGATGGCAATTAATTGAGTTTGTCTTTGTTTCTGCCTTCGCCCTTCTTCAAATGAAGTTACCCATCACTGCTGCTCACGTGGTTGACGACCACATTTATTACTTTCACGAGAAAACTTGGGCCTCTTTTTTTTCTTTTTTTCTTTTTATTAGAGCCTTCCTTAATGTTTGTTTACTTCTTGTTTTTTAAAATTGTTTTTTAACTAAAAAAATAGAAAAAAGATTACAGGTTTGATTTCTAATTTTTTTTATCTTAAAAAACATAAATAAAAAAAATATTAAATTCAAAGAATAAAAATATTTTTTAGAAAATATCAAAATTGTGTTCATATTGTTTTTAAAAACTTTTCTTAAGGCTTATCATGCTTAGTTCATATGATAGAACGTTCAACGTTTCAAAAAGATAGGGTATAAGGAGAAGAGGGATCTTGGATTCGAGATCAAGGGAATAGTTTACTATATTATAAGTAAAGTGTTTAAATATAAAAAAATTATTTTGAAGAATAATTTTAAAAAATAAAAACCAAACAAGCCTTAATAATTGCTTTCAAAAACAATTTTTGAAGACAACTTGTATAGAAATTACCTTTTCAAAAAACAAATTTTGTTATCTTCAAAATCGAAAGCAACTTCAAAAATGCATAAACTAAAATTGTTTCTTAAACCAACTATTTTCTATTTATTTGTAAAAAAGTAATGTAAATTTGAAAGTAATTTTCCAACCGTCTGTTACATTTTCAGAATTTTGAAAAAAATATTAAGAAAATAAAATAGAAGCGAAAGGGGAACTTTTTTGAGGAAAATAAAAATTAAATTTAAACTTAATAAATTAATTAAATATATTTATTCAAACTCATTTTATTTATTTTTCTCAGATTATAAAGACTAATAAATGTTCGCATGTCTAGTTTAATTAGTTAGAATGTTCAATTTTTAAAGGCAAACAATGGGAAAGGGAGGGGTTCGAGTTTATTATATTGTATTAAAAAGTGATCAGCTTTCAAAAAATAAGGTTTAAGAAATTTTAAAATATGTAAAATTTTGATTATATTTTATTTTATTTTTATATTTTTCACAATGAAACAAAATATGAGGGAAACCATTTTCTTTAGGCTGCGTTTGAAACCTATAAAGAACTAGGGAAAAAAAATGCTAAGAAAATAAATTTCCCATGGTTTCTTCATGGAAAATATAATGTAGTAATCAACATAACCAAAATTCTTCAAACTTTTACATAAATGCAAATAACAAACAGCTGGAAAGAATATATATAATTAATTTATTAATTTCAACCTATTTTAGGGCATGTTTAATATCGCTTAAAAACTGTTTTTTTTTTTTTTGTTCCGAGAAGCAAGGAGAACGAAAATATAGAAAACACGATTAGTTCCCTTTGAAAACGAAAAACACTAATTTCAAATAATAACAATTTTCTGTTAACACCAAAATCGCAGATTTTCAGAACACTTAACCAAATGCACTTTATTTCTTTCAACTTTTCAACTATATTTTCTTTCTTAATACTTTCTTGCTCCAACTGAAAGAATAATAAATTATTTTTTCGAAAGATTTCTGATTCCCTTTAATTTCTTTTCTTCAAAGGGAGCCTTAATGAGTTGTATACTTGTATCGTGTTGTCTATTTGAAGTCGTTTATTTTGCTTTTTTTTTGTGGGCCCTATTGAAGTGGCCCAAAAGGAACATGTCTATCAAATGGGCCTTGTAGTTAAAAAACATTTGGCCCACTGGCCGGTCTGCTTCAAAATACCAGCTTCGGGACATTTCTAATCCATGCCAGCTTTGATCCTTCTTTTTGGCTTGTCTCTTTACATGAACAAAAAAATCATTGGTTTTTTTTTTTAAATTCATTATAGCAACTGATTTTCCAACTATTATAGCGTTGCTTTGGTGGACAAAAACTATATGAGTGATATACTTTTTAGGATGAAAACTATCATCGTAAAAAGTCAAATCATTGAGTAAAGCAAAAGTGTACGAACTTTAATTCATAATGAACATGGTGATGAAAAGAAATTGATTCATGGTCGGGTTAGGTTTAGTTTTATTTTTTTTTTATTTTACTTTATTTTATTTGATTTGATTTGGATTTTTTTTTTTGGAAACGAGGGATTATTTTAGGACATGGAGAGTCAAGATTGTTTTTAGAGAGGAGGAACGACAAAAGAGAGACATCGGGAGGATTGAAGGGTTGACTCCACGTTTGGTTGGAGAGAAAATGGAGAGGAGAGACAAATATTTTGAAGGGGCTATGGTGAATTTCGTAGCACATGGAACAGAAAAATAAAATCTTCTTCACATCACATCATTTGCACCTTCAACGTAAAATTTAAAAAAAAAAAAATCATTTTTTCGAAAAATTCAGAAATGATAATTTCGCTAAATCATATTTTTCGGGATTTCTGACGATCTAAACTGACTTTTTATCGTTGACTCGTCTTCACAAAATCTAAGGCTTATTCGGTCGACTCGCGACGTGGTATACTTCAGACTTTACTGCCGGTACATCGTTGAGCGCTAATACAATACATGATTCCGCTGACGCCACATAAAGATTCACTGGAAGCCGACATGACATGAGCCATATGGTGCACTTATGAAAATGACTTATATCGGAGCCTAAGGCAGCCAAGGAATTCACTGAAAAACAAAATAAGTTAAGAAAATTAAAAAAATTGCCAGATTTATAAAATACATGAGTGAAGTGGGGGAAGTTTCCCCACTTTTTGATTAATTCGGGTAGGAGAAGTAAAAAGGAATGAGAATAAAAAAAGATGAAACAAATAAAGAAAATAAAGAAAAAGGAAATAATGAGAAAAGAGAAAAAGAAAAAGATGAGAAAATGAAAAAAAAGATAAATTGGAAAATGAAAAAAGGAAAATGAGAGTGGAGCAAATAGAGGGTTTGGTGGATAAGAAAGAAAAAAAGGAAAGTAAAGAGAGAAACGAGGGAGTAACGAACGGAGAGAGATAAAAAGGAGAAAGAGATTTTCACTATCTCAAGATCTAATAACCCGGCTATTTGTTTCACGTGAGCCGAGGTTAGTGCTCGATTCACATATCGAGCTATACTACAGACTAAAAATCCTTGTGAGGTTTACAATCAAAGAGAGAGACTTTCTCTACTTAATATTCTTAATTTTTAAAAGTCGCGTAATAAAGATAAAAATACTCTTGCCAAGTATGATTTCGGCTCATTTTGGACCATATTAAAAATTGATTGGTTTTGAGCAAATTCCGACTGTGGGGATTGTTGTGATCCCGGATCGAGGTCTCCAGGTTTTGTCAGATGTTTCATGTCATAGCATTCGACGTCAATAGAAAAAAAAAAAGGTTTATGGCTGTAATGGGACCGAGAGGTGCCCTGCTTTATACGGCCTCTATTGGGCCATTTTCATGTTATTACCTTAAAATAAATAACATGCTATCAGGTGTAAAGATCATGTTAATATATACTTGCTGATTGTATTAACATGAAAATCATGATAAAATGAAAATTATATTATAAAATATAATTATCCCTAATTTATAAATGTCAGACATACTCTTATTAAGATTAGCATGAAATGATAGTTTATTGTACTTGGTACACCGTCACATCGCGGTCGAAAGGTGGGTGCATTGTAACGTTATTCACTACTCTAGACGAATGGCGAGCTGAAATGGGACAACGCCCAAAATCGACTCACTTGGCCAGATAAACACATTAAATATAAATCACGTGCAGCCTGGGCATACCAAGGTGGGGTAGATCCCCCCATGGTGAAAGATCCAAATTTATATGCGGTTAGACATGGTCACTTGCGATGAAAACCCGTAAAAATGTCGGAAGGCGCGTGACGATCCTGCGGTGTGACTCCGAAAAAGACGTGACCCATAAATAACACACGGGATTTGATAAATTAAAATAAATATCGAAGGGTTGTTCAATGAGTTAAGTCATTGAGTGAAACACCAATGACTGGTTTTCACACTTGCAGTAGTAGGAGGGAGTCTGGTCAAAGACTTAAGCATGACATGGCGAAATCTCATCTCATGCATTTATTATGAAAAAATCCCATGTAGGATTTCATTTTCTGTATGGAATGTGGTATGATGTATGTGTGTCATTACATATGCATTTTAGGTGGGGAGTAGTCATTGTGGGAGAATTTCTCTACTGGACATTTCTCACCCCGCTGTCGACTCCATTTTCAGTATTGTGAGACGCCAAGCCCGACTTGCGCTGACATGGTTAAGGCTGATGTGTGGCCTTGATATTACCTTCGAAAAAAAAAATTTGTATAAAAGAATTGTAACTAAATTTTTTTGGGACTATTGTCTAAATAATTTAGTATGTAATTACATGGTAATAGGGCTGTGATCGGATTCTTACGGACTGTAATTAAATGTTTTATTTTCATATTTTATATTTAAATGGGAATGAATGGGTCCCGAGGCTTCTGCTTAGCCATTGCTCTACGGATACCACGGGGTGAAGTATAGATTCTTTATTTTCACCTCGCAGGTTCCCGTGATGCCCAAATTTATCAAATCGATTCGTTGTTTGATACAATTGATCGGGGTATACCGAACCGGCAGATAATGTTCTTCTAGATGAACTGAGTGACATCCTTATCTTTAATTGATGCGAAAGCTTCGACCTCTATCCACTTGCTGAAATAATCAGTGGCTACCAGCAATAATATTTTTTTGAGCCAAGGCGATAGGGAGCGGCCTGACTATGTCAATTCCCCATTGAGCGAAAGGCCAAGGGGTCGTGATGGAAATTAAATCCTGAGCTGGTGATCTCAAGACAAGGGCTAGTCGCTGGAATTGATCACACTTTCGCACGTAATTGGTGGTGTCAGATCTCATGGTTGGCTAATAATACCCTTGAGTGTGGGCTCTATGTGCTAGTGTTCTGCCGTCTGGATGATTACCACATATCCCTTCATGTAATTCGGCCAATACATATTGTCCTTGTTCGGTAGTTAAGCACTTTAGGTACGAATTATCTAGGATCTTTTTAATTAGCCGCTAATAATCCAAAGAGAACCCGACCGACTCGATTTGGATCTCAGGATGGTTCTTTCTGATGGGAGTTCTCCAAAAGACGGGAGATATATTGTACTATGGGGTCCATCCAAGAAGGGGAGACCTCATTCACTGACTCTACCCAGTGATAAGTGAAGAACTGAATTAATAATAGATGGGCAGAACACCGTTTTTGTTATCCCAAGAGAAGGCTAAGGTGTCTCGCTTTCATCAAGTGTCCCGATGTGTTCGAGCCTAAGCTCTGTCGCCCAAGCGTTGCTTAACCAGGGATACCTACTTTGTCATTCGAGGGTCTCGCGACCATTCCCCGCTTACACGCTCTACCACCAATTGAGAATCACTCGAATCAAGAGCCATCTACCGACACCGTAGGCGCCGGCCCATTATGGCTAGGATGACCTCATACTCTGATTCGTTGTTGGAGGCGTTGAAGCTCAAAATGACACTGCTCAATCTTCTCCCAAATGAGATTTGGCTGCAAAACCGATGCTACCTCCGTTTTTACAGAGATGCCCCGTCTACATTAAGGGTCTACCAGTTAGTGTTGTCGAGGCCCCCTCCGGATTGGAGGATCTCTACTAGAAAATCTGCCAGAACTTGTCATTTTTTAGTCAATCTTGGATTATACTGAATACCGAATTCGCTCAATTCAATTTCCCATCGAGCCATCCTCCAAGATAAGTTAGACTTGTGAATGGTGCTCCGAAGAGGGAGGTCAGTTAGCACAACAATGGGGTGTGCTTGGAAGTATGAGCGGAGCTTCTTCGTTGCTACCCGGAGGGCTAATGCCGTCTGCTCGAGGTGGTTGTAACGGGTTTTTACGTCGGTTAAGGACTTGCTGACGAAAAATACTAGCCTCTGCTTCCTATTCTCATCTTCCTTGAACAGGGCAACACTTATTGAGATATCTGAAACTACCAAGTATATGAAGAGTGTTTCGCCACATGTGGCTGCCAAGGACCGGAGGTTCCGCAAGATAACGCTTGATAGTTTGAGGTCATCACATTCTCATTCCACCCGCTTGGCTCACCCCCTCAGGTGAGTGACAAAGAACGACTTTAGACGGTCTGTAAATCGAGAGATGAACCGCCCTAAGGCTGGATGGCCAATCAATTGTTGTACCCCCTTTCTAGAAGTGGGAACCGGGGACTTGAAAATAGCTTTAAGCTTATAGGGGTTGGCTTCTATACCCCTCTAAGTCACCATGAAACCCAAGAATCGGCCCGCACTGACTCCGAAGGCGCACTTTGAGGGATTGAGCCTATACCGTAGTTCTTCAGGAGTTCAAAGCTTCCTTGCGCCCAAAGATGGTTCTGGGGTTCTCGACTTTACCAACATATCATTAATGTAAACCTCCATGGTTTTTCTGAGTAGCGGCAACATCTTGGTCACTAACCTCTGATACGTTACCCCGACATCACATTGTAGTAGAACAGCCCGTACGGGGTGATGAAGGCTGTTTTTTTCCTTTGTCCGCATGGCATGGGTATCGATGATATCCCGAGAAGGCATCTGGTAATCCATAACATCCCATGCCCTACCGACGCCAATGACAATCTAGTTCATCCGGTAGAGGAAAGCTGTCTTTCGGGCATGCCTCGTTGAGATCTGTGTAGTCCATGTACACTCTCCATTTTTTCATGACTACCACCACATTGGTCAGCCATTTCGGGTATTTTATCTCCCTGATGAATCTCACTTTTAAAAAATTATCTACTTTTACCTGAATAACCTGATGATAGTCCAAATGGAAACGCCTTACTTTTTGTCTAACCGGCCTAGTTGAAGGGATGACATTCAATTTGTGAGAGGCATGTACATGGTTAATGCCATCCATATCTGAGTGAGTCCAGGCAAATATATCCATATTACGGAGCAGAACCTGCTGTATTTGTTCCTCCCCACTGGATAGGAGGGAACTAACATATGTGAATCTCTATCCACTTCGGCTTATCGATTCCAGGGCTCCCATGTGCCTATTCGGGCCCCTGCCTTCCGCCCCGCTTTAGCGGCGAGCCGCAATTGCTGGCTCCGAGGTCCTGGTCTCGAGGCTGATTGCAGGAGCTTTCGCTTTTTCTCACGCTCCATACCGACAGCTTGGTAGCACTGCAGTCGCTAGTTACCGCCAGAGGTCAATTTTCCTAGCACTGGTTAGGTAGCTAATCATTTGATGGTAGGTCATATACAACTTTCATCGTGATGCGCCCATGCTCGAATTAACAATGGTGCATCAGACGGGCCTGTGTCCTCAACAACCGAAAATAAGATTCCATCAACTACCGACTTTGTTTCACTGGGAGAGCAATGTCTCCCCATCAGAATCGTGGTCGCCTCAAACCCGGATAGACCGCCACCCAAACTTAGCCCGTCAAAAGATGTTCATTTGTCCGGCTACGGGCAAATCAGAATAAGCTCATTGCTACCGCCAGAAGAATCCAAGACTTTGCGCACATCAAAAATCGCTAATACACAGCGGCGCCGAAAGTGCATCGTGGGCGCGGAGTAATGACCTCGACTCGTTTATAGGAAAGGATATAGGGCCGCTCATCGGCCGATTGCTCAAGGTCGTCGCAAGGTTGGAAATATCGGTTTCGATGGATATATTGGTATTTGCATTTTATGGATATATCGGAGATATATCGATGGATATTTTTTTATGAATATTGATATATCGAAAATTAACAAAAATACTTTGAAATTCATAAAAATATTTTCTAAAAGTATAAAATGACATTAATAATCAAATATATACATCAGAATGAACTTAAAATCAAAATGAAGACGACGGATTCCAATTGCTTTTGATGGATAGATCAAATCTTGTAAAGATAATACTTCATACTAAAGACATGGTGTTCGATAATATTGATTATAAGATCGAACATGCCGCGAATAAATGTCTTCACTTCAGATTCACAACTTCTCCACCGATAGGAAATTGGCCATCCACATGCTCGTTTCAAATATTAACTAATGATGAAAATTTAATTTATTAATATATTATTACTTAAATTAAACTAATTTAAAATATGAAAATCCTTCATATAATACTATAAATTTATAATATGCATACACGATATTAACTAATATATAACTTGATTTTTAAAATTAACTAATGATGAAATGTTAATTTATTAATATATTATTACTAATTAACTAATTTAAATTATGAAATAATCATATAAATATCAAATTAAATTAATATATAGTTATTTAAGAGATATCACAAAGAAATTTTTTTGGGAGTGAAATGAAGATTGATATTTATAGAGAGACCTATGATCAAATTGAATGATTTTAGAGGTATTTATAGATTTTTTTTGGTCAAAATAATCGTTGATGGTCAAAAATATTTGTAATTTAATTATAGTCGCTGATTTAATTTTGCAAATATGACCGTTAGATCTTCTTGAACCGCTTCGATCAACGCATAAATCAGTTGATCGGGTTAGATTCAAATATGGTCATTTTGATATATTTCGATATATCCCGATATATCCTAATATATCATCGACATCTCGATATATCTTCGATATTTTGGTCGATATTTCCGAAGTATATCTCCGGTATTTACCGATATTTCGATATATTTTGATATTTTGAAGCAAAATCAACTATGCGCTACAGGTGTTCCACTCCACCGAAATTTCGCCAAAATTTCGATCCGATTAATCGATATATCTCGCTAAATATCGCGAAATTCCCCGATTTTTTCAGCGATTTTTCTCAAACGATTTTCCATGATCGATTTCTTCTGGCCAAGGTCGAGTATCCGATATGTTTCGATATTTCTACCGAAATATCGAAAATTTTAATTCATGGCTGTCTGAGATGTGGATGGTGTTTACCTAGGCCTGGATTGTGGCTGCACGCAACAACCTCTTCTTCTACAGCTTAGACAAATACTAATCATCAGTTGGGCCGCCCAGTGTGTAGTTTATGGTGGGTAGAGGTTCAGGCGGGAGCTCTGCACTGGCCGCTATTCTTTCAACAGCAGGGGCGGCCTCAGCTCCGTAGACCGTCTCCCGAACAAATCTCCTGAGGTGGTCGGCCCTGATTAATCTTTCCACCATAAATTTCAGGCTTCGACATTGGTTGGTCTCATGCCCGTGGTCTCTGTGGTAATCACATCTCAAAGACTCGTCATACAGGCGGGATCTAATCAATGGGTGTGTGGGCCATTTGAAGCTCTGGGGTGATCCTTGGATGAGAGAAAGGAGTCCGCTATAAGAGATGTTCGGGAGGTAAAATCATGGGTTCGATTCTTTCTTTGATTGGTCTCGAGCGCTTCGGGTTCTTACTATGGTTCCTTTGTCTGACTGACCCTTGGTCGGCTTGCTACTTTGGCCTCGGTGATCATCACTTCGGCTGAGGCTTCGACATTGCCTCCAAAGCAGTTGAATATATTTATCCTCCCGTCTGTACAACTCTTCCATTGTCGCAGGTGGATCTAGAGATAGCGAGTGGAAGAACGGGGTGGTCGGCCCAAAGATTCCGGAAATTTCGAGGACCGCATCCATAACAGATGACCAATCTGACGACTTCCAAATCTTCCAGAAATCACTTGATGGATCTGTCTCCTCCCACTTCAAGATGGTTTGCAAGAGAACCGATGTTTCCCTTTCGTCGAATCCAAGCACAAGTACTAGGAAACAATGCACTCTACAACTCACCGAACGAGCCGATATATCTCCGTGGGAGCTCAGGGAACTGGTTGCAGCAGCCCTTCGTCTGGGCCGAACACTTTGCATAGGCTGCCTCCCGCATCGGTATCATTGTTTGATCGGCATGCGGTCATATCGGGTCGGGGGTGAGCCATCATACATGGCAAAAGACGGTATGACAAAGCCACACGGCGGTTCGTAGCTTAAGATGTGTTGGCCCAAAGGGAAGGATAGCATGTCTTCAAGTCCCCGGATAGTGGTGGACATATGCATGTACGGGGCGGGTGTAGCCCCAAAGGTAGGATACATGAACGAAAGTGATGGTGCTACGCCCCTGTGCCATATGGGCACATTGAGGCCCGCTTCCGACCGGCCGCCGCTTTTGGCCGATTTCTCTTCAGACGGCGACATGTCACCGACCCGAATGGCCGGAAAGGTGCGGGGCCTCTTCTTAATCCCGCCCGCCACGCTTGTTCTTTAGGGGTGACTGACAAGGCGGAGCTACCGCAGGATAACTCGTCATTCAATGCAGATCACTATCGCCCCAATAGGATGGGCTCAGCTTTATTCCGTTTCGACCGGGTTCGGGATGGCCAAGCCTCGCATTTTCACTCCCGATCCTTCTAAACGAAAGCCCGCATGTGATCGTTTCTTCACGCAGATGGTTAAAGATGGTTCCCCACTTCAGCCATATGTCCGGGCCTGCTCTTCTTGCTTCGCCTACATCCCGGCGAGAAACCGGGTCCTTAAGGGACTGGGACATTTTTTGTCGCTAGCCGACAAGGGATAGATCCATAAACCGATGAGTGAGCTGAACTACCAAATCTTCGAGGTGTGGAGTATCGCTTGATAGCCGACGTAGCCAAGCCATCGCATGTTGCCAATGAGATTTTTTTGCTCAGTCGTTTTACAGACGGCGCCAATTGTTGTCACTGGAATTCTTGGAGTCTCCGAATCGTCGAGGCATGAACCTCGGCAAAGAAGGACTCGCAAAACAAAACAATACACCAACTGGTCCGCCGCCGCCTCCGATGCTTGGGTTTAGAATGAGGCGTCGATATCTTCCACCTTTGATGATATTACCACATACCTCCCTATTGCGATTCCTTCCCCCTTTATGAAGGAGGAGAATGATCCACTTTTTATTGATAGTGGGTGATTGGTTTCCGAAATGGAAGGAGGAGGCGCTTAAATTCTTGGTCGGTTTTACTTTTAAATAGCCAAGTCATCCCGAACCTTTCGCCTCGGGATCATTTGGTTATCTACGAGGCAGTTCGTCATGGTTGGAGTGGGAGGATACATTCTTGGTACATGGGGATCAGCAGGAAGTGATAGTTGTGCATCTTCTTAGAGATGCCGGTAGGTTAGAAGGATGTGCGGGTAATAAATTATGGAGACCTTCTTTGTGTCAAATAGTCAATGGGACCCAGGCCATGGTTAGGATCCATGTTCGTGTGTGGGATGTTTGAACTACTTTGTGGAGACTTTACTTGGGCTCTGTGGGCTTTGTTGGGCCTTACGAGATAGGGATGTTAGTGCCAAAAGCCATGAGTATTTTCTCTATTTGTTGTGTCCCATTGCTCAGTTCATATTTTCTGAAATCAGGCGAGTCTCGACTTCACCCGACATACAACCTATATAACGATATAATCATAACCACAATCCCGGGGTCTGTGAAGTAGTATTGACCACACAAGGTTCATCTATCCATATCCCCAATATACATCCCTTTATCGGGATAAAACCCTGTTGACTACCTTAAAGAAACGATTAGACTGGCCAAAGGCAGGCGGGTAGATGGAACTCCCCGAGTGCTGGGCTCTGAGCAACTGGCAGTAGACCAGCCAGGTATATCCCTTTACTTATGGGATGGAGGCTATAGTCCGTATAAATGTCCAGTGGTATACTTACGCTCACGAGAGCGATATACGAACTGGCCCAGAATACTAAATTTGTGATAAAAGACCTAGACATGGCAGACGAACTACAGCGAAGCGGCGGGTGCGAATGAATATTCTGCATGGGCTAACCGGCACCATACAGCAGTCGTGAAACCGAATGTTTCACCCGGGGACTCAGTGAGACAGTTTTCAAGAACACATCCGATCTGTCGATCGAAAGTTCCATCAGCCCAGGAGGGGCCGTATATTGTAATACGGGCGGTAGCGTTCGGATCATTATGCATTAGATAAACTAGGCAAGACACACATTACTTACAGAATGTAGGAATGTTATGCCTCAAGGTCTTATCGATAAAGAATAATTGATTTCTAACCATGTTCACGATCTCGGGTTTTTTATTACAAAGCTCGGGTGGGTTGATGTCTATCGGCCCGGTATGATTGATGCCCGGTGGTTCATTATAAAGCACGGTAAGGTTGATCTGAGCCTAGTGGTTGATGCCCGAGTTAGTTCATTATGCTTGTATTAAAGGTTGATGTCTACCGACGGTATAGTTGATGCCTATTTGGTTCATTACAAAGCCAGAGTAAGGTTGATGTCCTAGGCTTTAGTATGGTTGATGGTGGCTCATTACAAAGAATAGGGTATGGTTGATGTCCTATCGGCAGTATGGTTGATCAAGGGTTGGCTCATTACAGAATTCAGTGAGTTGATGTCCTAAGAGCGAGTATGGTTGATGCGAAATTTGGTTCATTCTGGTTGATAAGGTTGATGTCTTGCAGGCCCGGTGTGGTTGATGCTGGCCCGGCTCATTACAAGTTAGATAAGGTTGATGTCCCTCTGAGCCAGTATATAGTTGATGCAGCGACTAGTACATCTAAAGCAGGGTAAGGAAGCGCCCGGTGAGAGGCGAATGAACCTTCTGCAGGTGTTCATCAGGAAGTGATCATGTCTACTCGAGTGCATCTTTTCTTTATGATAAATTAACTTAATTACATGATTCGATAAAGATAAAGCAACAACGTCAGATTAGTAAACAACACATGCTTTATTACTCAGAACAACACCTGCTTTTTTTTTAGCTTGGTTTCAAAACAACAAAAACAGGGGATATAAAACATAGGTGTAGGAACAGGGGCTTGCGGCTTGATGACAAAATCTGAGCCCTGGTTCTTACCCAGAGACCTTGGGTTCCCTCAATCTCCTCGGTTATTCTTTCGGAAGAATGGGCTCATTACCGACCCGACCTCGGCGCGAGGAGATACTGGCCCATGCCTCGCTAATGTAGCTCCAGAGGCTGGTGGGACCTCCTCTGCAGCACGATCATCACTTCACTTGGGTGAACATCGATGGTCGTAGCTTCGGCAAGGACAGCACCCGGGGGGCATCGAGGTTTGATAAAGAACTCTGGTGGCAATGGCTTAGACATGTCTAACATCCCGTCTGGAACCACGGGTTGACTTTCGTAAATATTATGTGCGAAAGCACAACAACCATAGTCATAGTTGAAGATCACGTCAAAGCCCTCCTCATAAGCCTTCTCTAGGGCCTTTTTCTCTTTAAGGGCTTGTGCTTGAAGAGCAGACATTTCATCTTTGCTAATCTGAGGCTCCTAGGAGCGGGACGCTCAGCTTGACGGGCAGGCGGTTCGCCTCGTCTTCACTTTATGCCTAGCCTCCTCTGGCCTTGGGCATTTTAAACCTGTGACCCGGACTCACCTTTGCCTAACTCTCCCACTTGCGCCGACATCCATATGGGCTATCGAGGCATCATAAGCGGCGACATCTCTGCACTTCGGCTGAGCCACCTTCTTACTTGATTTCTTTGGCCTCATTCTCCCAGCGTCGGGAGCTTGACTCCGCTTTGGCTAAGGAAGCACTCAGCGCCTTGTGGTTAGAAATGATCGATTGAGCATAGAACCGCAACCTCTCCACATCCCTCAGTCGAGACTGGAACTCTCGATGCTGGTAAGTCATGTTCCGGATAGCCGTAATAGTCTGCAAAAGAACGCATTAGATAAGGTAATAACTTGGGAGTGATACTAGAGCGATTACATAACGGTTATAAACGCCTACCGGCTAAGCAAATTTGGACAAAGTTGCGGTTACATATTAGCATGCCATCTTCAACCACTTGCTTGAGCTCATCCTTACAAGCATAGGCAGGGACTGAGACGACATATTCTTCGCCCTTCCCTGACACTTCAACACGGAGGCATCAGAGTAGTGCGGATGGATTGGTGCATATGGTGACCAGGATCGCCCACATTCGCGGCTTCGGCCGATTGATAATCTCCTCGACTGCCGTCGGCCGGGGCGATACTTCCTCCATACAGGGGAGCGGCCCTATGGAGGAATGTAAGTCAACAGTGGCGGTGGGAAACAACGACTCTTGCGCCCGGCTGGCTGAGTAGATATAGCTTTGTTTGGCCGGCTAGCAATATGCTCCGAGGGAATGTCCTCATGGACCTCCGCATGAGTTAGAGAAACCTCTCTGTCTGTAGAAACACGGTCTCGGGCCAGGCGGCCATGAGTATCTCGGGCGAGTGCGAGTGACTATGCGTGCGTCTAAACCCCACTGGTTGGTTGTTAACTAGCCTCACCAACCCTTGCCGGGGTACACCATCAGTCACCAGCAAGGCGGCACCTCATTTGTAACACTAGTCACTGACCAGAGTTATGAACCAAGATCAACCATCTAGTCCTTATCTTCTTTTCCTTCTTTGCAGGGCGGAGGTGAATGTGGGAAACTAAGAGATAAAATCTTCCACCCCCACTCCAGGCGTCTTTTGTCGTTCGGACACCGCCTGCCCTTCTTAGATGCTTGGAAGGTAGGGGAGAACCCTTTTTCGCAATAGGGAGAGGCTCGAAACGGCTACCCCTATCGTCCTTCTTAGATGCTTTGAGACAGAGGCGAAATCCTCACAGCGAATAAATTTTGGCAGGCATCAAAAATGAGAAAAAATGGTTGGCTGCAAATAGAGCGCCTCCTCCCTTCATTTCGGAAGCCCGATCACTCTTTATCACGTAAAGTAGTCATTCTCCTCCTTCATAAGGGGAGGAATCATGACAGAGGTATGTGAAAAATGCGCCTCTTGAAAGGGAAGATATCGCTCTCATTGACTAAGCATTGGAGAAGCGTTTGGCGGACCAGTCGTTGCATTGTTTGTTTTTTGCGGGTCCTTCTTGCTGGAGTTCCTTGATGATGCAGAACTCAGAGAATTCCGGTGGCCCGATAAAGTGTGGTATCGAGGTCGCTCCGGGAAATCGAGGAATTACGGGTTGTGAGTTCTCAGCAGGACCCCGGTTTGAGGCACCACATTCAATCCCAATCCTTCTACAGTAGGGTTGTGCACAAATCATTAGCTCGGTTTCTAATATAAAACTGTAATCCAACCTATGATCGGTTTTAATAAATTAAAATAACCGATAAAATCGATTCGGTTATAGATAATAACCGATTAAAATAATTTAATTTGGTTGCATTTGGTTCGGTTTACGAATAAAAAATAAAATTTGTAAAATACTTATTTAAAATTTTAATATTAAAAATATAAAAATAAAACTAATATATTTAATATTATCTAAAAATATGTTAATAAACATTAAAAAAATCAAATATGAAAGAATAATCATAATAAATTATAGCTTTATCAAAATAAATATTTTAAGATAACCTAATAAAAACTAAAATTAGCTAAAATTATCTCTAAGATTATTTCATTGAATAATTATCTATAAAATATTTTACTTAAAAAAGAAAACCTAATAAAACTATTTTAGTTAAAATTAAATGATTAGTAGAAATAAATTTTATTTCTTCAAGAAATAATTTTAATTAATTTTATTATTTAAAGAAATAAATTCGTATAAAATAAAAAACAAAAATATAAATAAAAAAAGATATTGAAGAAAATAACATTTATTTTCTTGGTTGTTTTTTTTTTTTTTTTGAAATTGAAACTGGTAACCAAATTTTAAAAAAATAATTATAAATATTTTAAAATCGGATCAGTTGAACTCGATTTTTTTCGGTTTAATCAGTTTTATGCATACCCCATTATACGGTCCATGTACAACAACAAAATCGAAGGTAGGTTTCATAGTGTAATCTCTTGGGCTTATCTTGTTCCTTGCTTTTACTTCATTTTTTTTTTCTCTTGTAGTTATCTTTGATAGTATATTTTAGTGTGCTCAATGTCTTTGATAGTTTTGTTAAGTATATGGCAGATTGTGCTTTTATCTAATTATTTGTTCATTTTATCCATGGATGCTTCAGTTTTTTGTTTCTTGTTTTCTTTTCTCAACCTGCTGAATTCTCTGCGTCCCTTAATGTGATAATTTGGACTTCTCAAAGTTAATTTTTGAACTTTTTTCAGGTTGAAAGTCGTGCCTCAAAAGATAGATATAGACCAGTTTATCAAGTTGTTCTATTTTTACACAGTTCAGGACTGTCAAAATGTTTCTACCAAATTAAAATAGTAGAAAATATTTTTAATTCCGTTTCTGTTTTCTTCACCTAGACATCATAACAGTTGAATTTTGATATAAACTATTATGTTATATTATTCGTAGCATGAGATATGATTTTTGAATTTACACCTACAGTACAACCGATTCTACTGGATAGATAATGCATTCCATTGAGTTGTGCTTGCACTACAGGTTTGACATCTATTATTTTTTTGTACATTAGACAGTTCAAGAAACCTGTATGGTGTGTGATTTTTTAGAAAACACCGCCATTGAAAAAAATTCCTAGACACATGCCACTGTTTTTTTATCGGTCCTGAACCATCTTAAATGTTTATAATTTCTATGACAAATCTGGGGTTCAATAAATTGTTTTCTCATTGCTATGATAAACTAGACATAAAGGAGGCACTTGTGGAAAAATTTCGTAGTTAAATTCACACTGTAGTCATTTTATTAAGAATTGTTTTGAGAGGGCTTCTAACCTGATTTTGTACTGAAAATTCTAACATAACTTACTTCGTTGCTTAATAGGCACTACATGATGTTTCATGACTTTTCTTTAGTTATAACATTTTAATTTTGACTCATTGAAGGTGTTGCTCTCTCTTTTTGTTTGCTTTGTTTTAATCTTTGATTGTTGTATTACTAACTGTCTTTGTACATTTATTTGTCTTCAATATGATTAACATGTATATTATATTTGATGATGGGTATTTCCTCTAGTTCTCACTATCTCTATTTAAGTTATACATAGGTACACCTCTTACCCGTTTCTATCCTTATGATTTTGTAAATATATACATACATCATGTTGGAATATTTTTTGTCTATTTTATTGGTGTTTGAGTTCTTCGTATGATTTTGTCTATTTTATTTTTTGTCTTGATAATTTTAAGTTCTTCGTATCAGTCACTAGTAGAGGTCTCCAAAAAGCCCAAGGCCCACTTTAAGTCTGGCTAGGCCCAAGCTCGAGAGGGTCAAGCTCGGCCCGAGCCCGTTTTAAAAAGGATCGGATCCAGCGGGCTTTATTTAGCCCTATTTGTTTTAGCGGTAACAAACTCCCAGGCAGGCTTACCTAGGCGATCCTGACAATTTTTTATTTAAATTGTATTCAAAATCTAAATAAAAATAAAAAGTAATCTTAAAAACAATTCAAAATTAAAAAACACATCATTTAAAAATTTTATTGAATATAATTACATTTGAAAATATGGGAGAAAAGTTTGATATTCTGAAATAAGTACATACAGTAGGTTACTTATTCTTGCTTTATGAATCATTTGGCCTTTTCAAGCGGCAAGAAAATAAAAATCTGATATCACATTTAATAAAATATTTTACAATCACTATTTTCTAATTGTGAGGAACTATCATGGATTCATTCATGTCTTGATAATTCAGATTCAGCGTATCGATCCTTTAGTCTGAAACTTCCGAGCATGTCATTATAATCTCTTGTTCTTCAATTCAATTTTTAAACATAATACTTGATTCTTGGTGACAAATTCGTCGATTTTAGCTAACTACTCTTCCACGATGTACTAAAAACAACTTTGATACGTTGTCTTCCGCGAGGCATGGTTTGTCGTCACATCTGATAATAGATAACGCAAGATATTTAATTTGTTGTTTTTCTTTATTTTAAAATATCAAAATCTTCATTGTCTTGATGGAATTGTTCTCTGTTTAAGATATCTATACATATCACATTGTATTATTTGAAAAAGTAGTTGTTGTATTTTTTTATACTTTTAAACATTTCTAAAAGGCTTTTTACCTAAAGATGAGGAGGCAGTAGTGGATGATGAGGTTTATGAATTAATATCATTACCATATTTTTCTTTATAAATATTATATAAAATGTATAATATTAATTTATACATTTTATTTCTTAAATTTTATTTGATCTTCATTTGTAAATAATTTGGAACCATTTAAATCTAAAAACTTCAAAAATTTAATTTGAGATCCATAATTCAAACTCAGAAGTATTTAATCCCAATATTTTTGTGTTTACCAATCATTAGTAAATGAATTTTAAAAAACAATGAAACTTAATAGTTTTGTTTATATTGTTAGTTTGTTGCTTGTGATGTTTGATAAGGAGTTGGATAAATATATTTAGAAAATATTTTGACATAAATTTTCATCTCAGGGTTTGCAGGTATCTGTGTTTTGGTAAAAATCAGATCTCATAAATATTGTATTGGTGTTTATTCATGTTCTTTAAATGTTGAATCTCTTTGGTAGTTTAATATTTATCAAACTTTGTGACTTGCTGTTTGTGTTTGGCATTTTAAAGAAATAATTAAGTTTTGGGACATTGTTGTTCATTCAAGTTGAGAAGAACGAATTTGAGAAGATGAATATTTGAGTGAAATAGAGATTTTCTGATCTGGATAAGCGTTATAGGATTATAAAGTGTATTATTCAAATTAATGATGAAGACAGATCAAATTCTGACGATTTGATCAGGTTAAGTAAGAAGAACGACAATTGGAAGATGATCTTAAATCTTTATATCTATTTCATGTTTATATGATTATTAGACAGACAGACATTTATTCAGTATATAAATCAACATTGAAGATAACAAGTTAATAAACAATAACACATTCATCGGGATGGGAGGGAGGATCGATTAATTGCGGATGATTCAATGGTAAAAATGAAGTTACGGTAGATCTTCTTTTTATTGCGGATGATTATGGTGGTGTTCTTTATGATGTTTTATTTATTAGATCATACCGATTGTGAGATAATGTTGTTGCAAATAATGTGTCAGTTGAAGATGTTAATCATTATGAAAATAATCCGTATAATAAATGAATACGATATATCGTTGTAATGTGTATAAATGTAGTTATTTGTTGATTGAATTTAAAAGTGTTGAATATGTGTTTGGATAACAGTCATATTAACGTTCAGACATTTAAAATCAGTTTGTTGTTGGTTCTTAAATGTTTGTTTGAGAACAATTATACATTAAGGTTAAATTGTTATAGTTATGCATTTATTAACGATTGAATTTAAAATATATCTCTTTATGATTGATGAACTTAGATGTTTAGTTTCTTTGGAGTATAACGTTTGGTTCATTAATCTCAGTTAAAGTTCTAATATTAACATAGTTATTATTTCATTTGTTGGAGAACTTTATTTATTTCTAAAGAAGTATGATATATCAGTTGAATAACTATGATATTTCAGATCAAAATTAATTGACTAGTCAAGATGAGTTTAAGTGTAGATGTGACTCATCATTGATGCATCTTATCTTTGTTAAGTGTTTAACATGTTGTGCATTTAGTCTTATTTGTTAACAAAAAAGAAGTTATTGAAGCGTTATTAAGCGGAAGAAGAGCGAATGTAAATAAATATGAGCGGATGAGATGTGTTGTTTGTTTAAATAATCCATTAATCCGATTTGATGAATGGGTTAATCAGATTCGATTATGAGATAATCTCTTAATCTTAAATAATATAAGATGGATGTTCAGACAAGATATTGGAGGACTGAAAGTTGATTGGATGGGTTTATGGTTAAAAACTCTTATACAATTGACATTGACAAATCATTTAAACGGGTGAAATCAGATCTTCAGGCGAGAGAGCAGTGATAATCTTGGGGTTAAATAAACCGAGAGACAGATTATAACGTTTTCTTAACTGTGAAAATGGTTTGCAAGTTTGGAAGCGTGATCTAATCTGATGGTTATAGGGGAAGTCAGTAAATAAGAAAATCTATAGTATTTGTAGCATTAATTTAATATTCTTGAAGTTAATGTGTTCGGAAGTTGATAGTTTAATCATTGATTTTCAAGATGATTAATGTATGTATTTATTGTTGTTGCGATCTGATGTATTGTTGTTTGATATTGCATAGTTGGATCATAGTTAATATATCCTTCATTCTGAAACGGGTTTGATTGTTAAATGTGAAACGAATATCTGGTGAGTATAAGTGAAAGAAGAATAAGAGGAATCTTTAAGTAAATCAAGAAGGATTCCGGGGTGTAGTTCTTCTGATGATTAACGTAACGAAGACTTTATATTCATTGTTTGTAAAAGCGATTATATGAAGTGTAGATATATTCGTGGGAGTGTATTTCTAGTTAAATGAAACTTTGACTAACTGGATTTAACATCTTTGTGGAGATGTTGAACTCAGACATGTGAATTGGGCATGTGGACATTCAGTAAGTTCATATAATTGCAGATGTGGTGTTCTGTGGCATGTCTTGGCTGCGTGGGGAATGCTTAGTATGATGCTCAGCTCTTGAGCTTTCTTCCTTTTAATCGAATCTTATTGGTATAGGGCGATCGGAGCGGCACTCATTAGAGGCCGTTTTGAGAAGAAAGCCGACATGTGGCTTTGACATGGATTATGTGAAACATGTATTAAATTCTTAATCTTAATATATGTTTGAATTAAGAGTGATTTAATAACTCTTGAACTATGTTAAATAGTTGATGTAATTTTGTGAGTATTTGATGTAAGGCCTAAGCCGCGCCAATTATTTACTTCGCATGCACCCGCGCATTATCAGAATCGCTTTCAGACAAGCATTTGGGCAGCCTCCCGTACAAAGGAGACTCTACCCGGGATTGCATGAGTGGTGCCTGCAACCCGACATCTACGAATATTTCGCGGCCGACGGTTAGTCAACGGTGACACCCCTGGCCAAGGTCACATGCTATGCCTCGATTTTTTAATGTATATCAACTTGTTTAATCCATATTTTACAATCAAATTTTAAAAATATATATAATAACAAATATTAATGTAAATAATTCTAGAAGCATTTATCATCTTTTATTTGTTAAAATCTTTTTAATCTTTGTATTGCTGCATCATTATTAAAAGCATTATCTAATGTTATAGTAAATATTTTATCACGAATACCTAAATTTATAATTTCATCATTTATTAAAGTTGTTTTTTTTTATCATTATGTGGAGTTTTTATTGTTTTAAATGAAATTATTATTTTATTTAACTCATTCACTATCAATATAATGAATAGTATTACATAAAAAGCATGCATGACAAATATTGGATGTTGAACAAATTTTTCCATCAAAATTCTGTAAAAATATTTTTTTAAATTTTCTTGTGTTGAAATTTTTTCATAATATCTCTTTTAACAATATTTTCGACCAACCTCTAAATCGGCGATTAATCAATGCTTGAATTGTTTTAAATAATAATCATGATTACATAAAATTAGCTCTTATTATGTAATCAATCAGTCATTCACGACAAGAAGATTCATCATAATTTTTTTTTTTAAATTTTCACTTTTATCTTTACCTAATTGCATATAATTTCTAATATCTACATTATGTTTAGTTTAACACTATTCATTATGTCTTTTTAAATAACTTGTGCCCGAATTTGATCTACCATTAAGAAGTTTGCTACAAATTTTATATTTTGCTTTCATTTTATTTTTTTCTAAAATCATGTCTATTCTATAAAAAAAAATTCTATATAATTGAACTAAATTTTTTGTTTGATAATGAACATGGACTAAAAAAGACGCATTACTGCATTATTCATATTAAAAGATAATAAAATATTATACTTAAAAAATAATAAAATAATAAATCAAAATAAAATGTAATAAATAAAAAAAAGTAGAGGTGGAGAAATTAAGGGTGTGCATAAAACCGATTAAACCAAACCAAGCTGACCTGATTTTGAAATATTTGAAACTAATTTTTTTATTTTCAATTTTAAAATTTTAAAACCGAGCATTTGCGGTTCGGTTTTCAATTTTAATTTCAAAATAAAAAAGAAAACCGAACCGATTATAAATGTTATAGACTTTTATTCTATTTTTAGGTTTGATTTTCGGAAATTATAGTCTTCTAAACTTCTATATTATTTTGACATACTCTTAAAAAAGGTTATACCACTTTATCATGTTCATGATAATGGTGGATCCGAATAAATCTACGAAAGTAATAATCTTTTTTATTTATCTTTATCTTTTTCATCTTTTTCATCTTCTACGAAAGTAATAATATTTTTTATTTATCTTTTATGTTTTCCATCTTCTAAGAAATTATTGAAGAATAAAATTAATTAATTTAGTTTTAACTTTGTAGATAATTATTTTTTATAATGCTATCTTCAAATTTATTAATAAAAAGTTAAAAAATTATGATTTTTTAGATAACATTAAATATATTAGGGTTTACTTTTTAGTATTTTTAATATTAAAATTTAAAAATAGTATATTAGAATTTCAATTTTTATTCTAAGTTATTAAATCGCACCAAATCTAACCGATTTAAATGCCACTGGCTATTGTTTATAAACTGAATCACACTGTTCAAATTATTGGTTTTGGTTTTAATAAATTAGAATCGATCATAATCGGTTCGGTTACATTTTTATATTAAAAATCGAACCAAATAAACCGTGCACAACCCTAGGAGAAATGTTACTCAATTGGAGTGATCGGCTTCAAATTCTTTAAAACCCACCACTGGAGCTGCTTCAAACGCTTACTCGTGATCACCAATAATATCACAGACACAAGAATAATGAAGATAATGAAGTAATAAAGAATATGTGAAAGAAAATTGTGAAAATTAAGTGAATTTGAAAGAAAATAAGAAATTAAGAGACTTTGATTTGAATTTTTTTATACGAATTATATATATATATATATATATATATATATATATATATATATATATATATATATATATATATATATATATATATATATAATTAAAGTTTTAACATAAAAATTAGATAGGTAAGTTGGTTTAATGAATGCTTTTGAAATATAAAGTTGAGGTTTTAAGGCTCTTTTCATACAAAATTAAAATTTTTTTTAAAAGCCCGCCACGCCCATCTAGTACAAGGCCCGTGGGTTGGGCTGCGGGCCTTAAAAATGGAAAGCTCCACCCTACTCGTTGATTGGTCAACATGGTTATAGGCTTAGCCTCGAGCCTGCACACAGACGCCATTTCTTCAGCCAGGCTCCAATCCTAGCATGTTGGAGACCCCTATCTATATGTGGTTGGAATTAAAATCATTGTAAGCCTTCTTTGATATCCTTAATCAATCAATTAATTATCATAATTCCCTCAATTAACTGTTAGAGACATTTTTAGGGACTTAGAGGGTTGCTAACTTTTCAAGGTACCTTCCCAATAGGTAATTTGATCCCTAAATCCAAACTCAAGTTTTTCAAAGACATGCTTTTCCAATAAGGAGTCATTTTTCAAAAGGGTTTTAGTTTCTTATTTTATTTTCCTTCTAAAAAACAAATAAAAATATGTGACGGCTCCAATTTTTCCAAAATATAAATTTTCACATAAAAATGTGTCTTGCCTTTAGTGGAAAACACATCATAGCCAAAATGTAATGTCCATAAAATGGCGACTTCGTTGGGAAATTTTAGTGGGTCAAGTTTGACTATTTGAGAAAAGTGTGGCAATTGATTGATTGATTTTGGATAACTTTTCTTCATGCTTTTTGTATATTTGAGTATTGATAGTACATTGAGAGTTTTGGCTAGTTGATTATATCTTTCACATGTTTGATTGTTATATTGATATGAAATAATGGTTTGTTAACTTTATGCGCTTGATTCTTATAACATACATATTCCATTCATTTAGTTTATCTTAACATATTGATTGTTTAACTGGATTGTTCTCATAACATGATGACTACTTCTTGATGTATTCTATTTCATCTTCTTCTTCACATGTATATATTGTTACATACTTCATTCTTTTTATATCGGCGACACTCCCTCCCTTTGCTGTAATACAGGATATTTACTTTCATTTTAGCATGTATATTCTCTTGATTGCTTATCTCCTTTACCTTGACCTGTTTATCTTTGTATTTTATATTTCTCTATATCACCTTTAAGCATGTTTATATTGTACATCTATCTTGCTTATCTTGTATTCCTATGTAGTTTGTGTGTAGCTTTGGGTGATATATTTGCTCATTGCTTAATTCATTGCCGTGATGACCACTTTTTTTCTCACTGATCGTATGCCTTGGTCAGTTTGGTGCTGACACACATGTATCTCTCTATCCTCCACCTACTAGTCCTCTACTAACTTTGTTTCTTTTGGCTACAGGCTTAATGTTTGGTTGGAGACTTGTTGCTCCTTATTTGCTATTCGACCAAGCTAGTGATTAGGAGTAAGGTCTATTGATGGGCTATATTTATGTTTGGAAGCATTCCGAAGGTGGTCAACATATTGATGTTGCTTAGAGTACGATCTTTGAAGATTTGTACAACCTAGAGCTAGATTTTAGGATACTTGTGTGGCTAGCGTGCTTTCCTTATGCTTAGCTTATTAGGTTTTTCGGATGCACCCATACATTCATTGTACACTTAGTTTCTTGCTGAGAGTAATGAGAGCCCTCACCATAGGAAACCCCCTAGGATGTCAAGGTAGTGCATGTGTGGATGTGATGACCACTTTGCATGGTTACTCGTTCTTTGGGAGGTATGTAAGAGGTTATACTTCAGCTAGAGGGTATGCTCACTTACTAAAGGACCCCTTCAAAAGCAGCTATCTTTCTTTAGAGCCACCAAGACCTTATAAATTGGGTTTAAATATTTTCTTTTTAGAATTTTCCAATCCTACACGTGGGTGCATCTATGAGCCTTTAAGGCCGGTTTAGTCATGATATGGATTCAGAGCTCTTCATTTTGGTTTCCTCTCGATGATGTACAAATATTGATCAGATTTTAGGTTTCAATGGGACAGTTTTTTGCATAGTGTTGGCACGCCCATTTTAGTAGAACGGTATTCTTTAATGATCAGCTTGGACCACATCTTACATGGTTTGGTTACACTTTCTAGATTCATTCTCTGATAAAGACTGGGACCGCCTTCGTGGATTAGAGTTGAAGGTAGATTAGTACACTCATAAGATAAGACGGATATGGATCCTCAGAAAGCTTATGTTGAGCATATTGCTGGCGCTTGTTGTCAAGGCTTC
This sequence comes from Tetrastigma voinierianum, assembly GCA_016808115.1. NCBI lineage: Eukaryota > Viridiplantae > Streptophyta > Magnoliopsida > Vitales > Vitaceae > Tetrastigma > Tetrastigma voinierianum. The sequence goes on from JAEQBH010004473.1 coordinate 650,597, forward strand.
AGATACAAGATTAGCCTCTGGGCCAAAGGATCAAGAGACGTAAGACTCCGGATATTCGAGCATAGGATGATACTCAATTCATTCATGATGGTCAAGTGATTACTGTTCAGCCTACAAGAGGGGCACACTTGACTTTTGAGCTAGTCTCTTGGACATTAGCCATGGAGATTATCATTTGTTTTGATCGGATTTACCTTTGATGATGTTTAGACTATGGAGTTGAAGGATTTTGTTAGAGATTTAGTACCCATGTCATTTGATCAGAATAGTAGCCTTGTAGTTCAAGGCATGATGAGGGGTGTGCCGTATATTGGGTTTTGGGCGTCATCAGCATGGTTGCAGTGAGTTTATCATGGTTTTAGACCATACCATGGCCCTTTAGCTTGGGATTTGTACCTATAGAGGTAGATATTCGATATATGGTGCAGTTGTGCGAGAAGAGGGTCAGATCTCGACTTCATCACATTCCTTTTTACTATCATAATTGTCGTTATAGTTCGAGGTTGGACAACTATTTTGTGAGGGATTTAGAGCTCCTATTGCATCCAGAGGGATTGGTTGATGAGCTTATGGACATTCAACATGCCAAGTAGTAGCAGCTTATTTCACAGCTTCATTTGAGTGATGGAGCTCCTAACGCTTCTTTTACTATCTTGATTACCTCTTTCCCATGTGATCGACTCATGTGCTTCTAGACGAGATTGATGATTAGAAGGGTGTTGATATGGTTATACCTCATGATTCCTATGTTAATGAGTTACTTTATATGGATGTCACTCAACTTGAGGTTACTGTTTTGCTCGAATAAGATTCTTCACTTGACGATTCTTATGTGCTTGCTATGGGAGATGATAAGAATGCTCGTCCTGTTCCTGCTTCTTATGTGACTATGGATGTTGCTATTGCTGATATCGTGTCTTCTGATATTCTAGGTCATGTTGTGGGAGATTCCGCTATAAACCCGCTACTTTCTTTTGATATTTTGTTAGGATTTGTCTCCAATTTTGATGATGTGCTTGGTTTCTAATCTATGGATTTGAGCTTTTTTTTTTTAGTATTCATCTGCATCTTCTATTGATGATATTGATGTATGTACACCTCATTCACCCACAGCATATATCCATGATATTAATGTTTGATGACTATGACGGATGAAAGATACCTACAACTGCACCTCGCTTTTCGCAGATACTTACGATGGTCCCGAGACAATAACCTCGTATAGTGATTTTATCTGAGGGTTGAGTATTATCTACATATGAGAGAGATAGACCGCTTCACTTGCTTAGATTATACCTCGATTTTTTTTCGCAAGATCTTGTGGAGATATGCTAGACCTCTCCTTTCTAACTCATTATATGGTGTTGGTGCCACATACTAGACCACTACAACGAGGCGATTTGGTTTTAAGGGTCCTTAGAGGATTGAATAGTGACCTTAGAGGAGTCTCGCTCGCACTCCACCTCAGAGCTTGGACAGACATTATCAATTGAAGAATTTTTATTTTTGAGACCTTGTCACCTCTATTGATATACATATAAATTGCTAAGTTAGCCCTTGAGCCTGCATATATGTTATGACCTTTCTTTCAGCTCTACTTACCTTTTCTACACCAGTAGGGACCCTTGCATATGTATGCTTTGGGGAGTCTTGAAGCTTTTGGACTTATAGGTTTACTTTTTCTACCTTTTTGTTGTGACTATCAGTCTCTACCCCCTTATTTGGTTACGTTCCATACCATCACCTTCGTTCTTTCCATTCTTCATTTTCGTTATAGCTTACCTTATTCTTTTTATTACCTTACTCTGAATGATGATTCTTCACATTTTTGTGCATATAGGGTAGTTATGTCACTCCCTTCGCTCCACCCTTGATAGTGATTTAGAGGTTTTGGTTTGAGAGTTTACCTTGTGATTGGGGATCTAGACATTCATCCGTGATTAGGGAGAGCTTATTCATTCTGTATGTTTCTTATTGAGGCTTGATTTGTTGATGATCAGATGTACATTCATTCAAAAAAAGATAAAAAAAAAAAGAGAAGAGAAAGAAGAGAAAGAAACGAAAGAAACGAAAGAAGAAAAAGGTGTAGTAACGTATTTATTTATAGTATGTTCCTCTACCAGGTGCTTATATCAACTTTTGAGAGTTGTTTGATTGATGTGTTTATTGTCGAGGATCTACGTGAGATTATTATGGAGGCCCCTACTGGGGCCACTCTTGTGTATTTTGTTGTGTGAGAGCTCGATAAGATCCCTTACTTCTTGGATCACTATTAATACTTTTGTGAGAGGAGTAGGTGTTCGATGGGCGAGTATTCATGTGAGTTCTATGAGTTCACTATTGATACTTGGATCTAGTGTTCGATAAGTTCTATGAGTTCATGTGAGAGTTTTATTGAGATCCCTTACTTCTTGGATTATTATTGATACTTCTATGAGAGGGGTGAGTGTTCGAGTGGCCTTCTTACTAGATCTCTAGATCATTTTCTTGGCTATCACTCCATCCTTAGGATATAACTTCCCCCACTGCATCGATTTGGGCCGATCATTATTCATTTTGTTTCTCCCTTACCTGAAAGTATTGCCTCCTTTGTCCCGACACTTGATCCACCATTGTATTCCCTTCTTCATACCTTTTTTTTTTATGATTTATTTCTAGCTTAACCCTTTCCCATTCATTTATTTCCTTAGTGTTTTTGTTGGTGACCTTTTGAGTCTATTGCTCATGAGATTTTTAATGCATCATCTTGTACATGAGGGTATGAGTTTGATTATTGGGTATGTGAGCCTAGTTTCCCTCCATTTTTTTCACCTTATCACCACCCTAAGCCTACATTAAGGTCCGTTTCATAAGACCACCCTGAGGTCATGAGATCAAACATTTTCTTTGATAGCATATACTTAGATGGTATTTGAGACTTGGTTGATATATGAACATTATCATGTTGCTTTTTTTGGGAGATGGCTCACTAGTGTTTAGATTTGTTTCTAGTTGCGGTTCCAAATGACTCAAGGTTGCCTCTCTTTACCGATGGATGCATGGATTTTGATTGTTTTCTTAACACCATGGAGCATTATATGCCATATTTGGGCATACCCCCTATTTATTAGGATCATTTGGAGATTGTTGGTTTGTGTAGACATGCCTTAAGCCAAGATGTCGAAGCCATACTTTTGATATTCTAAAGTTTCATCATGTTTTTGTCGGATGCCACACTAAGGCATATCCGTTATCTATTAGGATCATTTAGAGTTTGTTGGTTTGTGCAGACAGTCCTTATCTAGATGATGAGCCTTGTTGTGACATTTTTTTGAATTTCATCATGTTTATATTGGATGTCTGAGGCATACCCCTTAGTTGTTAGGACCATATGGAGCTAGTTGTTTTATGTATACAATTTTCATTGAGAGGATGAGCTTTATTATAACATTTCAAGTAGATACCATCCCAGAGTATATTTCCCTACTTATTGATATTAGATGGTTTTTGTTGAGGATGATCTTCATTTAGACATTCTTGCTTCAATATTGTTTATTCGGTGGATTTTTTCTAGGCCATGCGAGTTGGCAAACATTTCGCAATTGTTATTTTTCATTCATGGTCGAGGCTATTGTAGGACACTTTGTCTTTTATATCTCGAGATTTCAGAGTCAGATTCCACATATGTTTATAGCAAGGCTTTTTGAGATGATGGCAATGAAGCTGTCATTGACATTGGGCCCATAGTTGTTAAAGGCGTACCCGAGGAGCGCCAGCGCACACGATGACAGCTGGCACTCGCCCTCGAGCCAGATGCTGTTCTCCGACAAGGCCGCAACAAGGCGCACACTTCACTAAGGCGTAGAAGCTCGTCCCAAGCGTGCCTATCCCACTTCGGCCATTTCCAAGTAAGTCATCTTTGGTCTTCCTCTTGTTCTTCTTGTTCTTCTTCTTCTTCTTCTTCTTCCTTATTCATGATCTTCTTCTTCTTCCTCTTTTTCTTCCTCTTCCTTTCTTCTTCTTCTTCTTTTTCTTATTCTTCCTTTCTTCTTCTTCTCTATCAACGACGTCAAGGGCTGCAACAAACGCAACCCTAATTTTTTTTTAAATGGGATTTACCAAAACGACATCGTTTTAGTATGTTGCTTGGGACCAAGGTTTAAAATATCTGATATATCGCTGATATATCGGATATTGGTAAGGGTCAAAACGATATCAACCATCGATAATCAGTTGAGCAAAAAATCGAGAAAAATCGGTGATATAGGCGATATATCACCGATATATCGGTATCGAACCGATATATCGTGAAAATATTCAGCCTGCAATGCCTGCATTAGTTAAATTTTCGGTAAAATATCAGAGATATATCGAGATATATCAGAGATACATCCAAACGGTTAAATTTGAAATCCTGACTTGATTCAACAGTTATGGATTTATCCCAACAGTTTAAAGAAGATCTAACGCTCAGATTTGCACCAAAATTAAATCCAACGGTTATAATTAAATTACAAAGATTTGTTGACCATTCAACAACTATTTTGACCAATAATATCTATAAATACCTCTAAAATCATTCCATGTGATCACAAATTCTCTCTACCCATATCCAATCTTCATTTCACTCCAATTTTTTCTTGTGATAGCTTATATGATACTTCATATTTTTAAATTAGTTAATTTAGTAATATTATATTAATAAATTAACATTTCATGTTAGTTAATATTTGAAATCGTTATATATTAATTAATGCTGTGTAATGACATTATAAATTTATAAGATTATACAAGCTTTCAAATTTTAAATTACTTAATTTAGTAATAATATATTAATAAATTTAATTTTCATGTTAGTTAATATTTTGAAACATGTGATCGTCCCAACTCCCAAGATACTGTTGCGAGGGTGTCATTTTTTTTTTTTTCATGTTTACTATAAACTTATAAACTTTGCTCGTTCATCCAATGTTAAACATTTAACTTAGCATAAATTGTGAGCAAGGATTACAAATATATACAAGCTCCATATATAAAATGTTCAACATTTACAATATTTACACTCCGCATGTTAAACAACCATACATATACATTAGACACCAACTGTCTTTCAGCTGCACTAAGAATGTGTCGACTTTGACTACTCGACGGACATCGGTCTCCGTCCCATGGCCTCTTCTGTACCTACATGGATGAAACCCCCGTGCTAAGCTTATTGCTTAGTGGGAATAAATATGTGAAACCCCGAGAAAATCTAATTTTCTGAAAAATGGCAAAATCTGGATTTCGGATTACGGTCAAAATCCAGAATTTTTCTAGATCTCGGATGATAAAACGAACTTCACCGTTGAAATCGTCTCGCGAAATCTAGCTACCACATCGAATTTCATTAATCTAAGACAGTTTAAGATTTAACGCTTTTTGATAAGAACGAGCGTAGCTGACACTTCGCGCATTTTTGAGGGCTCACAGCAGCCATGTGTCAGGTGCTGAATCAGTCAACTTGAGCTCAAGTGTGGGACCCACATGGACATGTGGCAACACATGATTGGAGGGAAATCCAAGGTGTGGCGATGCGATAGTGGTAATCCAAGGAGCTACTTAGACTGATAAGTATAGCGAGAGGACATTCACTCGATTTCTATCTTCTCCCAACCGGTTGGTAGAGAGAGGCGCAAACCAAATTTGGAAGAGAGATTTTTAGAGAGACTCACCTTCTCTCTAAATTTCTAAGAATCGGATCTGGGCTAAGCCTAAACGGAAAGCAAGAGAAAGAGTTCATCCTCATGGCAAGGGCTTCGGGTAGAGAAACCGAATCGTGATTTTCGACAAACTCCAAGAGGTAGGTCTTCCTACTTTGGTTACTTTCACCCTAAGGGTTGTGTGGTGGTTGTCTGCCCTGCGGGAATGGTTGGTTGTATTTCAACCATGAGAAGCCAGCACATCAGGGTAAAGGCCAAGGAACTGACTTTAGAACTGGTTTGGGTGGGAATAAAGGGAATCTGACAGCCGCGTTTCTTCTCGGTAATGGTAGCCACATCAAAGGAACTTGATGTTAGGCTTTTGGAATTTCTCAATTGGATCTCTCGTAGACCAAGTTATGGTCTTTACCCTAAACAATGACAGCGAGAGGCTCACCAGAGAGGTCAACCTCAGAGGTCAGCCAGAGAGGTTAGCCCGTGTGTCACCGCCAGTCGCCGGCCGAGGTCACCAAACGTAGGTCGCCGGTCAAAGGTCACCAAATGCTGTAGTCAACTCGGCAGTCACCGCCAAACCATCTACGCGAAATTCTTAATTTCCACGACATAACTTCTTCGTCCGAACTCCGTTTCTGGTGTTCTTGGACTCTATGGAAAGTCCATTGAGTCAAGATTCTATTCATATTCCTATGGAGTATAGTAGGTGTCAGGAACAGATCAGCCAGGTCAGGTCAGCTCGGCCATGTCAGGTAAGCTAGGCTGGGTTTGACTACTTGTGACCTCCAACTTCGGAAGGTCATAACTTCTTCGTTCGAACTTCGTTTCAAGTGTTCTTGGACTCTATGGAAAGCCCATTGAGTCAAGATTTTAGCCATGTGCCTGTGGAGGGCAGTAGGTGAGCTCAGCCAGGTTAGCTCAGCTCGTCGCTTCAGCTCACCAAATTAAGTCATCAACTCATTGGTTTGACTACATAACCCAAACTTCTAAGGTCATAACTTCTTCGTCCGAACTCCGTTTTGGGTGTTCTTGAACTCTAAGGAAAGCCCATTGAGTCAAGATTCCATTCATATGCCTGTAGAGTACAGTAGGTTTCAGGCCGAGCTCGGCCATGTCAAGGTTAGCTCGGCTGGGTTTGACTACGTATGACCTCGAACTTCGTAAGGTCATAACTCCTTCGTCCGAACTCCGTTTTGGGATTTCTTGGACTCTATGGAAAGCCCATTGAGTCAAGATTTCAAATATGTGCTTGTAGAGGGAATTAGGTGATCATAACCTTGCTGAAAATCTATGTTTTGCACCAAGTGTGCAGGTTGCATGGTTATGTAGAGGTGAATAGTCGATATACTACTCATCGTATGGCATGTCAGAGGGATATGGTGTTGGGTATGGTATGGGCTGTCTATGGGAGGCCATGAAAGGCCATATGGTTTAGTTCCAAAAACTTGGGACTGAAGGATAAAGGATTTCTATGACTGGTTTCACACAATCCAAGACTGTGGTGGGTTGGGCTTTGAACTGGAAACTAAAAGTTTCTAGGTTTTCTGGTTGTTGACGTTGTATGGATGATTGGAACCAAAATGGTTCATGATTGTGAAGGGGCCATGAGGTACCCGGTTGGATGGGTCAAGATGGTGACCTTGTTGTGTGTTGTGGCTTGTTTCAATAACATGAAAATTGTGTGTTGTTGGGGTGATGCGTTGGGCAGCTCCAAGATGGATCATTGCTCAGGTATTAGCCCATGTGAGCTTAATTTATAAGTATTAAGTATGTGTGAATGAACATGTTGATTGTGTATAAATTCTATTAATATATGCATGCATAATATATTAACATGAATTATTGTGAAATGGCATATTGCATTTCATATGCACGGGGAACCTAGAGTAATAGGTGTGAGTGCATGACATGAAAGAAAAAGAAAATGGTTGCAAAAGGAATTTCAAAGGAATATTTTTCGAAGAATTGCCTTGGGAGAGTTGTCCAACAGTTCGCTTCTGATGAGGACCCATGATCAAGCCAAGAGTTATCCAAAGAATTCACCCTGAGGGTTGCCTATGAATTTTATCGAAATTGATATTATGTTTTCAAGAACAAAACCTTTGTTTTGAAACAATGTTTTCTCACACTGGGCGAGCATGCGTGATGAAGCCAACGAGGCCGAGATGCGTAGAGGGTGAGTCACATTCTCATCCATGACATATGCATTTGAAAGAGAACTTGCATGTTTTACTTAAATGTGTGGTGTGCCATTGCATGAACACTTAGGTGGGGAGTAACCCTCGTAGGAGATTATCACTACTGGGCATTGCTCACCCTGTCGTGGGATCCCCCTTTCAGGTACATGGGAAGACGGCGCTCCTTCGAGGCCGTGAGTACGAAGAAGGCCGGGTTATGGCCTTGAGAATTATTTTTGTAAACTATATTAGGACAATCTAGTTTTAATATATTTTGTCATATAAAAGTGTAAAAGAGCTGTACATCAAACTCTTGTGAAATATCATTACAAATTGGTTAATTGTAAGAAAATTATACAGAAATGGGTCTCTATATATGAGACAAATGAGTGTGATATCGTGATACCCGATATTCAATGTGAGTTTACTGTGTCGATCGGTGGTCAACGGACCCTGTGCTTCGGGGCATCACAAAATACATATAGACGACCTCTAATCAAAGTCATCACACTTTAGACAACTGCATATAACTTTAACATTCATTTACATATACACATGCTTATTCATGTTTTGAATATATCATTTGCGATATGCTTCTACATATATCATAATTTATTCGTCTTATCATGTTTCATTCCATATCATCTTTGATTTACCATTTTTTTTCTTGTACTTATCACTGTTTACGTATCATCACATAGCAATGCTATGCTTCTCATATCATGTTATGTCATTTACATATTCTTGTCATTTATCTTATGTTTCATGCCCGCAAATACCTTAGAAGTGGATAAGGAAAATAACTGTATGTACCCGAAGGTACTATCACTGTACGAGACAGTGATCTCTATCTGTATATACCTGAAGGTACTATCATTGTACGAGACAATGATCTCTATCTGTATGACCCAAACGGGGCCTCTATAATGATCCAAACGGGATTTATGTCATCGACCCAAACGAGGCCTCGATATCTATAAACCGATGTCGCAAAGAATCGTATCCCTATGTGCATGCATATTCATCCAACTACCCTGGCCATAAGCAAGAATCGGCTTTTTATTCGCTTTTCTTAACAATTTTTCGTATTAGAAAAAGATATCTCATATACATGAATAACTACGCATATCATGCATACTTATGAGATATTCATATCAAATAATCTTTTATAAACATTTAACCCGTATTCTCTTTTCATATAACAAAATTATATATGTGGCTGTGCTTTAACTTTCATAACACGTGTTATCATAATCATATTACTATGATGCATTATTTCATATAACAATACATTTATATAACCTTTATACAATTTCAGTTTCTATAACCAATTCTACCTGAACAGTTCTAGGCAGCTCATAAGTCCATTTTTTACTACAATTTTGACCATACTTTCTTCATAAAAGTTGTTCTCCCCGATGTCTAGTTTGTATAGAAATTTGAATCACCTCATTTGGACCAATATAACTCAAGTTATGATTTAAACAACTGAATTCATTCCAGCCAGGGACTGTTATGAGACAAATGGAAATTGTTTCCTTACTGACTTATCTTTTAAACTTAGGTTGGGGTCCAAATTTGATATACTTATTTCAAGAATATTTGTTCTAATAGAAGCTCAGTTTTGTCTAGAATTTTAATCTGTTCATCTGGATGAGTGAACTAACTATGGTATGAAATAAGCCAAAACTATTTCGTGGAACCCAAAATGTATCTTCGCACTTACCAAAACAAGAGCATCACTTTGACTAATTCTCTGGGTCTTAATGGAGTCAAATTTGGAACATATACTTATTTCAAGAATATTTGCCTCCTAGAAGTTTAATATTCTAGAATTTAATCATCTGACTTGATTATCATGCAATACTGGTTGAGTACAAACAAAATATAAGAAAAACTAACAAAGATTCCCTCAAACCGAACATTTTCGAGCATAAATGCTTCTCTATCGGTTAACACAAACTAAACCAACAAGACTAACACAAAAAGAGAAAGCAAACTCTCCACAAGTACATCATGATATATCCACATAAACACCCCATACCTTTATCTTCTGAGCTCTCCTTCTCCTCTCTCTCTCCTCTTCTCTTCTCCCATCCTGCCTCCACCAAAGACCAACATGAGCATTTGATTCAGTACAAGGCCACATGTCACTTTACATTTTGGCCTTCTTCCATTTTTCATTAGGTCCCCATCTCTATTATTCCTCACCCAACTGTCCAAATTCAATTTTTAGATATGAATTGGCAATAGATCTCAGTCCAAATTGTAAATAACATCGCACTTTGTCTTTATGAGAATCTCATTTATAGATTTTATTTTTAGCAGTATTTTATTCAAAAATATATGCATTTCGGCTTAGCTTGTATAATAAAAACATATTGAGAAAACAATATTCAGAATTTAAATAAAACAATATAACATGGATGAACCAAATTTCCTGTATCCACTGTGTCAGAGTATAAAATCATGTTGGCATGTAAAGACAGCCTCAATCCGATAATCACATACCCAGAAATATCTATTTGGTATGATATCACCTTTACTAAGATGGATCCTCCATCAAATGTTATAATGGAACACAACAATCTTCTATTCATTTGAAACACTAATGTAATTTCATGTATATGTATTTTGATTGCTAATACGCTTACACTTTATAAAGTATTTTCAATATTAGTTTCAAAGTGAGTTTTGCTTATCGTTTAATGGATTCATGTAAAATAACTGATTATATTCCATATTCAGAAAACGCGCGCCCATATGAGTCCTGAAACCAAAATTTTTAACCTGTTCGAGACCAAAACGTAATTGCCTTTTTATTAGTTCTTTGAATCAAAAAAGGTTTCAAAGTCGAAGCTAAAAACCATGCCACATTTTGGTTCAAACATATCACAATCTGGTTTCTACAACTCATTTTTGGCTCGCCCAATCAAAATAAACCTATTCTCCCAACCTCAATATCAACTATAATATAGTGAGTATAAAATCGAAAAGAATATGTAAACAATAACTGCTGCAAAATTATTTAAAAATAGAAACTTGAACTTTCTAAATTATATGTTTATAAGGATTTGACTGAAACTGGTATTATATTCGATAATAATATTATATTATTATACAATATGATATATAAAAAATTAGTGTCTTTGATAAAGACACACCTAAGGTTCTGGGAAGTCACAGCGTGCCTGTAATAATCAAGATTTGGGTCTTTTTTAGTTCTCATTGGGCCTTCATAATAGATACATATGCTCATACTATTTTTGATGATATGGATGGTTCGACTTTGGTTATGAAGACTCTCTCCAAAGTTACTCAGATATCCAATTAACATGATGCCCCACTCTGCCATATATTTGGGACATCTCCTTATTTCTGCTGATAGAGATGCTAGTATCTACACCATTTTGGCAAGCTCTTAGTTTTGACTTGAGGAACGCCTGCATGAGAAGGTTTTCTAGAGATACACACATGTATATGTGATTCTTCAACCCCAAAGATAGTTCATTTGCAGATAGAGGAGGTGATCATAGTGATCGTTTCAGAGGACCATAGACTGGTAGTACATATTTTGTTCACTTCTCTGTTTCAAAGGCTGCCCAGATTTCAGCCTCTGCTCTCTCCTTAATACTCTGAATCAAGTGTCTGTAACACTATGTCTTTTCTTTCTTCAATTTAATATTAGATGTGCATTCATATTTCTCAGTTATTTCCAGCCTTTGCTTATTTGAATTCAAAAGTTTCAGAGCCATACTTTCAGGTTTATCTTCTATAAAAAGATATTTTATATTTTAAGCTGCTCAGTCCTCGCCCTCTTAAGACTTTTATAAAAATAATGATTGTACAATAAACTTCATTATACATTTAATTTCATATACTATATATCAAACTACTTCTTTACTATCTTCATTTTGATCATGGTGCATTCAAACTATTTCGATTTTTTCATTTTGCTTTTGCAGCATATTCTGTGATTTGTCTTTTCTATCTTCATTTTGATTTATAATCACTGCACTGCTACCTTTGCTTTCTTCATTTTAGGTTATGGGTTACCCAGACTTGATTTGTGGTCTTTATTTTGATTACATGTGTTCGACTTCGCTTTTGCTTTCTTTCTATTTTATCATAGCTTTACCAGACTCATCTAAGATTCACACGCAGATCATGCTTAATTCTACTTGAGTTAATATTTCAAGAGTTCAGACTACTCAGTACTCTTCATTTTGGACTAGCATTCAAACTGGTATCGGCTTTTTGTTTTTGATTTAGAATACTAAACCCTCACATCTGTTTCCTGATTCGATCACACCAAACTCGCTTTCTCGTTTTGATTTTAGCATTCACTTTCCCTCGCCGCCTGGCGCTGATTTAGACACTCACTGGCCTCACATCTTACTTAGAGGCGCATTAGACTGGCCTTGCTTTTGATTTCAAATAAACTTCCAACATCCACTTTCTTGATTCGATCTGCTATTTGCACTTCGCTTTACTTTTGGACATAATCAAAACCTCTTCTCATTATAGATCAATGGTTTAGACTCGTCACATCTATCTTCCATCATACTTTGATGACATTAATTTCATCTTCTGAATATCAGTTATTTGAGATCTCACTTTATGGATTGATCGCTCGATCACCATATCAATGTTTTAAAGATAGCAATTTTGATGTTTAGACTTGTTCCTTCCATACATCATGCGCTCAAACTAACTTATATGACCACAGCTCATTTCATCTTTAGTATCAGAAGTAATGTCAAACTTCGCTTTTCTATACCAAGAGTCTGCACCGCCTCATGGACCCATTTGTTCACTTCATCCACATCATGCCTTCTGCCATCAGATTAGATGTTCGCATTTCCATTTTCTAAAGATTAGGCTGCTCAACACTTGTCTCTTTGTGCTTATTCATCTGGATCAACTACATTTTATCTAATATCTCGCCCACCCGTAGTTCGTGACACCAAGATTTATCTTTAATCGAAAACAATACTTTGAGATATTCATTACGCCATCTTTTTGGTATGTTTCGGCTTCCACGCTATGGTTTATTTATTCTTCACTGGTGCCTTGCAAAAGATATTAAAAACGGTGATTCATTGACCGTTAGATTATTGCATAATGATCGATGACTTTTTCTGAATTACCTTACTTGCACCGCTAGCTCATAATTTATTTGCGGGCCCACATCCAACATTTATTCCTCAGTTTGGCACACGATTACCTTCACAACGACCCCGTTGATCAACATTTTTTATTGCTCACTTATCTGGCACACCATGAAATGATTGATATTCGAAAAAATACGATCGTCTGGAAGACTCATGTCGGGCCTAACCCACTTGTTTAGATTTCGGTAGTTTCACCTTGAGAGGATTCGAGCTCGATCTGAAGTATCGTTGTAGTCCGGCGGTACTTCTAATCGAGGTTCACGATAACAAACAAGACAAGAAGAATACACACATTTTAGCTCATGATAGGGCAATAACGACTTCAAGATAAATAAAGATATCAAGTTACATACAATGTGGTTTGATCAAGTTTCGAATGTCTCCAAATCAAAGAACCAAGATTTAATCCAAACATAAGGTCAAGACTGCCTGCCACCTGTATAAAAGATTTCAAAGCTAAATCATAAGACAGAATTAAATTAACTATGTATATCAAGACTTTCATTTAGACTTCATAACTCATCATGTCTAAATTTGAAAACTTTTGAAACTCGAGCACATAACAAACCGTGTTTCAAGTTTAAATGTAGTTAAAAAATGATAGATTTAAATTGATTGAATAAAGAACCAGCTATTCATTGGTCTGTGATTTTTGCAACCTCTGATTTTAATCCCACCTGATCAAACGGATTAATATTTTTAAAACTGTCACGAACAAACTTTAGTATGGTTTAAAGAATGCTTTGTGAGTTATTAAAGTTAGAACATCGGAGTGAAAAGATGGAATAACAAAAATACCATTAAGAAAACGGTTAGCGCGTCTAGGTCATCGTCAACAAACCGATTAACGGCTTCGACCATTAGGGTCGCTGGACGCGCAATTCGGCCGCTAGGATGCGGGGATATCATTTCTGCCATGAACCGATCAAGGTCATCGTTACTCAACCAGTTGGCGTTGTCGTCATGCGAAAACGTAACTCACAACATTAAATGTACGAACGGCTAAAAAGCATTTAATGAAACAACAGTTTGGTCAGCGACCGTCGGCGCTTTGACCGTCGCAGTTTCGCGGCGCCAGGCGGCCGGATCATTATTGCACGCTGAGACTCAGAGCATTTATCTTCTCAACCATAATTTCGGCGAATGAAGACCACCCGGTTCATCTGCTTTTATCAATGAATGAGTGCATCTGTGTTCGCATCAACATCGCTTGAGTTGTACGACCACTAGATTTTTATGTTATTCACTGAGCGCGAAGCGTGGTCATATACCAAGGATTTGTATGTTTCACCAAAGCTCAAAATCCAAGAGAAAAGGTTGTCAAAGAGCTGACATCAGGAACCTCACTAGTCAAGGTTAAGGTGAAGTGGATGTATGGGTGTACCAAACATCCCCTCTTAGTTTTTAGCTGCTGTCATATTTAACTCATACCTGTGGTTGAAAGCGACTTTGTTTTCAAAGACTTAACCATCTCAGAGGAAAATGGAATATAACAAAATCAGCATGCCTTTTAAGCCGCCAAAAGTTTCCTATCAACAAACTTCCCTTTCTTTTCTGTAGTCTAATATCACTGAAAAACAAACACTGGCATTACCTCAAGGAAGTTTGAAAACAACCTGTTTGATACACCTTTCTCAAAAACCATTATTAAACCAAAAACTCTTTATAAGAAGGATGATAAGAAAACAAAATTTCATAATCCAAGAGTTGTTGACATTCAGAGGAGTAAAGTTATGATGAATAACATAAGACTGTTAGCCACTAAGAGAATTACTTAAATTATACTAAGAACTAAATCAAGTCAAGACTAAAGTTATAATACATTTGTTGCGAAATGTTTAAAACAAAACTAATGAGTCTATTGTTGAGATGTTTACTAGGTTCATAGATGTGCTGTTTGTCCACTCATGCTTTAGGAAGAAGGGTAATCAACAAGATATGAAATTAAGATTCTTATAATGCCTCAAATGGAATCAAGACAAGGTTATTAATATGAAGAAGAATCCAAGGACACTCTTGAGAGCTTATTGGAATCTTGATAACCCAGAAACAAGATAGTACAAAAAAAATTATAAAGAGGAAGATGTTATTATTGACCTAAAGTCAAGAAGAAAGTCAATATGAGATAAAGATAAATGATATGAAAGAAGACAATAGTTCATCATGTATATATAACAATCAATGATAAAGGATAAATTTATGGAATGACTTCTACAATTAAAGGTAATTATAAAATAGTATTCTTCAAGAGAAGAGAAAAGGAAAAAGAAAATGAGTTTAATGGCACTTCTGTTACAAGTGTATGATATATTAGTGTCATAGAAATATTTGATTGCCTCTGCAAGCTAAGAGATAAAAGAAAAGAGCTATGACACACATGGAGGAGATATCCACCTATATGAAATGAAAAAGAAGCAGCAACATGTGTCATACTTTGAGATTCAGATATGTACCAACTCGATTACATTGTTTTGATTAATAAGGAATTACTTAAAGAGCATCAATGTAAGTCGCTTCCATGACAAGAATTTCATTTACAACAAAGTTTTAGCTTTAAAAGAATTTGATTAAACCAAAGAGTATCTTTCGTAAATATAGCTTCAAAATTGATCTTATAAAGGTAAATGAGGAGCTACTACAAAATGAATGTTGATCCTTCCTCATATTCTCTTTATGAACAAAAGGTCTCGACATGGTCCTAGCTAGTCAAAATGTGTTTTTTGATAACATTAGGGAATCAAAAATAAAAGGCTCAAGCCCACTCATGCAAACTTCATAAAGAGGCAGCCCAAAACAGGCTGGTTCGTTGAACCTATGAGATGTCACAGTGACAGCTTTTCAGGCAATATTCAAGCCTTTGATGCCAACTCAGAGCAGAGGGCCAACTCATTAACAAAGACCACATATAGTGCTTCATATACAAATATATTAGCCCCTTAATAATATTATATTATTCATAAGTCCACAAATTCCCACCATTACAAAAAGAAGACAATAATAGATCAACATCAAAACTTGATCCCCAATAAGTAAAGCGGAAGATTATCCGCAACCGTTTTTCGTAAGAACATCACCAAACCCATTACTAATAACAAGAAATACTCTATCCACGGAACAACTTAATCATCATCCATCTGCTCAATATCACTATAGCTTATAGTTACCCCATCGCAAAGCGTACTTTAAAACATACGCCTAATATTAAGTGAATAGCATTTCTTTCTAAAGAAACTGACTGTAAGATAATGAGCACCCATAAGTTCTCGCCACCTCTCAGCCTTGCTTTATGAGCTGACACTTCAACCTGTCGCAGAACCAAATTTCATAGCTTGATCCCAGACTTCACTCATGACCAAAGATCCCATCACTGTTTAACCTAATTCGTGAGCTGATCCCACCAGTCGAAGTCACACGTCACCCGCCCATTTGAAAAGGTGATCGGCTGAGTAATAAAAATAAACAGCTATATACAAGTCTTTAAAGATGCTATGTAATATTTCAAAATTACTTATAAAGGAGTCGTAACGCGAAATCTTCACCATTTTTAACTGCGGTGAGGAGGATCGTGGAGGCAAAGACCGCTTCAGAATGGACCAAAGTATCAACTGTCAAGAAACTTGGTCGAGATGTCCAAGGTCATTAACTCACCAAGGACCCAAAAAGATTCAGTACCCAAAGTTTCTCGATTTTTCTTATGGATCAAAGAAGGAAAAAGGTCTGAGTTATGGTGTCAGCAAGGCATGACCAGAGATGAGTCAAACTTTGCCTTCCTCGCAAGAAGAAAAAGGCATCATCACAAAAATCAAAGTTTATGACGCCCATACAGAGAGACGCCAGAGGTCGTCACACTGTCAGAGGAATCAACGACACTTAATAAAAAATGTCATCAGGTTTCGTGAAAATTCTCTAATGTGACACGCTGACGGAGCTCATATTTCACAGAGTATTATTTTGAAGTTCCAGCACACATCGCTTCTGTGGTGATTCAATCATGATGCTTCACAAGGTCATAGAAAATCATTTTTCCAAAACTGGTATTACAAGATTTGCATTGCTTCCCCTTATACAGAAGATCTAAAACCCCTATCTTCGATATCCTTTTCAAACCTAATACCTCCCCATGAATCAGCGTCAACATGAGCGGTTTTCGAGAGAAAACTGAAGATTGTTTGCAATATAGATGGAGAGGTCACTGTAAGATAACAAGATCGGGTGTGAAGGCATGTTAGTGGTCTTTAGCTTCTTTATCTTCAGGTCTTTATTGAAGAACGTAATCCGATATCCAAAGTAACACAATCACGCCAGAAGGAAAGCAGGTTTTTTACACCGCCACCCACCGCAGGGATTCATATCACAGCTGAGAAACCAGCAATAGAGAGGGTAATAAATCTCATACATTCATTTGTCACAGGATGAAAACTATATAAGAAAGAGAACCGTGTAGATCTTTTCAGGTGGTGATTTTGGTCTCAAATGACATTCACCCAGATTTTAAAGGAACATATCTCAACATTTAGAGCAAGATCAAGCTTTTCTTTAATAAAAGGTTGTGTTTGATAAAGAGTTTGAGTGGCTCAAAGAAATGCATTAGCTTAGTGATGCCTTAGAGAGGTGAATCTACACCACGATTTTATATATATTTCCGTAGGTTAAAGCAGTCTCTGTTTATGTGTGCACAACTTCATTTTTGAGAGAGAAACATCTCTTTCACAGCTTCTTGATCTCCATAAGAGTCATCAACGATGCTGACAGTTATTGAATCTTATTCATCTCCCAAGATGCTGATATAAGATTGAAACTGTTCGAGCATTTCCATTATCGGTTGTCATGTTCTTTAGTCAAAGTCTTTATGATAAATACTTTAGATTCTCAATCAAATCTTTATAGAACCTTTAACATTGTATTTTTCTAGCAATTTTGGGCTTCAAATTAATCTAAATCCAGATTGTATCATGACTACTCCTGCAAAGTTCTCTTAGTAGTTTGATTAAACAATATCCAGATCGGATCTTCCTCAGAAATGTCGAAAAGTTATAAACTTCCAGGTGTCTTCTGTAAATCTTGTTTTCAGAGCCACCCAATGGTTTTGGAGTTTAGTTTTGTTGTTGTACTATGAGATTTAAAAGAGTTATTAACAATATAAATAGAAAATGACTTAGATTTATAGTTGACTTTGACCAAAAAATCTCTCTAGATTGGGCCTAAGTTGGAATTTACTAGTATCCGGCCTAGACTTCCTAATCCACTGATTGTTCTATATAAAAAAAGTTGCACCACAGCCTTGTTATGTTTTCTTCTCAGCCAGGTTTGATACCAGATTTGATCCAAACATTTGCTTATTACATTATGATAACACCTGTGATTGGGCCGCTGTATAGTAATGGTTATTATTACGGCATGCCTCAACATGATTTGAAGTGAATGAGACCAATAGGGAATACAAAAAACATCACCCCAGAGTTCCTGCTAATAGGGCGATTTTTGTTGTTGGATGATCATACACAAGAGGTTCCCCAAGATAATGTATCTCATATTCGAATGAGGAGGTGGGTTCTCACAAAGAGTTAGTCTATAAGGAATCCCAAAGATGTCAAAAGTGTCGAGTCCTTGATTAGATAAACATTTATGGAGGATCAAGGATCCAACCTGATTGATGGTGACATTTCAAGGTTTATCTAGCCTGAATAGAAGAAATCTTTGCCACCGCTTCATTCTGGTTCTTATGTAACTCTCATACACAAAAATCATGATAAAAGAAAATAGGTCATTTAGTACTATTTATTAATATCATGACTACTTACAGAGCAGAAATGCTAATAAGTAATGTAAATACTCAGCATTTTTGCGTTCAATAATACAAACATTGGGTGTCCTTAGTGGGGTTTGATCATAAGTGTATAAGAGAGTTTAAGGTTTGTATGGTAATTAATACTAAGAAACTTAATAACCTTCTTCATTGCTGGGTGGTTTTGTCTAGCTCTTATAACTGTGAAACTTTGAGCTAGGTGAGGGTGGGTGCCTTGCATGGGGAAGATAAGTTTCACCTGCAGACAAGAGTCCTTAATGTCTTTACTTTCAACCATAAACAATGCATAACCAATCGTTCCTCGGCAATGAAATAAATAGCACAACTTCAATGATGAACATCTTTCAACCACCGCTAACCATTTGATCTTTTTCCATGTTATTATCTGAAAGATCATGCAATAAATCTAACATATAGACATCTTCTAACTTAGCATCGGGTCAGATGCACCCATCAAAAAATATGTTAGAAGGCTGTGATGAAAATTGAAGGAGTCAGGTTGTATTATAGTAGCTTATAATCAATATTCTGCTTCACACCTAAACACCTAAAACCTTAAAAGTAGTCTATACAAATTAAAGATTTGTATAGATGATTAACAAATATTTTGAACTAGTCTTTCTTTATTAGAAGAAAACAAAAGATTCATAGTTATTAAGGTTTCTTTCATACATTAGAATCTATGCTCTTCCACTATAAAAAAAAAACCAACTAGATATAAAAAAAATATCAAATTATTAGATAGGTAAGTCCTCAATGTTAGTCGCAAAGAACAATCTATAGATCAAATCTCTACAACTCACTGTGTAAATTATATTGAATCTTCTTCAACCATTTGATATCCATATATCTCATGAGTGTTTTGCTTGTAGCCGCTTGAACCCCGAAAGTACTAAGAAAATAAATTATAGAGAAAATGAAAGGAAAGAAAATTATATAAAAAAAATTCATATTTAAACTTAATAAATTAATTCTATATGTTTGTTCAATCACTATTTTTATTTCTTATATTATATAAAGACTAGCAGTCTTAAAATAGTATAAAATTTGATCACTGCTGTCTTTACACATTTGATTTCTTCTATATTTCCATATGGTAAACCAAAACACAGGAAAATAATTTTTGTGATTTTTTCTCCCATCAATCCGGTTCAACGGTCAAGACTCTTTCAAGCCTATCTCTTTCTCTCTCTCCTCTTCAAAAAACATATTAAACTTCAATTTTAGAGAAGTGTTAATGAGAGATGATAACTAGTTCCTCCTTTGTTATTTTCATCACCGGTTATCTCCATCTCCATATGATTGCCTTAACGCTTCATCACTCAATGTATATTTTCTGTCTTTGTAAGGTTTAAGGCAATTGTCTGTATTCTTATTGCTATTGTAAACATTGTTGTTGATCTTCCATTCTTGCTCAATCACAATCAGAGCCCTATTTTACGGTAGTGAATGATATAACAACACACGTCTAGCAATCATGGATGGAAGACAAAATGATAGAAATGAGCTGGCTCTAAAGAAAAACCTCCCCAATCTTTCCCTTCCAAATACAAGAAGCCCAAATGATAAGTGGTGTTACGCTGAATAGAATCCAACTTTTAGTATGGTGACATATTACTAGTGTTTCCTTCAACCCATCTTCTGGAACCTCAAAAAAAAAAAACATAACAAAAGAAAAACAACGGCATCTCAGTAGATTCTAACTTTCATTTGTTAATCATATGTCTTTTTTCTAGATAGTTGTAAACACCTCTACCCCAAAGAGGGTATCAGATATGCATCCAGGTAATTGCTGGCTTTTAATTATTTTAGTGCCAATAGAATTTTTGAAAGTTGTTTCATGATCAGGTACTTACAATAAGAAAAATAGTGAATTCCAATTATAATCTTCTTATGAAAACTTTAAAAGATAATAATGACAACAGTTCAGACTACACTGTTCAGGGAGTCAGAAAATTCTGACTTACACTAAACTGATTGTACCTGCTTAATTCGCCTCCTCATGAATCTAGTGACCTGAAATTTCTATCACCCCAGATGCTGCGAATATGTCATAAAATTTTTATGGTGATAACCCGTGGACTGCACAGATTTTACAAAAACTGTGTGGTCGAAAATGGTTGTTTCCCAATTAAAATACTGAACCGTAAAGAAATATGCAAATTTTTTATAATGAATCCGAATACTTAAGAAATAGTTTAGACCAACATACAATTTAACACTGAAAGAAGATTAAAAAACTAAACTAAAACCAAAGATAAAATCAAAAAGGGCGAGATCTTCCAGAGATCCCCGAGGCGATTTTAATTTTTTGATACCTTTTATTTCTCCCCGACGCGAAAATCGGACCGGAACTACGAAATGAAGGCAAAGCGCAGATCACAGAAGAGCGCACATGCAAAGAATAACGCCCAAATTTATCAAACTTCTTCTGGGGCAAATTTGCTATCGGTGCTGGCTTCAACAGCGTTGCAATGAATGAGACCCGCAGTCAGACCAGTTTCAAAATTTTTGACTGCCGGAGAAATTTTTAGGATCTGGGACTGTATGACAATTTAAGCGCTTCGAATTTAATCGCTTTCACGCTCGGTTGAATTTTGTAGAGTAGGCCTACAAGCCTGAAGGAATTTTCGCCAGCTGCCGGGTATTTTTGATCAGAGTCCTTCGCCGTGCTGATCAAAACAGGTTTTTATAGGGCACAGAATGTATGGACATTTTGGTCAATTCATCATATTATCATAACACATCGAATGGGACTAGCACGTAAAGTTTTGTTAGAATCGGTTCTGCTTGACATAGTCATTTTGAAAGCTCCTGCAGCAGCGAGAAGCATCATAATTCTATTGCATATTTTTCACTTAACGACTGATGAATAGCTGACATTTATTGTCCTGGTTTAGTAACTAGAGTATGACAAAGATTTAAAAGTGAAATTAGTCAGAAAAATAAATATCAAAATCATTTTCAAAATTAAAGTATTAATTATAATTTGTAAAGTGCTTTAAAATATAGATTATAAAGATGCACTCTTAATTGATATACTTAAAGCTTTGATTTTAATGAAGAAATACTGGTCGGACTGCAAACTTTGGATGCGAAGATGTACCAGCTTCCATTGATGAGTTTGGACATATATGCGATGGATGGCTGACGAATTTATTACTTCATTTGTAAATGGGTTATCTAGTATATATTTATATCGCCCCTCCATGAGATCCAAAGAGAGAAGAATATGCTACCACCTTTATGTACTGATAGTTGTATGAGGTGTTGGTCTGCGGTTCCATTATGTTATATAGATCCCACTGTAGTCTGCCCACTATATTTAGATCGTAAACTGAGGTTCATCAACGATGCTGTGTCTAGGTTCCGAGGTAGACCACGCCTCAGTATTTAGCCAATACGCTGGTTTGTACTGATTTGGCAAGATACACTTCGAGAGTTGAATCACCACTAATGCAGCTTTATATGTTATAAATAGTTTTAACAGCTTTTCAAAGAATTGCTTAATGGCCAGAATGGTTTCATACAAAAACTCGCTTTCATGCGTGGCTAGCGCGATGAACTATTTATGTGTTATGATTGGTTATTGTATGCGCAAACAAACAGATAAAAGATACTTAGAACTTATAGATCAATCGATCCGTTGTCACGTTTTTCATGAGTGACTTTCAAAAAGAAAGTCAGTTTGAAAACAGACCTTCCAGACCATCTAGATCTAAGCGGTTGTGATTATATAAGATATGTGTAACAAAACAAAGAAAGTAAATGCAGATTAAAATATGTAAACATCTTTTTTTAGAAATGAGCCATGAGTTCTGAAAAACAGTTGTTATACGAAAATTTGATGTTATTTTGACTTATCGAGATGATTGAGGACCAGAGGTTCTCAAGACTGACTGACGGGAAAATATCGGGAGGTACATTTTATAGAATAAAGATTTTATTATTAATACCAGCAAACATGATAGTCACACTGATTTTCAACGTGTATATGATTGATAAAGTGAAAATTTATAACCCATTTTCCAAATATACGTAGTTTTAACGGTTAGGTCATACAACTTGTCACAAAGTGGAAAGTCATATCAGAGACACCGGAGTTGCACAGGATTTCCTCACATCAGGAAGGGGGTCTCGTCAACCCGCATCAGAGGGAAGAAGGAGGTCTGCCTGCTTTTCAGACTATTTTCCATATAAATATATTTCCATGAACTATTTTTGTATAAGATCGACTTTTCTGATCTTGAATCCTTATGTGATTAAATGCCAAACTCACACCAACATTAAAAAAGTGGTCACCCAATTTTTCTAACTTAAATTAATAAAGATTATGTCCGACTATAATGAGAGGTCGATCTAAGACTCCCAGACCTTCTGAGGCACCACCAGAGAGATACTGTTACAACCCTTAGACCCAAACATTGAATCAGCCCCAACATACTGAACCACTTGAGGTTTCAGATTCAGGTAAGGCACTCGACTATGACCAAAGGCTGATGACAGATTGTTACAGCTGACTCACCGCCACAGAGCCCTAAGAGCGGTGGCAAGAGGAATGCGCCTGTATGAAGGTTAAAAACACACTGGTGACTGAGGAAGGTGGTACTTGGCTGTTGATAGTGTTTACGCTCTGAATATTATGGTGGGGTGATTTACGCTATATTCAACACACTGATTAATTTCGTAAAAAAGACGGACGATCAGATTCTTCCAATCTCTCCAAGCATTTTGAGACACTGTTTCCTTTGCTTACTAGATTAGCAAGCAATATTTATGTATTTTAGAAACTTAAAGCAAAAGTGCGTAAATTTTAAGAAACTGAGGGCTGCAACCAAAGGTGAAAGATCTTAGCTCTAAACCTGGCAAGGCCATACAAAGAAGAGAGCCCATACGGTCAAATTTGATTACTAATGGTCAATAAGTTAAGAAGGGAATTGGGAGGTCATACTGCAGGAGAAGATTCTAATGTGGATCCGCTCACCATCAAAGTGAGCTCTCAGAGGACCGCATCTGATCTTTTTCCACACCTCCATACTGAGAGGGGGTATCCTTGGTGGATGCATAAATATGGTAGATGTTTCCATTACTGCAGTAGGAAGGTCACTTTATCCAGATCCATAGCCAGAATACTATGACTCCATAGAAGAATATGATCACCCAAAACAATGATCCAAACAGCCTATGAAGGTTTAGTAGGTGGCAAGATGATCTGCAGGCTATAGAGGCAGAGGTAGAGGCAGATTTCATTGTTTGATCTGAGCTGTACCAGACTGTGCTCAGACATAAATACTACGAGAGGTGACACCACTGCATGATTATTTATGATTTCACACGCATCATGATGTATATGCATTGGTGAATCTAAGACTCATTCACAGAGTTTCGCGATCATTCACCTGAAATCAGAGAGTCCCAAACATAGATGATCAGAAAGGTTTCCCCAGATTCACTGGGATATATTATGACATCCAAAGGATAGTTCCTGCAAGAGACGGTGACCGGCTGGCGATTTCTTCTAAAGAGGATTGATGAAAAGTTAGGTCCATTATTTTTATAATCTCGGGGGTATGGACCGTTGATCCGGCATGTTTACACAGATTGGCGTTATACAGTGATTTATTCTGCCGGTGAACCAGCGTGATGTTTCGGGTCGAAGAAACGCTCTAGTCTCATTGGCTGCCATGACCCGCCAAATGTTTCCAGCAATGTTGCAAGGCTTGCATTATGGTGGATAGAGACAAGAGGGTCACTTGATAAATATATCCTCACAGTCAAAGGAGTTCCCATGTTTTCCTGTATGATATTTCAAAGCCACCTCTAGACAGAGAAACAGTTCGTTATTGAACTAGTTCCGTGGACCGGTTTGATATCCATCTCCTCCATACAGAATGGCTGCAGAATAAAACAACTGTACGCATGAATTGGACAGAATTGCAAGGTGTTTTATCTGTTCATGTTCTCACTCTGGGAGCTCCGGGCTTTCAGTAAAGAAAGACAGTTTTACTGTTGTGTATGGAATATAGATACCTGACCCAAGCACAATACGCGAACCAAGATTCGCTTCCTCAGATAGATGAGCTATTTGACCAATTGCAGCGACCTGTATTCTAAGATCGACCTAAAATCAGGCTGCCATCGCGCTTGAGGGTCCTAGAATGATAGCTTCTAAGACCGCCTCAGATTTAGATACTGGGCCACTACGAGTTCCTGTTGATGCTATCTGATCACTAATGCCCCACCCTTCATGCTCATGACTTGATGAACAGGGCCCAATCAGATTTAGATAAGTTTGTAGATCGTATCTACTGATGACATTCTGTACTAAAAGGCCTGGGAACATGCAGCATTCCTGACAAAGATGGTAGATTCTGGGAGAGCGCGCTATACGCTAAGCTTTAGTGGCGCGCTTATTGACAAAGTAGCTTTCAATAAGGTCATTTCTCAAGTGTAAGGCACAGGATCCTCAAAAGATCAAGCTATAGTGAACCTGAAGCCACCTCCACAACAAGCTTCAAGCCCAGCTTCCTTGATCAAGGTGTTATTACAGAAATTTGTTGATGATTTTTCGCGATAGTGGAAATCCATGATCAACTGGTTGAAAAAGGATCAGAAATTGAGTGGTCGTGACATCACAAAGATAGTTTTTGGTGAGCCGAGACAGAGATTGACGACAACTCAAGTATTAGCACTACCACAGAGTGACTGCCATGTGGTGTGGCGTTGATGCCTGCACAAGGGTTAGGTGTGTTTTGATGCGTAGCGGTAGAGTGATAGCTTATGCTCTGCCGCTTAAAGAAGCACGTTGCAATCTTCACCCATAGATTTAGAATCCGCAAGAAGGGTTTTCTCGCTTCAAAGATCCGGGAGACATTATCTATACGGCATTCTGTCGACATTCACCCGATCATAAGAGCTTTAAATCTTAAGGCAGCTCATGGTCGAGTTGATTGAATACATCACGATAGAGTACCATCCAGGAAGGCCAATGAAATGATGCCTTGGCTTCGAAACCCAGAGGGTTCGTTCCTGCGCTGGTTCATGACAAAGATATCTCCCATTGTTGAGAGTTGACTGGAGTTCAATCGTGAGGCAATGGCAGTACACTCAAAACACTGCTCCCTCTCTCAGGGACATTAGATCAAGGCACAAGGTGCCAGATGATTAAGTTGAGGGCAGATTGAGGGTGGAGAAACCAGTCCTGCATCAAGGACTATGGCGAATAGCTAGAGGGAGTCAACGGTGTACCAAAACAGTGAACTAAAAAGGAATCTTGGAAGAGGCTCACTCTTCAAGATAAGTTATGCACCCCGTAGCACCAAGATGCTCATACTCCGAGAGCATTATCAGGAAGGGCATGAAAGAAACGTGATTTCAGATCCGATGTCTAACTGTCAACAGGTAAAAGGTAAGAGCAACGGTTCGCAGAAAGATACAAAATTCTTCCGATTCCTTCGTATGGAAGTGGATAAGATTATGGGATTTTGTTATCTGGCTCAGAGAACCCTGAGACAACACGCATGCCATAGCGGGTAGAGAGTGAGATAGACTATCAAATCCGCATTTTCTCCCAATATAATGACAATCAGCTGACAAAGCACTCAATTACATGTGGAGGAGATAGTTAGATTACATGGTGTTCCTATATCGATAGTCTCAGATCGGACCCGTGATCCACACCATTTTGGTCCGCCATTGTGGATGTTATGGGACCTAATGTAATTTTTAGTACAACTTTCATCCTCGTGATCGATGGTCAATCGAGAACTATTCTATCAGAGGATATGCTTAGAGCATGCGCGATAGAGTTTAAGGGAAGTCGGGATAATGATTATCTCTCCTCCGATGGTCGTCATAATAAATGGAAGAATAATCCAAGATGTATGGCTCCATTTGAAGTGATTGTGGTACTGGCGCTGCATCTCCGTATGCCGGGATGAACAGAGAGAGATCTGATGAGTTCAAGATTGGCAGGCGATTACCTAGATAAGATCCATTGTCCGAGACAGATCAGAGAAGTCAAAGATAGACGTAAAGTTATGCGACAAACGTCAGATCTCCGGGCCATCGTGGGCGATGTGGTCTCCTCAAAGTTTCCCCTCGAAAGGTGTTCTCGATTCGGGAAGACGCGAAAGCCGAGGCTCCAGATACATAGGGCCATAAGATTATTGCCGTAGGGGACCAAGAGCACAGGATTAACCTTCCTCCGAGAGTTGTCTAAGGTTCATAATGTCACATCCATGTTCTAGCGGCATCCGGTCCTCCCATGTACTCGCCGAGATCAAACAGAATCCAAAGCGATACTCGACCATAAGGAGCGTACCAACGATAGTGTGACCGCAGAAGCGATTGCACGCGTCATTCTAATGTTTTGTGATGAACATGGAATTAAAGAGGCTACATGGGAGTCAGAGTCGATGCGCGTTTGGCATCCTCAAATAAGCTGTGATTGGCATCCTTATATTATTTTGTCTATCGGCGTACTTAAACGTTCTTGCAGATAAGAGGATTTGAAGACCTCATTCCCAAGAGGGAAATTTTATAAACCCAGATGTGTACTCAACGGCACTATTTATGCCATAATAGAATTTCTTGGTGCTGTTTTAAAGAATTGTGGCACTTTAAAATAAGAAAAGTTGAAAGTAATCTGAATATGGAATTTTATGAAAATTTAAAAGGATAATACATTAATAAATCTCACAGAATTGTTCAGTGAAGCCTAGAAAATTCTTCTTAATCTTTATTATTAAACGACCTTAAATCTGCCTCCAGTGACTCGGTACTCAAGTTTAATCTAGGATGTTTAATATATGTTACTTAATCTATGGGGTGATAAATAGTCAGAATCCGTGGACGAGATTTTTACAAAAATCTCGTGGTCTAAAAATGCTCGGTTAAAGTTCACTCAATAAGTGAACTGAAAGAAATAAAATTTCGGGATAGAAATTGGACCCAATGAAGCAATAAATGTAAGGTATCCAAATAATAAGAATAATAATTAAAGAAAAAGAATAAAAACGAAAACGAAATCAAAAGGATAAAATAAAAAAGGGGCGTAGGACGTTTCGAGAGATCCGACCGAGAGGCGATTTTTAATTTTTTTTTTTTATTCTCTTTGCTTTCCTTTCAGATTCACGGAAAATCGGACTGTGAAATTTTTGTTCGAATGGCAAAAGTTGGACTACGAAGAGAGTCACATAGGTAACACATCTAGCCTTGTCAAACTTTAAAAGGTAGAAAATTTGTTTCACCACATGATATTTCAAGTTCTAAAGGTGAGAATGGCTTCAAATTTTCTGTAGACCGTAGTTCGAATTCTGGGCTCCAAAATTTTTAGACTGAAGCTTAGAAATTTTTAGGAATATTCGGGACTGTGTTCTGACAAATAAATGGCTGAATTTTGGGACTGCTTCCCGACACTGGGTTGAAATTGTGAGTATAGCTCCGGACAAGCCCATTGCACTTTCGAAATGTCGTATTTTTGGGATCATATGGGAAAGTCCCTTCACCAAAGTTGACCAAAACAGATAGCTTTTTATAGGCATTTAATGTGTATGGACATTTAATAATTTCACATCATATTATCGATGTCCATATCGCATCGACCTAGCACGAAGTTTTGCTAGAATCGAAGTTCACTGATATAGAAGTCATTTTGAAAGCCCGTGTATGTTTTATGGTTAAAACGTTAAACCCGAGGGCATTTTCGTAATTTGAATGAATTATGTAGGCGATTTACATCCGACGAATCTAGAGTGCTTGACAAGATTCAAAGAAATTAGTCGAGAAAAATGTGAGTACTCAAAATCATTTAAAACGAAGTGTTTAAATTACACTTTGAAAGCTTTGAAAATATAGATTTATAAAGCATTTTTTTTTTTAATTACCAGTTATACCACAGAAAAGTTTGATTTTAGTATTTAAGAAAGAATGTATCCGTGACTGAGAAACCTAGATGGTACAATCTTGGCTTCCCGCCATATGTATTTCATCGCTGAGATGGTATGCTGAGTAGAGAAGATGATCAATTCATATCATTTCGGTCGGTAATTGGGTTAGATCTAGTATATATATTTATATAGTGAGTCGCCCCACACATCTGAGAATATAGTTAGCGCTGATCTTTAAAGGTATTATAAGCAGAGGTGTTAGTTCTGAGGTTCCCTCACCGAGCATTTTTGGTTCGAGGTCTCACATGTTAGGGATCTCATTGTGGTCACCTGGAATATATTAGCTGGGTGAACGAGAGTTCATTACCTAGATGCCAAACTGCGTTCCAGGTATCACGTTTAGGTAGCTGTAAATGTGGGCCACAGTTGGTTGAACACTTGATTTACAAAGAGGCGTTCTCTGAGGTATTAATCAACAAAAACAAGCCAAGAAGAATAGTTTTCGCATCGCAATAGAATGCTAATAGTTAATGGTTAGCAAAACTTCGCTTTCTTCATAAATGAAGTATAAACCATTGCACGTATTTTCATATTGGAGGTACAAACAAACATGTGGTTATATTTAGAACTTAGTACTCACCGAGCCCGCTTCGTCACTTCGCTTTTAAACAGCCCCTTCGTGTGTGTCAAAGCCGAAAGATCTTCCAGATCCTCATCTCCTAGACGATGTGTTGTGATTATATATGGGCAAGATAAGGTAAATTAAAAACAGTAAAAAGTTAAATGTGGCATTTATATATAAATATCTTTTTGTAAAATATGCATGCATGGTTTTGAAAAACAAAGGCGCGAAATTATGTCGGGTTTTGATTCCTTTGTTTATTACACGAGACCGCAGGTCTTGGCGATTGTAGCGATCGGAAAATATTGGGAGCGTATAGTTTTTTTTGCGCGCAAAGAGCCAGCCGTTTGACCACCGCGGCGCCGTTATGTCAGCCGGATTCTACTAAATCGAAGGCGTGATTTTGATAGAAAAGTGAAAAATTTTATAACCCACGTTCCAAACAGGCCAGCTTTAACGGTTAGCCATGGTACCATGTCAATGAGCGAGCTTGGCTGGAGGTCATCAGGAGTTGCCGTAAGGATTTCCGCAATAGAAGGGGTCCACAATAGTTATACACCAACACCCTCACAATACTCATTCGAGGAATCTAAATCACCCAAGATTTTTTTTCTCAGAGATAAATCACCGAAGAGAAACAATAATTAGACAGTCAAGCCCAGATTCTTGAGAGAACAAAGATTAATGCAAGAAACATCCATTATCACAATCTTAGAGACAAGTCTCGTTCGCCTAAGCTTAGATATCTTACTGAAGTAAGCTTTCCTCGCCAGTGAAGAGACAAGAACTGGGTTAGCGATAACAGCCTTCATTATGAAGATTCCTTACCAAGCGGCGGCATTTAATCAACAAAATGTCGATTTTTGGCCCTTTTCACTGATCGATCCAACTCCAACCAAAGTGAACTTAAACCAACCTCAAATCCAACTCCAAATCAACCAAAAATACATATTATTGTAGGAAGAGTTAAGATTTTTCCAACTGATGTCTTGAAATCTTCAACCGAGTTTCCCTTTTTCTTTCTCTTTCTTTTTCTTTACATGAACAAATAGAGTTACAAGCAAACAGAAAAACAAAACAAAATCTGTTCTTCTCCCAACCTGATGCCAAACGCTTCATGTCCTAAAATTTGAGAATTTCTTTCTTTCACAAAAACAAGTGTTATAGTCTTATGCACTTGGTTTAGCAAGCCTCGTTATTAGTCCTCCTACTTGTTAAATTTTGCAAACTGACTTATCAAAATTCATAATATGATGCTAACTTCTTATTTTATACTTAGAGTCTTGGTTTGGCAATTTACCACAGTTTTTGACTTCTTTAATAATTCGATTATCCTTTTCGTTAATTTTCATATTAAATTTCCGAAAATATTAAATGACTTCAATTATACCCTAAACATGTCATAAAACTACTATATAATTTGAACCCAAGAAATTAAATGATGTTATAGTAATTTAATATTAAAATATCACAAAAAACAATTCAATTGAAAGAAATGAAGTTTGAGAGTTAGTACCTTATCAGAATATTCATGCATTATTGGAAAATGCCAAAATGAGTTTTCTTAAATAAGATAAATGAAAATGGCATAATTGTTAGAAATAAAGCAAGATTAGTGGTTCATGGGATATAATCAATAAAGAGGAATTGGACAGAAGACATTTGTTTCTTTAACTAGATTAGAGGCCATAAGAATGCACTTGCCTTTTCTTGTTACAAAAAATTCATTTTATATCGAATGGATGTTAAAAGTGCTTTCTTGAATGGTTTCATAAATAAGGAACTATTTGTTGAACTACACCTAGATTTTAAAATTTTAATTTCATCCAAGCTTTTCTAAACTCAAAAAGGCACTTGAGCTTGAAATAGTTCCAAGAGCTTATGAAAGGCTAAGCAAATTCTCTTATTCTAGTGGTTTCCAAAAATGGGAAAATTTATCACAACTCTCTTTATTAAGTCAAAAGAGAATGACATGCTTATCTTCAAATATGTTGATAATATTATCTTTGTACACAATGTTTCACTTTGTGAAGAGTTAGTTAAGTCTATATTAATTAGTTTGAGATGAGTATGATGAGAGAGTCTAATTTCTTCCTAGCTTCTTCAAATCAACAATTTAAGAAAGGCAAACCCTTCATCAATCAAACAGTTACATAAGAGATCACCTCAAGAAGTGCAATTCAGTAGCGGAAGGCCAAAAGTACACTCCATGTTTATCCATCAAGCTTGATATGGATGAAAAAGGTAAGTCTCGTTGGACAACAATATAGAGTGCATGATTGGTTCTTTATTGTATTTCAGTGGTATCCGATATCATGTATAATGTATGCTTATGTGTTTGGTTTGAACAGTCCAAATAATCTCATTTGAATGCTACTAAAATAATATTTTAGATATTTGAAAGCGCACATTGATATTATTCGTGTATCCAAAACGTGATAAGTTCGATATGCTATTCGATAATTTCGTGGTTGTAAAATTATAAAAACCACTAATGTAAACGGTCACTTTCTAGGTTCTAATCAGTTTCGGCAGTGAAATAAATGTAGCACCGCTGCCTTATCAATGTGATACGCCATTCAAAATGCCAATTTTGTGTTGTAAAATTGATAGAAAAGCACCAATGTAACATGTCACTTTCTAGGTCACTCACTTGTGTCTTTAGCATACAAGAAACAAAATTCATTGCTCTATCAACTACGTAGTTTAATATATAGTCAAGCAGTTAGGGTGTAAAATAATTTCTTTGATGAAACAAACACTTAGTAACTTTGGATTGACATTTTCATGTTCCCACCAAAATGTGATGTCATTTAGTGCCATATTAAGATAAATTGAAGAATTTATGTAACACTCAGACTGCTATGGTAGAGATAGGGCATATTCATTTTCTTAAAGATCATGTATTAAAGGGATATAATTTGAATAATTTATAAAAACAAGGACCAACTTAGGATATTTTCACAAAACCTCAATGAGAATTAATTTGTTAACATTGTAAAGACAATTAGGGTCATCTCTTTGTGAAAAATTGTTGTTACTTTTGAAAAGTTTGTGTTAAACTCTAACTCCTTAACCCTTACTCAAATGTTTTTTCAAAGGTGATACTTTATGTCTATGAAGTCTCATGTCTCTTTTTTTTTATGTTACAAAGTGTAGAAGATATACCCAGGAGTTGTGTTAAAAGAGACATATTTTAAATTTTACATCCTTCCTTAATGTTATTTTATGTTGAAATGCTTAACTATACAACTTGCATTTCTATGAATTGTTAAAATTCAGATTATGTTATTATCTTTTAGACTATTGGTTTGAAGGGTGTACGAGCTCCTCTTACAACTTTCAAAATGTTTATCATCAAAAGGGGGAGATTGTTGGCTCGGTTGGTGCCTTTGACGAGGTTTTGATGATAACAAACCAAGGTTATTGGTTACTACTGTCGGTATTGATATTGAGTTGGCAGGCTGAGCCCACCACATCAAATGACACCACAAGAAAAAAGTTAATCAATGACATGTTTAATGCGCCATTGAAGATTACATGACGCTCTCAAAAGTCATGGTCTCGACCGCCATTATATAAGCTTGCACACAATATGCCTTTCTCATTTTACATCATCTTTGCGGAATCAAAATCATGACATTCACTTGTTACATTCTCTACCGTGATTTCAATCTAATAATCTTGCAATTGCGATTACCTTATTTTGAGTGTCATTGATTTTATATGCTTTGTTTGAAATCACATTACTCATTAAGGCGTCATCTATTTTTATCTATATTGAAAATCGCCATTTTCATTAATTTACTATTATATCCTCGATATACAATATAATATCATTGTTTCGCATATTAATATGAAAGAAGATAGAAAAAGATATCAAAACATATGGATAAAGCTACAAAACTATCGAGCATATATTGATCCAAAATTATAATAATATTCCTAACGTTTCAGATCTTCATGTAGGAATACAAATGTTCTTAATTTGTTGTAGTGGAGGATCTTTCATGGAAGAAGCAGCTCATCAAAATCACTCATGGCAGAGTCCATCTGTTTTGTCAAATGTGGAAATTAAGTTTTAGACAGGAAAATTCGTGGCAAAAACTTTGTATAGTACCAACTGACTAAGACATCGACGGGTTATTGATGAGCGCTAGCGTGTACCGCTGTGTATTAAACAATATTAAATTCAAATTAGAATAATACCTCGTTCAGTGAACTCCACCAACACTACAAGAAAATGCTGATTTGCAACGAAATGGTGATGATCATGCAAAAAAACGCAGAATGACGAACGAATTATAAGAAAGTCCGAGCAGTAAATTGCAACTAACTCGTAATGACTTGCGTAATCGTAAATTCGTAATCCATTCATTTCGCGTTGCAAAACATGGCGAAATCCGCTTTTATTCTTCGAGACCATTAAACGGACTGTAAGTTTGTAATATAATCCATTTGCCGCAACCGTACCGGATTTCTGATAAATAGAATTACAGTTGTTGCATTTCACAACAGATTTAAAATAGTTTTTGCATATATTATAATTTAAGAATTTTATCAGTATAATAATGAATTTTATTTATAATTCGTTGCAAATTATTAACTATCAACATTTATATAGAGGGCCACTACAAGAAATTCACACTTACCGGCGGAGTTTATCAGACACTAAATTCTGGGCTGGTACTTATATTATGTTTAATGATGCTTTGTTGACTTTTTTAGAAACATCATGGTAATTGATAAAAACTAATATAAGTAAAAATAATTTATTTTATTTTACTATCATGATTAATTTTTATTTAGTATCATATTAAATAATTCA
The DNA here is from genome assembly GCA_016808115.1 of Tetrastigma voinierianum. NCBI lineage: Eukaryota > Viridiplantae > Streptophyta > Magnoliopsida > Vitales > Vitaceae > Tetrastigma > Tetrastigma voinierianum. Next base: position 684,769 of record JAEQBH010004473.1, read on the forward strand.
TTAAAACTAATTAGTTTTAAATATTAAAAACTACATTTGTTTTGTAGAAATAAAAAGGGCATTATTACATAATTTTTATAATAAATTTAAGAAAGTTTAGAGATGCAAAGCCGTGGCCTCCAGTGTTCCTGCAGAAGTACTCTACATTCCAACCGGTCGTGATCCCACTAAGTCGTAGTTCCTCTCATATCTACGACTTATTTACACAAAAAAGCAACATTAATAATAATAAGAAAAGCATTCAATCAACTAAAATCAATTTTTTTCACATGAACATTACCAAATGATATTTTCCCAAATTTTGGGCCTAATGTGAATAATGCCTTCTACATCATGATTAGAAACAAAATTTTGAATCCCATAACATTTATATATTGTGGTAATAGACAAAACAGCAATATTTTCAAAAAAATAAAAACCAAACATAACTCAAGTGTTTATTGAATGATGATGATGGCAAAACCAATTTATCAACTTAAGAAACTTATTGTTATCAGTATTCTCAAAGTAAAATTGAAAGCTCATAAGATAATAAACAATCTTTGAAGATATAGAGAATACTATTTTGATTTTTTTTGAAAATTTTTGTTATATGATTTAAAGAGAGAGAGAGAGATGATATATATATATATATATATATATATATATATATATATAGGTATGGTAGTATATAAAGTGAAATTGAAAATTGTTATTATTGCACAATCCAATATTATATAGTCACTATTTCATGTTTTTGTTCTGTATGTTGTAGATCATAAGATAGTATATATATAAATAATATATAAATATATATGCAGGTAGAGAGGTGGTATGGTGCAGATATATATGTATATATATTGTGTTTTTATGTTTTCAATTTAAAAAATTGTTCCAAACTTTTTTCTTGTTATTATCATTGTTTTCCTTGTTTTGCTAATAACCCCAAGTAGCTGTGGTGAAGTCATTATGATCATTTTAATGAAATCATTTTATAAAATTTGTGGTATCAAAGGTAAGTTTTTCAAGTTTTTCGTAAATAATATAAAACTATTTTTTTCCATAAAAAAACGTAAAAGTATTTTAGAAACATGATCATTTAGTATTAGATTAAAATACCATTTCAAAACTCCACTTTAAATTTGAATTTTTGATATGATTTTGATAAAATAATTTATGTTTTTTACAAAAATAAACTATTATTTTAAGAATTAATGTAAACATAAAATAAAATATATCATTTTTCAGGATTATTCTAATTTAGTTTAGTTAAATTATATTTTACATTATTTTTTTTGCCATGTTAAAATAGTTTAGTTTAGTTTAGTTAAATGAAAGGGATGAAAGTTATTTTAAATGATATCTATCTCAATTTTTAATAGAACGTATAGAAAAAGACAATGCTCGAGAAAATATAAACAGTTTAGTATAATAATAAGTTTTAAAAGAAAATGAAAGAAAATTCAAGAATATCTTGAGATAGTTTATGTGATGCATCCATCTATAAAGTCTTCTATTGAGGTAGACAATTTCACGGATCCATTGCACTAGCTAGATCCACCTGAATTAGGTCGAATCGAAAGGCAATGCATAGGTCTAAAAACTAGGACGTACTTCGCCAAGGCTAGTGTGGCTTAGTCGTCACACCGCCGTCTTTACCTCATTAAGTACCTCATCCGTCTATCCGAATTTAGATTTGGGGTCGGGCCATTATATTTTTGCCTAAAAACCATGCGTCAAATTTAGTCGACCACTTCGGTCGGTCCATGTCGACCAATCTAACGGGAGTTCATCCGTCCGAATTATTACCTCTAATCTTCATTCCCATCTCCCTTTTGAAATTTTTTTTAGGGAGAACTATGTCATGGTGTACCTATTTCATTTTTATTTGATAAATAGTAACAAGAGATGTATGTAGTTGATTTAAAAGAATTGAGCAAAGAAGGCATAAAGTTAATAACGTAACGTCGGATTTATACTCTAGACACCCAAACCCGGTCCTGCTAACCACCATTAACCCATGAAATCCTGGCAATATACTCTATATATCACGAGACCCATAAAAGCTTGGCAAATGACCAATAGGTCTATCATCTATACTGGCTCATACTTACATAGCACTACATTTATGATCCAAGAGTTATTACATCACTCTATAAAACAGAGACACACAACATCACATCTTTAATATATACATAAAACAAGAATCAAGGCTTACGCCCCGCCTGCTTTCATAATCCCACTTCAGGCGAGCGCTTATCTCGTCAGCAGACCTGTCCCCGCACCAGCTGTGGGTCCCACGACAGGAGCTATAACGCCCAAGAGATAAATCCTGCCAAGGGTTAGTTCCTCACCCAAAGGCATTACGCAAATGATCATTTCATAGTCAAACCCAACAACCAACCTGCATACATGTTGTCCTATCATGGAAAAATCTACACACTGTGGCGACGACACTCTACATGCCCTGGGCACGGTCAACCTCCGACCCACCATCCAATGCAAGTTCCACTGAAATCAATACAAGCCGCCTCACTCATCTCACAACCCAGTCTATGGATATTTATTACCCGCCATGTCTAAAACAGAATCCTTTTCGGGTCTCACTGCGCCTCATCCTATTTTTCAAGCTGCACCTGGTGGATATCGCCTCAACCAGGCTGTTTTTCACCCGAGGGGGTATCTATCCCCATTGCTACGCCTCCTCACACATTTCATTTTCCATTTTCTTATTATTTAACATCGTAACTCAATCGACTTCGTCCCATTCGCCTGCCACCGATTCAACACCGCCAGCGTTGCAACCGCACTCATGTGTACGCACTCTCATGTAATGTGGTGTTACCGCACACCAATGCAATGTGTGGCCTCAGGCTTCACCGTGACTCAAACCCAGACCACGGCTAGAAGACTCTACATGGACATTCTACACCGTACACTATGTGTGTGCTTATAACACTCATGTTAATGCATACACATTTCATATATTCGTCACCATCAACAAAGTTTCAAATAATATTCCACACATTCAAATCAAGACATCATATACGCACAAGATTCTTTCTATCATTCGCTCATTCATAATAACACATCTTTCAAAGTGTATGTATTGGGATAATTCCCACCATTATTTGTGCGCTAATGTTAGAAACATTTCCGCATGTTAGTCATGCATTGAAGCCCAAAAAATTTCCGCAAGTTTTTCATGATACAATAATACACCAACCGAAGTTTTTTCGATCTAAACCCAAAAGACTTCTACATATTAGTCATGCAATGAAGCCCAAGAAATTAGTAGCATGTTTTTCATTCATACAATAATACACCAAACTGACTTTTCTGCCTTAAAACTCGTAATATTCTGCATAGTTTATACATACACCAAACTGAGTTTTCTTTCTTTACCCAACACTCAAGCCATCTTGCATAATAGTTTGCAAAGTCAGAAAAATTCCTTCGCATGTTTTTCATGCATACACACACCCCAAACTGAAGCTTTCTTTGATCTAAAACCAAGATTCTGCATATGACGCGCATGAAAGCCCGCAGGGCGGTCATTCATAATAATGCACTCAAACCGACTTCTTCAATGCAAAACTAACACTGCATGTTAGCCGCGGCACACACTAAACTCGAAGTTTTCTTTGATCTAAACACCCAAAACATTCCGTGATGTTAGTCATGCATGGAAGCCCAAAATTCTACATGTTTTTCTGCGTATACAATAATACCTCAAACTGAAGGTTTTTGACTCAAAACCCAAAAGATTCTACATGTTAGTCATGCATGAAAGTCTGCAGTACTCTGCATGTTTTTCTATCCATACAATAATACACCAAACCGTACTTTGTCTAAAAGCAGAACATTCTCGTATGTTAGTCATGCATACAATACACACAAACCGGTTTTCACTAACACCTCAAACATTCTGTTAGTCATGCGCGAAGTCAAATCTTTATGTTTTTCAAAGATATAATAATGTTCCAAACTGAGTTTTCTTGATTTAAAACTAAAAGATCACATGTTAATGCGCAGCTCAGAAATTCGCATAAGCTTTCATTCATACAATAATACACCAAATCATTTCTTCGCCTTAAAACTAGAAAACATTCTGCAGATGTTATTGTGATACAATAATATATCAACTGAAGTTTTGCATCTAAAGACAAAAATAGTGATAAAGAATATCACAAACATTTTAAACTCAAATTCAAAGATGGGATAAGATTTATGTTCAGTATGTTATTCATTCAAACAATCACATAGCAAACTTCAACCAAATGCCATTTCCACAGCTCCAAACATGAAGTGGACCGGGGCTGATCCACCTGAATTCCCAAAAAAAAACAATGGGGAAGCTTCCTCCTCCTTTTTCTTCTCCTCTTTCTTTCTTTCTTTTCTCTTTCTTTCTTCTCTCTTTCTTCTTCTCCTTCTCGCTTAATTGTTTGGAATCTCTCCTCCCAACTCAAAGTTGAATTAATTAGTGAGTAAACCCATTGACAATTGTTTGACACTTGGTCATCCAACATCATGGTTCATGCCACAATCAACTCTCCACCATGCTCACAGAGGGTGGCTGACATTGGTCTCATCCAACTCATGATCCTAGGCACACACTCGCTTCCACCCATGCCGTTCGAACATGGTGCCAAGGCACCCCATGATTGGTTCTGCCCACCTAAATATAAAACATACTCGACTCGACGCAGTTCTGCAAGTTCTGATCCTGATTTTATTAGATGATTCGAACGCGGATCCGTTTCACAACCTGAGGTTCAGATAGCGATCTAGGTTTGTCTCAGACTGCTCAAGTAAGAATTGACCGACCATTCTATTTAAAAAGAAAAATACGCTTCCAGTCACAGATTATTCAAAATTTCTAAATTAATCACCCCCACCACCGAATAAATAAATAAACATAAATTCAAACCAAAATCCAAACCCCAAAGTTTGTGTCCTAGTTTCACAGCTTCCTGCGGCTGGTCCTCTTTTTCGCCGCATCGGTCCCTTTCCTTGTTCTCCGGGTCGCCGTATCCATTTGCTACTTAATGATCCTTCATTTGTCACCCGTAGCACCTCCTCACGGTTATATTTGCTCGCCTTTTTTCGCCTTTATCGCCATTTGTTATCTGGCTGATTTAGTGGCTAAATATCATAGATCAACCTCGTATTCATTCTTCAACATCCGTGATCGTATTTATCGCCTTCTTTATGTCTATATTTTTACCATATAGATCCCATGGAACAACATTCGTGGATTGTTTTTGTACTCGGGAAAACGGTGAGATGGCTGAAGTGTTACAAACAGAGGTGCACAGATCAGCAGCGAACGGTCTCTTTCATTATTTCCAACCACAGCGGTTCGATTTTTCGATCTGTTTTAGTTGAACCACGACATTTTTGCCTGACTTGGCTCCTTTCGGCCATTGGCTCGACGTAATTTCGTTTTTGAGGGCGGTTCCTCGATCTGCTTTCATTTGATTTTTATTGTTCTATAGCAGGTGATGAAATGTGATGTCAATTGGTTTAGGTTTTGATTTGTTACTTTGATTATTAAAAAAAAAAAACATTATACTATGAAGAAAAAACTCATTTGATGAATTGATCATCTTAATTTAGGTGAGTCACAAGATTTTAAAGATATAATTAACCATTAATCTCAAGGAAAACATTTAAAGTGGGATGTCCACAATAGAATGTTATAATACCACATAGATAGATAATCTCAAAACTAGAAAAGGAAGTATGAGGTTTTGAAAATAAACCCGGAATGATTGCTTGATCCGACCTAATATTCTTATACTTAGAGAAAATTACCTATATGCCCTTGTTTCATCTCCACTCACACAGAATTTTGTTTTATATCCCTTCCGCTTCCATTCATACTTTTTAGTATGTTTCACATGCTTTTGTAATTTTACTACAACAAAGAAAAGCACTACTGATCGAGAGTTTATATGACTTGAATTTAGTCATAGAGAGGTTTCGTTCACGTGATCCTGCTAGGAGTCAGATTTGCATCACAAAGATCACTGGTGAGTTTGAGAGGAGTTCAATTTTTTTCACCAACATATCAGATCGAGATTATTTTCCTCGTAATCCATAACTCAAACTGGTTCACATATTCATTTTCCATATAATACATTTATATTGTCGCCAAAGCGAATATGATTCTAGTGGTGCAATTATTAGCCTAGAATTTTATTTGAAATGAAAAAGTAGTATTGTTTCATTTTGGGAGAGTTCTATTTCTATGTCCTCGCTCAAAAAACAAGAAATGCTGAAGTAACTGAATTTTTTTCCAATCTTTATGATGAGGTAAACTTTATTATTTTTCTTCAGCATCTTTATTAAACCCATACATAAGGTATTAATGGTGTAATTTTATATCAACATCATTAGTATGATCTGTGAGCTTTGTTAGATAATTGACAATGATTTTATTATACCCATAAAATAATACCATTTGAGTTTAGATTCAACCATAGAATGTATCTATACAATGTCAACCCAAATCAAAATGTATTACAAGAAAGATCCAGATAGTTCAATAGAATTTTCATTATTACCTTTCAAGTATGGTATCTGATGATGTGTTCCACAAAGTTGTTTCAGAGTTTCTCAGATCATCGTGACATTCTAAACAGATTTAAAGTCCATTTAGTAAGTAATGAATAAAGTAGAGGGAAAATTTGAAATAAGTTTGAAAATATATCACGCCGAGAAAGATAGAGTATTTATACTGATAAAGAAACAAAGTAGAAAGGTTTCATATGACAAACCAGGTAACTTTTACATTATACAAGATGACAATCCTATTGTCATTCGAAATAAAGTTTCAGGTAAAGTAGCAAAACAATTCAGCATTTTTAATAGAGTCTTGTAAAAAGATATCGACCTGTTAACCTCAAATGTCACGATATCAGGGACCAAAATGGAGTGAATACTTAATATTAAGGAACCACAACTGTAATTCTGACTGGGTCAAGGATGGTCCAAAAAATTACTATCAAAGTGGGCTCTTAAAACATGTCTGTGTAACTGATATGCATAGATAACATTTGATGATATTCAAAATCATCGCTTAAGATGGTCCAAAATAATACTTTCTGGGTCTTCTCCCAAATTATGTTCATGAACATACTGATTTATAATACATTTGATATATTCATTCAACATTCATATCATTGAAAAAGATTTTATATTATATTTTTATGAACATCTCGGTCGCATTTTGAACATTTTGCAGAAGGATCACTTTAGCGACTCACCGTTCCTGCAGATTTCGTCAACATTACGAAGTCACTGATAAAGTACTTTTAACACCAACTTGGTCTCTGAAGAATCGTTAGCTTTGATTTTTGTGTACTGTGGAATGCCGACTTTGTAGTTACACAGCCTTGGCCCACTGCTAGAGGTTTAAACCCTGAACTAACCCGGCAAGGGTGAGGAAAGAAAATAGGGAAGAAAGAAAAGCTGGAGGGAAAATAATTTTTTTTTTTTTCTGTTTAAGCTGTCTGGCTGAGTTCATGGGAAAGATACAATCTATTTTTCCCCTTGTTGATTGAGCTCATGATTCAAAGAGAGATGACATCAACATTTCATCATCGTATATCACACTCAATCATTTGGCCCTATGTTACACTGCATGTAAAATTGAGTTCCCACCAATGGATGGTTATGTTAAACAAATGGTGATCCCAACCAATCACTCAAGTCATGTCAACCACTCACTCATCATCATCATCTAATAAGAAGAAGTGCAATGGTGAACTTACCAGTTAACTTTAGGTTCCATCTTATGCAACACTGTTTTGTCCTAATTATCGGTGTGTACTCTGTGGCTTATGAGGACCGAATCATCTATATATGGGGGAGGAGGCATTATATAGCGTGAATGCCACTAACCATCACGTAATGACGAATAATATGGATCGGATCACAACATTTGTTCATTATTTATACAATAACCACTCTAATGCCATATTATTGAGGGAACTTCAAAACCAACTGACAAAACGGAGGATACGCTATTGCTGCAAACCGGTTAGTATGGCCTAACGTCAAATCCACTCACAATATCAGCCATCGAATGGCTTATACATCGTCGAGATCACTGGTTCGAATCCTATGATGTTTTTGCGCCACTGATGAAGGAGTTAAGGTTTGATGATAATGTTATGACCATAGTTTAGTGAGATCAAGAATACCTGGCAACAATGTCGTCATGGGTCCATACTTTGTTTTGAATTAAGAAGATCATTGGGGTATATTCTGAATTAACTTGTCAATTTGCACTTATGTCTCATATTTAACACAGCATTGACAAAGTTTGCGCTTGTAGTTATAAGAAAATGTATTACTTCAACAACATCAAGACTCACTGGTCAGAGGCTCAGGGCCACCGCTAAGAGTACGAGATAATGGTTGATCACTATTACTCAGAAGACATGATGCACACGTTCACTCCCAAGATGGAAACATTTCAATGCTGAGCATCCCTCATTGTAGCCTTCAGGTGCCATAATGCCTATTTGAAATGCCTATGTAATGACGATTCAACCATTCGGGCAATCCAGAGTTTAACATCTTCACAGCGCCTCGGTGCCCCACTCATATTCCGCCTGGAACTGTGGCTAAGAAACACATATATTTCAACAGTTATCATTCCCAGCTCCGAAATCCAAAAGCAAGTTAGATGGTTTACAACTTTGATCTCTAGAGTTGGCGCGCATTGGGGAAATGGAGTTGAACTTGGCGACATTTCAGCAAAATTTTATGCGTTACGCGTTTCTATGACAATCAAGCGATCTTCCAGCTTCCATCAACGTTGTCCTGAAAAGACCGCGCACATGTCTCAGATCGTATATTAACATGCTTACCCCACATAATGTAAAGAAACAGTCTGTTGATGAATCATCAGTAAGCTCCTTCCACTGATCATCATCCATTGAAGAATACATAGAAAGAACTAATCCGGGTAATTGTAGAACCACTCAGTAACATCTGTGTTTGAGTTACAGGTGGAAATGATGTATTAGCTTAAAGTTACTGAATGTGCAAATGATATAATGTCCCCGTTAGTAAATTAAGATGGAAAAGAATACCTCTGGGACTGGTTTATAGAAGAAAATGTGTTTGAAAATATTCTTGGCCATGATGAATGCTGATCGAAAATGTAAGACATGGGAAACAGATGATTGATTGAATAAATGTTGATAATCACATGTTGTTGACAGCAAGCTCCAAAAAGCTTCAACATTGTAATAAAAATTAACAAAAATTGTTGTGTGTTTGTCCGGACCCAGACTTATGATATGCTTCCAAATATAGCAGTGGTAGAGATGATGAAACATGAACCTTTTCGAACGATGTTTCATCATTGCTCCTATGCAAAGGTTGATACCAATTGCATTTTCCAAGAATGCTTCCAATCAATGTGGTGGTGTTAATAACATAACTTAGCTTGTTTTAGTTTTACACAACTGTGTCAAAATGAAGCTTGTATGCTATAATAGAGTCTAAATGTCACTATTATTTAAACAGAAAGGTATATTCTTCAGTTTTTTGATTTGATAGCAGATTTGCCAACACACTTGAAGTATGAAGCTAAGTGGTATACAGGACCCATCCAACAATCATTTTGATATCCACATTTGAAAGGTATGCAAATTAATGTTATACAACCATATTTACCACTCAACTAACTCAATATATGATACTGTATTTGAAACTATCGACTGGATTGCTAGGCATTTGTAGTTGAAAACATTGGCATATTATGAATATGCCAAAAGTGAAGATCCATGGTAACTGATATTTGGGCTGAAATAGTTTCCTGTATGATTATTTCAACGCACATCGATACAAGGCATCGGGTTATTGATGCCTTTAATGCCGAACTCCTATACCGAGAATAAATATTCACTGAGAATCTGTCATATTCACCTATCCCGGCCGACCTTTTGAAGATACACAACATCAATGCTATGAACAAGAGATAAATGTCGCATATCATGTCTCACTAACTCCATTGAAGTAAACTGAGATGAGTATGCACTTGACCTCAACCATCGCTGTATTAATGGGATAAACTTTTAATTCTAATACCAGGTTCTGAGCTACAACGATCCATTACCAGTTATGGCAAAATGAGCCATAAGATTAATATAAACGCATTAACGACAGAATTTTCCTAGCATGTCTAAGATCGCGTAAGTTCTTTATTGCTTCAGTTAGTTTATGGTAAAATGTCTTACCACTACTACGTATACTACCAGCAACATTTTAAAAAACATATATCTTAAAGTCATAGCAGATAACCGCTTTCAACAGTTAACCGTTATAATGGATATAATGTGAATGGTTTTCGCTTTCACATACCAACGATACTTTGGTATTTCAAACAGGAAGAAAGGCATTATAATTGGCATATCGATGAAACTTAATTATCACACAACAAAGAGCTCGAATTATACCCCATGCCCAAGATAATCGCTTTATTTTGGCGAGGCTGATATTACACCAAACAATGGACTGAGATCAACAAGTTAGTTACAAATTAGTGGACGTGAACTATATGCAAGAGTTATGCACAAGATGAACTGATTTGCTTTAGCAATGCAAGGTACAACAAGTGTATTATTGCACATATTTAGCTGGCAACTGATACTAGATTCCTGCGGATCGTTGAAAAATCAAGGCTAGAGGGATTGAGATGCTCAGAAGCCGTAATTATCTCCATTAAGATCCACTAAGAGTAAACAAATGATGTGGGATGAATTCGGGAAGCTATCGTGAAAAGATTATTTTGTTTAATGATCCGCTATAGTATAGAATGTAAGCGGATATATTTATGTAACTCAAACACTGATGATTATTTAAGAAGAAGCACTATAAGACAAGAATAAGAATGAATCATTAAACAAGATGAAATGAATGGTACTTGATCACAGAAAATCATTAATTACCAATTAATATGGTATTGTATTATACTTATTCTAATGTGGTCATAGTGCATTTGAGATCCGGGATATGTGAGATTTTGGTAGAAACTGTGGGTTTCCGCTCCAAAGATTTAATCATTGTATGATCACCCGTAACACATAAGATCCGTGCTATCATCCAGTGATGATACTGAATTTCACTCACACATCAGTGACATCATCATCTATCTACCTTAGTACCAACATCAAGTAGATCACCACAAGAGTTCGGGGAAGATTACTTACCAATCTATTGTTCCGTCACCCCACTGGCCACATAGTACTTCATCGATGGGAGAAAATGCCTTTTAAACTATATCATTTGAATATTTTATGACCACATGAAGTCGAATATCCATTTGATTAATCTAGAAGTTTATCAGAGATTACAACACCATTGTGGTAATATACATAGATTATCACTAAATCTTCAATGAGGAATTATACGGATGGGTTATAATTGGAAGATAAGGTCTCGCGATACTGCACTTACTGCAGTTTCAAGTAATAACGGTCAAGATATATTTATTTATTTTATTTTTCAGCATTAATTAACAACAGCTGTTGAGTCACGGCCTAAGTATGAATTTGAATGTGAACTGAAGAAAACCCACAACATTAAAAAGTTTCATGTGTTCATACAATAAGACTGATTTTTTTTTTCACGCTTTACTTTTGGCATTATTTCAATCGTAAACATTATCAAGGATTTATCAGAAGCTCAGCAGGCCAGCAGCATAAAATATAACAATGATGCTAGTCAGATGGAAAGATCACAAATAAAGACCGAGTTTCATCTCAAAGAGATTCGGAAGCTTGGCAACGTTATTGGCGTCACCGTGACTCTCGTAAAAGTCTACCCAAGGATCTATGAATAGGATGATTGAGACTGGAGGTGAGGGAGCAGGACCTTCGCGCCATACCGATGGTTCCTTATCTCATAGGGAGCATGCTAAACGTTTGGTACGTATATTGATAAATATTTGGATTTTTTTTTTAACTACTTGTTTTAATATATGATACTTTTTAATTTTAGGTGGCCAAGTTAAAGCGCCCGTTCTTCCATGTATGAGCCTTGTGAACAAACTTCATAGAGGAAGGTAGATAATCACTTGTTGACTGGAAGTCTCAGAGATCAGCAAGTGCAAATTTTTAGTCAATTTGTTTCAGAATTTTGTTTATAGAAAAATATATTACTAATGTTTATATATTTCGTGATCGTAGTTGTAAGGTATGAGGTCGAGACCGCAAATTGCAAAGAGAGGATGCGATCTCATCTAAATCGCTGATGCAACTCAAATCTATCTAGATGTTGAGGTCGGGGAGTCAAGAAGAAACGAGTATATGCCTCGATCGATGGGATCCGTGATGCCTATGATCTCGTGCATCATCCACGATCAATATGCCTCTCAACTAGTCAACCTGCCTAAGAATCTCACATGCACAAGAAGATAGCCAACTGTGCTTTGGAAAAGAGATGAGTGTGATGTGTGCGGAGCAAATGATGCAAAGCAGCCAGTAGGAGCATTTACGTACCGTGCAGAGTCTCACTACGCCTTTTCGGCAAAGACTTCATGTGAGCTTATTGCGGGTCCGCTATTCCACCACCATTGCTCCAGCCGACATGTACTTTGATCAAGATGTCCCCATCGATAGTTAGACATTTTAATTATTAAGTCCGTTGCACAAGGGAACTATAAACTTAAATTGTGGTTGAATATGGTATATGAAACTATTAACTATTAGTTATCAAAAATTTTGTGTTGCATTTTTTATTATGGTACAGGAAATTTTGAATAATACAGGAAATTTTGGAAATTTACAAATTTAACAAAAATTAATGAAAATTGGAAAAAATAATTATAACGGATTTTGCAATGGATTTTGCAAATCTGATATTCTCGCTGCAACCAAGCAAGGTTTAGAAAGAAAAGCCATTGTTGTAATTTATCGTGAATTTGCAAATCTGAATTAATAGAATTATGATAATAACATATTTTGCAACGACTCATAGTGGTTGCAAATATGTTGCAAAGTTGCAACGGAATTGCAACAGAAATTGCAATGGTTAGTAATGAAATCCATTTATTTTATCCGTTGTAAATTTGTAACGGAATTGCAATAGAATTACAACAACATATTTTGCAACGACTCATAATGATTGCAAATCTATTGCAAAGTTGCAACGGAATGGCTAACAAAAATTGTAATGGTTAGTAATGAAACAGTTGTTGATCTCAAGGTAAACTTGCAAACCCAATGGCAACAACTTTAGCTTATTCATCGTCTTTTGATTGGGATTTAAGAATCACCAAGAATCTGGATGTGAAATTCGTTGTAATATAACAACGAATAATTGCTATTAAATCCGTTGGTCACTGCCCTGCTCTATAGGCAGTAGAAAGCTCTGCTCTTTCTAAATATTCTACTTCTTTATAGTGGGCTCCTTTAAATAATAAAATATTATATGAGTATATATATATATATATATATATATATATATATATATATATATATATATTTATTTATTTATTTATTTATTTATTTATTTATAATTTATAATTAATAATTAATTAAATATAATAAAAATTTGTTGTTAATGTACCTAAAAACTCACGTTAAATCTAATATGCAAAGCCTCAAAAAACTCACACTTTAAATACAATAAAGTGAAGTCTCACATGGGTCCCACTCATTGAAGATATGTCTTTTTGCAAACCCTTCATTGCCAATACGATCCTACACAACAATTCAGCACTGTGCCGATTTGTAAAGATACATCGCGATTTTGAATTCTATTCGCATTGCTATTTTAAGACAATGAGTTTGGTCCGCCATTATTAGAAAGCTGAGTAAAAATGTCAGAAAGAAAGACATAGTTATTGATGCTGCTATTAGTCATCGAAAGCACTTATTTCTTTCTTTGAGACCTACAGAGAAACTAGATTTAAATCGATAGCATTATCAAGCAAATAAATTATCGTCACAGAAAATCGAACCTACATTCAAGTAAAAGCGTATTATTTATAGAAAGAATCAGTTTGATGAAAATGCTAGTGAAGAGATTACACATTCAATGAAGAGAATTAGAGTTGATTATTTCCTTATATATAGTTGATCGTTATTTCTTCACTCAATAGTAGATTTGAAACAATTTCAAAAAATGAAGATATTTTTTGCATTTTTATTTGATTTACACAAGTTATATATTACGATGATGATTGTTTCAAGTTTTGTTGTGATAAGCTTGAAAAATTTTGAGACATAACATGGACTCTCGATATTGGATGGATGAGTTATTTTCCTCGAGCCAAAGACGCGAAGAAGCGCTTACCAAAGGAGACCAAGAGCAATCAAGTGTTAGATTATCGAAAATGATGGATTCATGTTTTCCAAATGTATGGATCACATAGATACTATCGACTATACCGCTTATAGCTTGCCTCTCATAGAAGAAGTTTTTCAAAGCTAGTTAATCAAATCATACCTTCGATCAATGTCAAAGAAAAGATTGAAACGGATTGGCTATACCGCTCTATCAAAAAACATACGCTGTAACAAATTAATTTTAATACGACTATTGATTTTATCTAAAAACAGTTTGTAGAATAAACTTACAGTAAATCTTATGTAATGCTGAATATATTTGTTCAATAAAATTTTATTTTTAACTTATATATATATATATATATATATATATATATATATATATATATATATATATATATATATATATATATATATATATATATATAGTATATATATATATATATAGAGATATATATATATATATTTATTTATTTATTTATTTATTTATAATAGGGCCCAAAAATAATAGCCTAGGGTCTCCTTATAAAGTAAGGGGTCGCCCTATCATATTCTTTAGAAACTAATGCCAAAGTGTGCAAAATTGCAACAAGATTTTTTGCAACATAACACTTTTGTTGCAAATTCGTTGCTAATAGAGATTTGCAATGGATTTTTATGGGTTTGCAACGGATTTGCAACGGAAAAATCCGTGCTGCAAACCGTGATCGTGGATTTTCCGAAACCTCGGGTCCGCTTGACTACTCACAACCTACGGAATACAAGCACATCGAGCCATCTCGACACGCCACTGTAAACGGCAGAGTCTCCTTCAGACTTGAGCCTCTACCTTAAATACAAGACTCGCATACACCGTCCCAAATACCAAATATATGCAATATATATCCAATACGGCCACTTGGGCCCAATAACAGTACTCAATATACATGCCAACTATGAATCCAACTATATACCCAATAGTTACAAGAGTTAATATGTTTTTACTCTTATACAATACACACATTAAACTTAAAAAGTTCTAATACATGTATACATCAAAGCCACAACCCAAATTTTTTCGAACTTTCTCTGCCTAGGACGAGCATCCCTCGTACGCTCCCGTACTGTGAAATAAACGGGTCCCACGATCGTGGTGAGTTAAAGCCTCGTAGAGAATCACCCTGCTTGCCAAATTCCACCCCTGTGTCATAGCGTGTAATGTTCTAAAGTAAACACACATTCAAGCAAACATGATCCTACTTGAATGTCTACGACCAACTCGATCCGTGAGTTCCTCACCGACTTCCTCTCTCACACTCGCCTAAGCCTCGTATGCGAGAATTTATTATTTTATTTGTTTAAGGGATAACCTTCCTTGATGTGTACATATCAATCGCTTCGCTCCGAGACATCATATAGCTATCTGCTTCGCGACTACCCTCTACGAATATCAATCGTCGCTCCGACGATTGATATTTAGTTTGTGGACTACCCTCCGATAATTAATATTTTTAGATCACCCTCCCAACCGTCTCTCTGGGGACTTATACTGTATGCACTAACCTGAGCAAATTCCCAGATGTTCCTAGTTAGTATAACGACGATCCCAATTCCAGCCACACTAATCCACATGCAAATATATAAACATGATTATATTCCACATAAAATTAAATCACACAAACATGTTATGTAATTATCATATCAAACATCAAAATTAAATTTCACTCATTTAACGATCAAACACACAAAGCAGAATTCGATCTCGAATTACTAACCAAACACATATTTTCAATGAAATTACATTTCGTGTCACTATCTTCTAGGAATTAAAGAAACCCCAGGCTTACGGTTCCAATACTCAATAAATCAATACCGGTCCACCTTGTGAACTCCAGATTTCGCCATTCTACTCAATCAAACTAACACGTGATTTACACATAGTTGAACATGCACACCAAAACAAACCCAACAGTCGTGAAAGCCACAACGTTCCATTTTCTTTCTGCACGGATTCACCTCGGTCCTAAGTTTCGTAATCGGGATCCAACGACCCTCACTCGCCTCATTTAACCTAAACATTAAGAAACACTTAAACGAGAGAACTCAAGAGTGAGAACCCTCTCTACCCTTGAGCTGAGTGAACTCCATAATTGCATCCACGCTAAGCTCCCTTCCAGAGCGCTTCCTTCATTCCGGGCATCGTCGACGAAGGATTGTGGTATTTCAGAGAAGTTTCTCTCTCTAAAAGAATTCTCTCAAAATGAAGCCACTGGATCTCACTGGTTTCCAAATCACGTTTTTGCTCTTTTGATTTAATGAAGAAGGTCACTATTTACAATTTCGTCTTTTAGTGACTTAAAATTTAAATTCCTAAAATTCTAATTTTTATGTGTCCCTCTTTACTGTCACTGGCATTCCTGCGACCTCGGCTCTCGCGATCCATTTCTTTACGCCTCCATTTCTACCATACCACTGGCATGCACATGAAAGACGCTATACGCGACTTTCGTCACATCAAATCACCCAACGCGACGTCAAAAAAAATGCTGCCGACTGACCGTCTCGTAATTCGACGAATTTTACGTACTAACTAGGATTTCATGACGATTCCAACGGTGAAACTGCTTCATCATCCGAGATCTAGAGAATTAATTACGGATTTTTAATCGAAATAACAATTTTGTAATCGAAATTATGATTTTGCCCTTTTTCCAGTAATTGGAATTTCTCGGGTCTTACAGTGATTTTCTTGTAGTGCAATGATAACTTGTAAAATGCAAACTAACCTGTAGAAAAAAGAAAATGACATAAAACAAAAAGGTTGACACAACATTATATACGTTCTTAATATATGAAAAATAACAAAGTGATTCACAATAACAAGAAATATAAGATATATAACCATATACTTGGGTATAACTTTTTAAACTAAAAATAAGTAAAGTATTAAAACCTAAACAAAGTGAAATTCACTTTCTGGATGTACTTTCTCCAAAAGGCAATATCAATAAAGATCTATATCCAACATATCTAGAATGATAAGTGTCCATATTTTATCGTTATCTAACCAAATAAAGAAAGAGGAATTATGCTATTATTTCTAAGCCCAACAACCAAAAAAGTGCTAAGAAATATTTTCTAACTGACCAATGGGTATAAAGAAAACAAGAAAATAAAAATACCAATATCCAATAATTAAATATGTAGCATATCCACAAAACAAAGCACAACAGAGAGAAAATGACTATAATTTTTCGAGACTTTTCCCTTCTCCTTATAAGGCTTTACAAGTACATTTTTTATTTTTCCATTTTTGATAGGCAAAAGAGAAAAGCCATACATTAAACAAAAACTGTATACAGGGGGTATACAAGGGGCCCCAAAAGGCCAGAAGAGGGGATAAACAAAAGAGGAAAGAGAGCCAAACCATCCCCTACAAAAAGTGAACACCTAGATATAGCCATAGAATCTATACAAAGTTGGCGTAGACCCGAGAGATTCACCTTCCAAGGAGTTGAATTAGGCCTTGACAGTGAAGCAACCTGAGCAATCCCATTTCCATAACATTTTATCTTTTAGCTGAGGGGATATGGAGCTTCTACTTAGAACCCCAATAAAGATTTGGACTGTCTCCACCTCCTAGTCATTGAATGGCCTAATGAAGGTAGGATTCCAGGCTCCCACCCCTTCATCCCCAACCCACAACTTAGTAACTATTGCCCCTTTTGAGTCAACAATTCTATATAAGGTGGGAAAGTCAAAGACGAAGGAGAGCTGCTACACTAAAAGCATGTTTCCACTAGAAGCAAAACCCAAGATTTCTTCTGTGAATCAATTGTTCGGTGTAACTAGAAAGAGATTTTTTAAATATAAAAGAATTCAATTTTAGATATAGAATACTTATCCATAAGTTACAATCTAATCAAGGTATGATGGAATCATCAAAGATCATATATATTTGTATCATATTTGTGCAGAACTGAGATACTCTCTTAAGGGTGATTCCCATATCATTTATATGTTTCTTTTTATTCAATTTAAAATTATAATCATATATATATAGGCTTATTTTTAATATTAATAGGATTATTAATATTAAAAAGGACTAAAAAAACTTATTAAATTAAAAACAAAAAAACAAAATATTTATTTATTTATTTGATTTCTAAAATTGAATTATATTGTACCTTCCTTTTCATCTCAATAAGCATGTCTTTAAGACTCCGTCTAAGCAGCCCTAAGAGTCCTTAATTGCCTCCGCATCACAAGAAGAAAATTTAAAGGGACTAATTGTAAACAAAGTAGTTCTATAACTAATACCGCTCAATTAATGTAGTGGAGTACAAATGGGAAAAATTGAAAAATATATAATTAACTTGGTTAGTATCTACAAATATTCCCAAAAGTAAAACTAAAATATAAGTTTACCAAGCACAGTCAAACATTCCCACTGTAGAATCTGGATCGGCGTCCAAACACATTATTGGTCTAACAGAGTTGGAAATGCCGATTCTATCTGATAGAGGGAAAAATTCACAAATAATGAGTATAAATAAACAATTTTTATCATTTTCTCCGTACCAAGGACACTGCTTGGTCATAGTCCTACTTTTTACAAAAGAAAAAATGATGAGGCAGTCAATAGTGCATAAATCAATAGAATCAAGTAACCTTTTCTTATATGACATCTCTTGGCAATAATGACAAAAGCTGAAACCTTTAAAAGGGGTAGCAAGAAAAAGGTTCAGGATAAAAAAAATTCCCAAAAAAGTTTATGAGTTGTATGAATTTTCCATTATATTAAACCATGCACATGCTTATTCATCATTTATACAACAATGTAGGTTTTTTTGTACATACCCAAAAATTTTAATTGTGCCTGATAAGAAACCAGTACTATTTGGGCCATGTTTTTTTAAAAACATTCCATCATAATCAATTGGGACAAGAAAACCACTCAGATTATTTGAAAAACATATCGGACGACGATCAAGGATTGATATGAGTGCCATTTTCTCTTTCTTTGAATGCTCAATCCTTGTATCGCTTTCAGAAGCTTGCTTCAAGTTTGCTGCAAATCTGTTTAATTTGTCCTGCAGATTCTTCGTCAAAGGGGTGGACTGAGGCCTAGTCCACCGCGTTCCAAAATGACTTATAATCTGAGCATCTTCTCTTGCTTCTTTCTAAAAGAGCTCCTCGTCCCGAACATTGGTTCTGGTTCCTGCTTCTGAATCCATAAGTTGTTGCAACAGCTTCAATCCCAGTTGGCCCCATCCAAATCACTTGCCTCAACATCTTCTTTAATATATGAGGGCAAAGTGGCATTCCCCTCCAAAGCAAGAATATAATCTGGCAGGTCCATTTCCTTGAGTCTCACACAAGCTAGCTCACTTCCTTGTTGCAATTGTTCAGCTTGTGTTTTGATGATGTCATCAACCATCTCAGTGTACCTTGAAAGAGCCTTCGCACTGTTGTCTGGAACAAGACTTGAAAACATCCTCTTCTTACTGGCATCCAGGACCCGATTCATCGACATTGACTTAACCAAAAAGCCGGAAGAGGTGGTAGGATATCAGATGAAGGAACACGCTTAAGGTACACCCTATCATTCTCCTTCACAACCCTTTCTAGGTTTCGATTAAGATCGGTTTCTAACTTTGTAACGACTTCGGAATCGGTCTGACACCCTTTGAGGATTAGATAAAGTACTATACCTCTTTGCGGGTACAATCTCTGTGCAATTTTCATCTTTCCTAACTCTCAACTATATCTATAGCAAGCCTGCCGTAAAACAAAATGCCTTCCGTTGGACATGAAATATCCATGTCTGTCAAATGCGATTCAAGGTGCAACATTCAGTGCTATAAAAGCTTCCTCATAGTAAAGCCCAACCTGCAGTTATGCCCATTCAAAGAAATTTTCAAAACAAGCATACAGTGTCAAGGTAATCTTAGGACACATGTAATCATTTACAACATAAAACACCCATTATTTCAACACATTTTGACAGACCAGACTTGATTTAAAAATAGTCATGGGACACATATACACAATCATTTGAGGCAAGACACTAAGACATTGGGAAGCAATTCAGCTAGATTTATAATTTTCAAAATGTTTTAAGCACAATAAATCCTATAAAATTAAATCCATAAAGACAACAAGTTCAACAATAGAGTGGTGTGAGGATTTTATTCGCTTGGGTGGAAATGCTAAATAAATATTTAAAAATGAAACTCACTAAAAATATTTATTCTGACAAGTTCAAATTACCATTTCTTAAAAAAATGTGTGCCCCTTAATACCAAAATGACCAATACCATGTCTGTCACAATTTGATGAAATTCTCTGTTTTAACAATAACCAAGGGTTATAACTAGTTATGCCATAAGGCTAATAAATATCATTACAAACCAATAAGATTTCCAGTATTAAGATAGTATTCCCAAGTAACTAAGATACTTGCAAAATCCTAAATCACCATGCTCAACCGACTCTTCGAAACTCAAATCACTATGTTTATCGACTGCAGAATTTTTCAAAAAAGTTTGGTTTTTCCGGCTTACTTAGAACCGGGTCAGACATGCAGGCAATGGTTCAACACCATCGGTGCAATCAACAATAACCCAATCGATGTCACATGTAGAAAATTGACTCTGAGTCAGTTGTCTACCCTTCCTGCACGGAATGTTGAATTGCAATCAAAAGCATCTGAAAATGAAAAAATGAGAAAAGAATCAAATAGAATGTGTGAGAAGCGATAGCCTTCTAAAGTAGGAAGAGAAAAAAATCTGGAATCTATGTTTTTATATCTTTCTGTTTTTTGTGTTTTAATTTTCCTGTATTTCCTTTCTTTTTTCCTCAAATCCTCTTTATCACTGAAAAACCATACAATCCTCTTCCCAAACTCCAAATTCTATAGTTTCTAATACTTGTCTTTTTTCACCAAAGCCTCATATATTTCTCTACAGCTACCAAATTCCCACTTCTGAAGTTTTCATGAGCATGCCTCTCTCTGCATAGAAAGCAGAAGGAGGAAGAAGAAGCGGGGACAAACAAAGTGGGTGGAGAATGCAGAAGGCGGATCTTGGTCTCGGCCTCCATTAGGGGATAAGGCTAGGAGTTAGGATTAGGGTTCGGGATTGGAAGCGTTACATTTTGGCAGAGGGGTTTTGGCGTGGTGGGATATTTCATTCTTCACTGAGGTCTCTGGCGATAGAAGCCTTTCGGCGGAGGTTGGGAGCTCACTAGCACATGCCTTCCACTACAAACTGATTCTTGACCTCTTGAGGCGAGTCTCCTTTAAATGTATACAAACATGTTTTTGAATTTCTTCTCTCTCGAGCACTCCCATGGACAGCCTTCAAGCATTAGTGAAGGATTCTGGTTTGAGAAGAAGAGGATATAAAACATAAGGGTTTTAGATTTTAATGTAAGAAAACAAGTACTGCTTATATCTTATAAATGATGTATATTTTGGAAAATACCATATTTTCTCCTATAGTATTATGACTAGCATCATGATTAGGTCTACAAACCATTTCTGGGATAAATGGAACACTTGAACTATAACACCTTTAAAAGCGTCATGACAATATAAAGTTCATGAAACAATAGTGATCTCAAATTAAGCATCATTCTACATTTATATTCATAATTACCTATTGACATTTTTTGCAAGTGTCATTCATAAAGCGCTCATAAACAATCATTGCGTAGTAGTGAAGATATTTCAAGCTTAAGATGACGTTGGTGCCCAGTTAAGCTCTCTTAAAAGTCCGGTTCCTCCAAATCAAAGACAAGATTTCATTAAAAAATGACAACAATGAACTCAAGTTCAGAAGCTTATCAAATGAACTCTTTGTAACATGAATCCATGTAAGATAGATACATGGCTTTAACCTTTAGGGTATATCATCTCTCATGCATATTTTGCATATCTCGATTTCGTGTCTAAATTGAATAATATATTTTGAAAACTTGAGTAGACATCAAACCTTAGGTGTTTGAAGTGTAAAAGTGTTATATAGGTACAAAATTGATTTAGAAGGAAAAGAACCTAAAGTGACCATTTGGGCCTTTTAGCATTCTTTTAAACTTCGTGAATTTCAATTTAACTTTAAATTGATTAAATATTTTAAACTATAACAATCATCAAACCTTAGTTATTTGGAGTTTAAAATGTGCTTAAAAGATTTATTTAAAGTTAGAAACTGATTTTGAGGGAAAAGGGGTTGATATGAACTCAAAACGACAATTTTATAGAAAGCAGGTTGTCTTTGTCTAAGTCAGCAGTTTAACCAGTTAACCAATTAATCAATGGTAGGAGCCGGCGGATGCGTAACTGCCCGGTCAGTTAGGCCAGTAGCTCATTTTCCGTGTCGATCGAGGCAAATGAGTGACTAGATTTATAGCAAATTTAAGGTCAACGATCATAAAGCGATAACTTTGCGTGCGATAAATGCCTAGCAGCTAATTACATTTAATAAAAATAATCGGCAGTTTACAGCTGCAGCTAGTTATTGGAGTTACTGGCTTAATTTAATTCTGAATTTACCTCTATATTTAATATGGGGATCATTTATAATATTGAACTTATTGTATTTATTCTTTCAGCCATTTTCTTGTAATCGATTCTCGTCCCCGATTCTTGGTACATTCATTTCATACGTATTCTAGAGTGAACCTTTGTGTTTCATCATAGCTTAAGTTGTATTTAATGTCTTGAGAAGTACCAGAGGCGAGAGTCTCGGTGAGCGTTAAATGGGCTTCAAGTATGTATAAGTTGAAGGATTTGCGAAGTGTTAATTGGAGAGGCTTAGAAATCCCGATGTAAAAGGAAAAGCTGGATTGAGCTGACATTAGTGGAACACACAACGATTGAAGGTTGATGAGAAGTGGGTGGCAAGCAAAATATAATGAACCACTATAAATCAAGTTTGCATTTTCTATCCTTCTATTTCTTTATTTATTGTTCTGAACTAAATTGAAAATTTCTTATTTGCAAATAAAATTTAAGAAATCCAATTATACCTTTTAGTTTTGATGGCTAAGTCGCATATTCATCCTTCATATATCTTAACTTTGTTCAGGTTATCTTATCCTTTTGTTGTTTTGCTCTTACGATGTGCAGAAGCTTCTTACATTGTTTGGTTTTGAGTTGGGTTTCTTATTTAACCCAATTCATTTCTTGAAGTCTCCTTCTTGGCCTTAGATTCATTTCGTTTAGTAATTATTCGTCATTCCAGCTTTCACTTCTTTTTCCTCCTTTACACTCATGAATTCTGAATGCCTCTTTGTAAACCCTAATTTAGGCTAGATTGTGATTTAACCGTTTTTATTTTATCTTCCTTTTATTTTATTTGGATTTTTAAAGAATAAGATTATTTTTGGGACTTGGAAGAACTCTCTCAAGGGGAGGATCGAGATATTTTATTAGGAGAACAGATTGAAAGGAGACGGCTGAAGGATTGGAAGGTTGACTCCACGGCAAGCTGGAGAGGGAAACAGAAATAGAGACTGAAGAGAAAATGGGGAGGAAAGAAAAAATGGAGAGATTTAAACCAGCAGGAGAGATTTTCAAACCAGAGGGAGATGGAGGATTCAGCGTTTTTAAGAGAACACCAGGGGAACACATTCAAGAGGGGAGGAAAAATAAGGTTTTATTTTTTTAGCGGAGGAGGATTCAAAGTTTTGGGGCTGAAAAGATGGATTAGTTTTGTTTCTGGATTTTTCAAAGAACTGGAGAAACCATATGATCGAAAGGAGTTTGTCTTCTCTGCATCAAAAGCTGCCACCATCGTCACATTACGGGATCAAGATCTTACCTGGCACGAGAATCAGCAGAGAATCATGCATGCAACCAACATTTTGAAGGTTTATAGAATCTCCACCAGCACACAAATAGCAGAAGCCAAATCTTATTCAACACTCTCTTGGATTATTCTTCTTCAATCTCATCATATAGTTGTATGCATCAACAAAATCTAAGTAGTTCCATATTGTAATCTATTGGGCTTATCGTGTTCCCTTTTTACTTCTTTTTTTCTCTTGTAGTGATCTTTGATGATATATTTTAATGTCTCTATGTCTTTGATAATTTTATTAAGTATATGGCGGATTTTATTTGTTTTATCTAAGTATTTGTTCCATTTTATCCATGGATGCTTCAGTTTTGCTGTTTCTCTTTTCACTCAACCTGTTGAATTCTAACCATCATATAGTGAAATTTTATTAAGGACTTGGACTTTCTTGGACGCTCTGTTGAGACTGGATGGATGGACACTAAAGTTAGGCACGGAAACATTGAAGCTTTGGAAGACTCTGTTGCATGATATTGATGCCGGGATAGTTACCAAGTTCTGTTTTTGCACAGTTCTGGACTTTCGTGTTTTGATTAAAATCGTGAAAATATTTTAAATTCCGTTTCATTTTTCTTCATTCTAGACATCTTGTAGTTTAATTTTGATACATAAATTGTTGGATATTATTCGTAACATGAGATATAGTTTTTGAATTTACACCTATACTATACCGAACCAGTCTAGTGGATAGATATTATTTGATGAAGATTATTCTGCGCTTTTCTAAGGACTTGACATCTATTCTTAATTTTATTACATGACACTAAAAACGCCTGTGTATTTTTATGTAACTTGAAAAGCTTCTAGCCAGTGTCAAAAATCCTAGACACATGCATATTTTTTATCAGTTCATATCTGAATGTTTATAATTTCTGTAATTAATATAGGGTTCAATAAAATGTTTTTCATTGCTATGATAAACTTAGCATGTGGAAAAATTTCATAGATTAAATTCTTACTTTAGGAATTTTATTAAATTATATTGAGATAGCTTCTAATCTGGATTTTTGGACTAGATGGAAGCTAACATAACTTACTTTATTACTTTTACTATGCCACACTAAATGATGTTATGACTTTTCTTTAGTTATAACATTGTAATTTTGACTCATTGAAGTGTGTTGATCCATCTTTATTTTACTTTGTTTTAATCTTTTATTGTTGTATTATTAAGGTAGTGTTTATTTTTTTCTTGTCTTTAAATATAAAACTGCACTAACCAAATCTTTGAATATCTTTTGAAACTAATATTGATTAATTACTTAATAGCGTTAAGTATTAAGTTATTGTTTTTAACACGTGGTAGCGAATAGGGATAGCGGCAGCGATACGATTATTTTAGATTACCATGCACGCGTCGCTGCTTGTGAGGCAGTATAGTTTAATTGCAATCGGGTTTTATTTGTTTGAGTTTATTTTCTTAAATTTGATACGAGTTCGGACGGGTTAGGGTGACTGTTCTCGTCATTCAATTATATTTTAATATTTTATTATTATTTTATTTTATACTTTAATATAATAACTAATAATAATTAGAATGTTTTTTAATAAATAATTTTATAAAAATTTGATATTTTTTATTACATAGAAATCTGTGAATTTTATATAATAAAACAAAGAAATATAAATTAAAAAATAAAAACAAGTATCAAATATAACGGAATGGGTTGGAACACTCTAAATCTCACATCCACATGTCTCATTCATTTTTAAATGAAATGAGTTTCAGAAATTGAAAAGGAATAAGCAGTAGGAGTCGGGATAGAGACCACCCTCTTTAAATATAAGTTATTAAATGCTCAATAATAAATAATATATCATTAACTAACATTGAATATGATTAAGTTTTTATATTTAGTGAAAAATAATTTTTTACGAGATAGAGAAAAAGCCCAAATATTTATTTTTACATTTATAAGCTTTTTTAAAATTTAGGTAATAAATTATTAACAGCGAAGACACTATAAATGTTTAATGAAAGTTACAGATAGTTTTGATGTCATCAATCTTTGCTAAGCGTCTTTACTCATTTATTTGTCTTCAAAATGATTAGCATGTATATTATATACGATGATTGATATTTCCTTTAGTTCTCTCTATCTCTATTTTAAGTTATACATAGACCTTTCACATTGGGAAATGATTTTTATACTCTTTTCTAACTTTTTTTTTAGTTTTATATTTGTAAATGCTTTGTAAAAGTCAATACCTACACCTCTTACTCCTTTCTATCCTTATGATTTTCTGCTATATATATATATATATATATCTATATATATTGTCTACTTCATTGAATAATTTGACTGTAATAAAAACAAGATCGATTTTGTATATTGTATTTGACAACTTTTAATAATTTCTGTGAGCTTGAGCTACATTCCAAATACACTATCACTTTTTATTTATTGTTGTTGAACAGACTAACTGACATACTTTACGTGGATGAATTAATAATAACATTCATAGCCTAGTGGAAAAGGGCTTACTATTCACATTTTTTGGGGAGAGATAAACCCTCTACATGTAACAATTTCAGCATTAGTGAGGTTGAAATATCGGAAAATATTATCGCGTATCGGTGGGGAATATCGCATGAATACTAATAAACTAGAATCTTAATACCTGTTTTCTTCATTGATCTAAGTATGTTTGGTTAAGAATCTGAGGAAGAAAAGATAATATGGAAGAAAGTGTGGAAAAAATGTAAGGAAAATAAAATAGATTAATTCAAACAAGATTTATTATATTAACTGAATAATACCATAAAGAATTAAATAATTTAAAAATTGGTAAGTTTTTAAGTAATTTTATTTATTTGATTTCTTTTGGGTGATGTTTTGGTTATCGGAAGTGTGAGGAAAATCAAATGGAAAAAATAACAGGAAGGAAAGACTGAAGAATATAAATTGAAATAATTTCATATAATAGTGAAACGTTTGCATCAAATCAATTTATTTATTTAAACTCATCAATATAAATATTAAATGTTTTAACAAATCTACTTGATTCTAAATAATTTTATTTATATTTAGGATTTTCTTTGAATTTTATTAAAATCACATTTTCAGAAAACTATTTCATGGCATTCTTACACCTTAGTATTTTCCAAAAACCAAACACAACATAAATTTTTTTATTACACAACTAAACATATTTTCCTTAGCATTTTTTTTTTCTTTTGTTAGTGTTTTCGTAAACCAAACACAATTCTAATGTTTTTAACCCCACCTAAATTTTTTTTTTCTTTCCATAGTGTTTTGAGACCCCCTCTCTCAACTCATTTTCTAGGTTTGTCACTACAGATAAAACATGGTATTATTTTTTTGAAGAAAAATAATTGATTGATTCGAGTGCGTCATCCAATCAGCATGTGAATAATTCGAAATTATAAATGATGAAAGCAATACCTCACGATTAATAGTATAATCGTCATTTCCAGAAAACATACGTTAATGGATTGGGCACTCTGCCTTCTGTTGATGTTGTGATTATAATCACCATATAATCAGTTGCCTGCATGTGATGGCCAATTGATTTTATTTTTTATCTTTGATCGTATATGTTTCTTTCTGTGCATCAGCCAGCGAATAAGCGTCGCGTGTGGCGATCGCTGGCTTTGTCGTATTGAGCAACCGATGCCCTTGCTAAGGTGGCGACAAGCGCGCGCGAAACGAAGGCGGCGACTGTCGTCTGCATGATACGGCCTTCAGTACGAAAAAAACAAATAAAAACACAAATATGTGTGAGAAATAAGCAGCTTTATTGATAAAAGAAAAGATGTAAGAGTGTAGATGAGTGATTTGAGCAAGAATGACAAAAAATAAGACTTATAAATAATTATTAAATAACTTTGCTTTTTTAATATTGTATTCTTTTAACTAAGTATTAAGTTATTTGTTTTACATTAAGTAGTATTATAAATATTTGGTTTTGTCAATAATATAAATATTTGGTTAAAATACATAAATAACTCCAAAATTTATAAGAGATTAATAATTTCTATTTTCTAGAAGAATGACTCTAATTAACAAAGAACTGTGGCTTTCTGTTTGTGTATTTACATATGTCTGAATAATGATTATTTTATAAGAAATAATGAAACATTTTGGAAATGAGGTAAAATTAATGAAAGGATTAGATTTCCACGAGAAAGTTAATCTTTAATCAAAATTACACCAATATTTACATTAAATAAAAAATATTATATAATACTGCTGTATAACATATTGTATATTTATTATCATTCTTACACTAAAAATAATTATTTTATATAACTAAAATAAATCTATCCAAATTAATAATTTAAAAAATAATATATTGATGAAACAAAATTAAAAACATTCCGTGTTTTTATTTAATCGTATTCTGAATTTTAAAATACTATACAAATTCTAAATAACTTTTCTATTCATACAAAATTTTAAAATTTAGAAATGTTATGTAATAAGTCCAAACAATTTAGCTTTCAGAAAAATGTAAAACAAATGCCCTGGAAGACTTCTACAACTCACTTCAAATCTTTGGCAGCGATTTCTTATATTCTCTTTCGATTTAAGATTTACGTGTTTCGAATCTATATTATTTTATCATCAATAACTCATATATAGCGTTTAATTCAACTCAAAACATGTATTTCTTTATGTTGTTATTAACGAGTTTAATAATTTGATTCGAGTAGGTTGTTTATCATATTGAAAGTTGGATTAGTGGGGTTTGCTCATATTTCATATTAGGATGACTCTCAACTTGATCCAAGCCGTCAGAGTTGTGGCCGGAAAATTATGTTAAAGTATTAAGGGGAAAAAATTCAGGAAAAATTATGTTGGTCATCTAGGGACAAGATTTAAGGAGAAATAGAAAAGTGGCTAGCAGAGATAACATGGTTTATGGGATTAATAGTCAAAAAAGCAATTTGCTTTCGGAAAGAATAAAAAACAATCACACTAAAACTTTCTGACTCCTTAAATCTTGTAACAAGAATTTCTTTTTATTATATTTTCTATTTTTAGATTTTGTATTTAGGATATGAACAATTTGTCATTGCTTTTCAGCAAGTGGCGTTCCCTGATTATTCGAACGCTTTAAATTTTATAATTTTAGTTAAAGTAAGCTGCTCATCAAATTAGAAGATTGGATTGATCGGGTTTATGTATTTTATATTAGAGTTGGCTCTTAAGTAGATCCAAAGCACGAAGGATGACGGGAAAGAATTGTATTCAAATATAGAGGAAAATTAGGAAAAGGCTGCTCTTAAGAAGTAGCTCTGAAGGGGACAAGATTTAAAGGAGAATGGAAAAGTAGCCGCGAAACAACTTATGGTTTATGGGGAATTAAATTTAATTCCCCTTGTTGAGTGTGTGACAAGAAAAGACCATTTTGCCTCCAGTCAGCACCAGAATGTAGGTCTATAATAAGTCGTAAGTCATAGGCCAAATGCATTAGATGTAAAATAATTTGGAGTTAATATAGATAGGATGTTAATGGATAAGTAAGTGCGTTGGACGAAGAAGAAACTACCGAAACTAGTAATGGGGAATTATAATTTTATTTTAATATTTATAATATATATGGATTTTTTGTTAGCTATTTATTTGAGAAACTTGTGTTTGTTGATTTGAGATATTATATAGCTATATAATAGAATGAAAAAAATATATGGTTAAATATAATTAATATAAAATAATTATGTTTATGTAATATCTTGCAATAATAGCATGTATTATTGTAATAGACAGTCTTAGATATAATTATCATATGTTTTATTAATGTAGTCTTAACAGATAATATAAATACGTAAAAGCACTTTATTTTTAGAGATTGTTCTAAATACGTCTCTATTTTATATTTTTTATGTCATATTTGTAATTATGCCTAAAATCAATGATAGAGTTTGTAATTCGAGCAGACAGCCGGTAGGCTTTGTGTTTTCAGGCCAATAATGTACTCATGTCCTAATAATTTCGGGTGGGCGAGGATCAAATTATTGTCTTAAAAATCTGAATTTCGGATTGAGTTAGAGCTGGAATTGGGCATTTTGGATTTCAGTACAATAAAATAGGCGGGTTGATCCCCAATTTACGGGTGGGATCGGAGTTTAGTATCGACTCTAACCAAATAGTTCAACTTGAAAGCAACGAGTTTTCATATTTATTAGTGAATTTGAGTTAAAAACACTTATGAACCTGAATTACTGAAATATAACACTCATCAATTTGAAATAGTTTTAACAAAAAATACCTTCTTTATTCTTTTGTGAAAAATAACCTTTTTTTTTTTTTAGGAATATAACCATTTTTTTTCAAGACATATACGTAGATAAAATAGTAAATAATATTTTTGTCTAAATTAGATAATTTTCCAATATATATATATATATATACTATATATATATATATATATATATATATATATACCATATATATATATATATATATATATATATATATCAAGAGGTTAGATTTACAAAATATTAGTTTTTTTTTTATACCTAAACACTTTAGTTATAAAATATTAGTTATTTGAGGTTATTTACTCAAACATATCTATTTAATTTTTCAATTACATAATATTTATATATTTATAAGAAAAGCTTAGCCATCTCCCTCATCTTGATATTTCAAGCCAATTTTCTTTAAGTAAATAGGGTGATTTTTTATTTTTGGCTTTTATAGGCTTGAAATCACCCCTCCACATCTATTTCTACCATATTTATTTTTACAATAAAGTGGTTTTTCCACAAAAATATTTATTTTTAATTTGTTTTTTCATGTTTTTATCGTCGTCTTGTGTGATATGTTTTTGTTATTGTCTTGTGCGCAATGTGGTTTTTACTCGTCTTGAAATCTGATGATTTGGTTTCGTTGGCAATAACTGTTCTTGGCGATGACTAGCATGTTGGTGTGATTGAGCGGCAGAAAGCGAAGTTCGATCAATAAATCATCCAATTCAATTATGATGCGTCGATATATTGTAGGATTATATATTATTATAATTAAATACATTATAATTATAGAATATATGTAAGTTTAATTTGATTAATTCATCTTCTTAAAGTAACTTGAATATACGATAAATCCTTTAAACTTATTAAATTTGATTATATGTTTTTATAAATATATTATTTGTTAATCAAATCAGTCTTTTATTTAAAGAATTACATAATATTTATAGTTTACTGGAGAAATTAGTATAAAATGCGTGAAGCTTTGTGAACTTTTGCGTTAAATCGCGAACGAAGTTTGTTTTAAAATATATTAATTTAATGAATTCGTAATTTTGTTTATATCGCTTTGAACCTCTATCATATCCGTGGCACGACGAAGCGATATATTTTAATCTTTGGAAACGAAAGGATGAAAATATCAGTTTTTAGGGTTATATTGGTACTTGGATTTTACGGATATATCAGATATATATCGATATTTATAAATGATTCAAAATTGAAAGATATATTCAATTTCTATATCAAAATTAGTTTGAAGGTATATGAAATGATAATGTCAATTATATTTGAAAAAACATTAAAATTCATTTTCTATGATAATATTAATTATTAAAAATTATATATTAATTAATAATGAAGACCCTTCATTTTCTCTCATACCATCTTGGTATTCTCAAAATTTTTGTAACAATTAATGGTAGTAATTATTAAGGAATACATAATAATTTCAATATCTCTTGATGTTATACATTTCTGAAACGATTAATTATAGTAATTATTAAGGAGGAGACGTCTGATAAGTGATAATGAGTATTATGGAAAAACTTTTATTTTATCTCTGCATCTCTTCATACTCACATTTGTTGCTGCATACTTGAGACACCCATCTAAAACATTGTTTTTTAAAGTTTTATTAAAATCGAAAATATCGTAGATATATCAGTGATGTCACAGATTTTCTTTAATATTGATGTCAATCGATTATCGATGTTGTATATTGTATCGATTGACACCGATACATGATAGATCGATGTTATATTGTTGATATATCGAGATATTTTAATCACTGGCTAGAACTATAATTAAAATACAAGTCAAAAAATAGAAAAACAAAATTTATGAAAATTGCTATATTTAAAAAATAAATTTTTTGTTTAGGATTTAAATACTAGTTTTATCTTATAATTTAAAAAAATAAATTTTTAAATACAATTAATTAATAATTATAGAGATTTTTTTTTTTTTGAGATAATAACTATAGAGAGTTGAGTTAAAAAAAAGAATTATTCTTTTTATTTATTTTTATATATATAATAAAATTTCGGTTTCGTTGTAGCAGAATCTTCGGTTTCAATTTCGAAGGGTGTGGCGTTTGGCAGTATCCGAAAGTGTGATTTGAGTCCCCATGGGAAAAGTGGACAAGTTGATGGTCTCCATCATCCGCACACAGTATTTCAAAGGGTGTTATCCTAGCAGATCATGCGCCTTTTCCATTATACGCAACTGAGTTACTCTCTTTCATCGAACTGACGCCAGCGCGCCATCTCTAGGGTTACACTGATCCTTCATCTCTTTTCAAATCGCTTACCGTTCGACTCTCTTTACTGGATTTGGCAATTCCTAGGGTTTATGCCTTCTTCCTACTCCTCCCAATTTTCTTTCTCAGGTTAGTGTTCAGCATTTTATTTTCATCGGTCTGTTTGGTTGGCGAGAAACCGTGGAAAAAGGGATATATTTGGAACCTAGGACTTATCTGATGACTTGAACATCCGTTGAAATATTCCAAGTATTTCTTTTCTTTATAATGCCAAATTTTGAGCAATCGAGTGGAGTTGATTTAGTGAAGTATTTGCCTAAATTGTTAAATGATAAATGAAAGTATCGAATTTGGACTTGAAGCTAATTGGTGAAAGACATACAAACGGTGTACTCCAAGTTTTTCTTTTCTCTATGATGCGAATTTTCTCTGTTCCCCTCCTTGAGATCCGAACAGAACCTAAAAATGTGAATAGTGTTTCCTTTTTTCTCTGAAGCTAATTGAAGAGAGTCTAAAAGTGGGATTAACTTTCATAGAAACAGAAAGTGTCTATGCTCCGTTGTTTGGACAGAAAAGAGTTTGTGGGAAAAAATTTCTGGAGAATTGAAATCCATTCTTTGATGATGTTTGGGAAAACTTTCCCATGTCTCTTCAGCCGACTTAGAGGGAAAAGACTTTGATTTATGCTTGTAATTTATCATATCAATAATTTTTTTTTCTGGAAAAATGGTCATTTTGGAACAATGGAATGGGATTATTGTATTGGTATAGCTTTTAATTGCCATTCACTTAGCTTTTAATTGTGATAAGTTAGCTTTTACTTGCCTAAGCTAAAGTAGACTTGATTTGAATGTTTAGAAATATTATGAATTTGGTTAGAAAATTTGATGTATTTCCATTCTTGTGCTTACTTATCAAAAAACAAGAAGTCCCATTCTTGTGCTTGGTTTGTATTGGATTGGGGATCAAATCTGTCTTAAGCAGCTTCCATATTCGCGTTTCTTGAGTTTGGTTGGAAGATTATTTCCATTCCTACGCTTGCATTCAGTTTTTGTTCGAATGGAAATCTAAATTTGGTCAATGCTAGTCAAGAAGGGGGCCGAGGCCTATACAAAAACCAACCAGCCCACCAGAAAAAGCTAGAGAATACACAAGATGCATCTTACAAAAGAATAGTCCATATCATGGATCAAGCTAGCCCAAGAGCAGAAATATCTAAAGAAACAACCCTTTAGTCTTGAAATGGAGAAATAAAAATCTTCAAACACTACTTTATTCCTCTCCTTCCAGATTGCCCACATTAGGCAAAGAGGAACCGCCCTCCAAAGCTTGGAAACCTTCTTTCTAGAGGCGACTAGGCTGACTTCAGGCAGTCTTTTCTTGAAAAGACGGAGACCCGATAATCTCTTCCTGATGAGAATAAGTGACCCACGTACACGAATTTTGGGGCGTGGATTAGCAAATGCTCCAAAACCCTCTTCAGCCTCCCCACAAAACAGACACCTACTTGCCATAGAAAAACCTCTTTTTTTGAGCTGATTCATAGTCAGAATTTTGCCCCACCAAACTTCCTAAGTAAAAAGAACCACTTTTGAGGAACAATAGGATTCCATGACATCTTAACGAGGAGGCAGGATCTTTGTCTCCCACCTTCTAGCATATCAAAACAAGATTTAACAGAGTAGATACCAGACTTTGCCTCTTTCCAAGAAAGCTTATCTTTGATCTGGGGTTTGATACTCCTAGAGTTAATTGTGCAAAGGAAGCTTTGAATCGCTTCCAACTCCCAATCATTAAAATGCCTTTCAAAACTGAAGTTCCAGCCACCTCTTGGCCCTATAGTCTCCCAAAGGTCCACAACTCTAGCCCCTTTTGAACCAGCCATATCGTAAAGGGAGGGAAAAGTAGAACACAGAGTTGCTTCACCACACCACAAGTCTTCCTAGAATCTAGTCTTGCTCCCATCCCCTAACTCGATTGAGCAATGATGTTTAATTTGCGTAGCTTCTTGACTAATTTTTTCCCACAATCCTACTCCATGGCTGCATCTAGGAAGGGAAGGAAACCATCCCCCTACCTCAGTCCCATACTTCAGGTTGATGACACACCTCCACGTGGAGTTGTCTTCGATTGCAAACCTCTAACTCCATTTCCCAAGCAGGGCCTTATTGAAGTTAGAAAGGTTTTGGATACCCAGACCACCTTTCTCCTTGCTTAGACAAACTGTGTCCCAGTTTACCAAGTGTAACTTCCTTTCCAGGTTGCCTCCACCCCAAAGAAAGTCCCTTTGAATTTTTTCCAACCTTAGCTTACCCCCTTAGGAAGACAAAAGAAGGACATAAGATAGGTGGGCATATTGGAGAGGGTGCTTCTAATAAGAGTGAGCCTACCTCCTTTAGAGATATATTGCCTTTTCCAAAGGGACAGCCTCTTGCGAAACCTTTCTTCAACCCCTTCCCACAAGCCAAAGGTCTTATGCTTCGCTCCCGAGGCTGGGTCACAGATACTCGAGTTGGAAGGGAGGCACATGTTGCATCTAACTCTCGGTAGGCCTTCCACTCCCTCCACCTTGCCCATAGGTGGCGAGGTATATATTTTTGATAGACAAGCGTGGGAATCCATTGGCGAAAAAAACTAACCAGAGCACCCACTAGGTGCGCAGGGTAAGCCGAGGAAGCCACAAGCCTATACCAAAAGAGAGGAGAGACAAGGGACAAAAAAAGACAAACCACCCCTCATGGAAGCTAACTCCTAGTGGTAGACATGTACAAATTTGACAACCTTTTCACAAAAGAGGTATCCACTTCTGGCATTATCCCAGCCCACACAAGCAGAGAACTAATGATAGAGTGGTTCAACCTAGAGTGAGAAAAGGGAACATCTTCAAACACAATTCTATTCCTCTCTTTCCAGATAGCCTAACATAGGCCTAGGGGGGCGGCCCACCACAAATTTCTATCATTGTTCTTTATTGGGAATTGACTATAAGTGCTGAACAGGTCCTTGACCATGTAAGGGAACCCCCAATCGGAAACCTCTCACCGATAGGATGGTAGTCCATAATTCTCAGTTTGGTGGACAGTGAATCAACATGTGCTCTAGGTTGTCTTCTTCTTTCCTGTAGAAAGGGCATATGCTTGCCAATTGAAAACCTCTCTTCTTTAACTGTTTCATAGTTAAGACTTTTCCCCACCAGGCTTCCCAAGCGAAGAAACTCACTTTTGAAAGCACATAATGGTTCCACAAAAGAGGGGCTTTGAGGGGAGCACCTTCTTCCAAACTGTTGCAGTAAGCTTTCACTAAGAAATGTCCATTTCCAACATCTTTCCACGACAATCTATCTCTTTTTCGTGGAACAATTTGCTTATTGTTGATTAGCCCAACAAAATTATGAACTTGCTCCATCTCTCAATCATTAAAAGGTCTTATAAATCTCGGGTTCCAAGCACCATAGTTCTCTGAAAAATCCCACACCTCATCCACCA
This sequence comes from Tetrastigma voinierianum, assembly GCA_016808115.1. Taxonomy (NCBI): domain Eukaryota; kingdom Viridiplantae; phylum Streptophyta; class Magnoliopsida; order Vitales; family Vitaceae; genus Tetrastigma; species Tetrastigma voinierianum. Next base: position 720,867 of record JAEQBH010004473.1, read on the forward strand.
TTGCCTTTCTGGTCCCTACTACATTGTATAGGGTGGGGAAATTAACACATAGAGGTTGCTCTCCGCACTAGATGTCCTCCCAGAATTTGATTTTATTTGCTTCCCCAAGCTCAAAAGTACAATTCTGCTTTAATTTCACAACCACAGAGCTTATCCCTTTCCAAAGACCTATGCCAGCATTACCCCTTGGAGGCTTTGAAAACCAGCCTCCTTCCTTGGTCCCATACTTCAAACTGATAACAGTTTTCCAGACTGTGCTTTCCCCCTCAGCAACCTCCAGATGTCCCTTATTGCTTTCCAAACGATATATATATATATATATATATATATAGTAATGTCAAATTGAGTCAATGTACCATGGTTTTAAAAGGCATGCCTAGGCTTAAGGAACAGGCAACCACTCATCACCTCACTATCTAAAACATGCGCCTTATTGAAAAAGTACACGCCTTATAGACTTGGCTTCCTTTCTAAGCTTACTTTTACTCTTGAAATTTCTAATTTAATATGTTTATATAATTTCTTTACTTTTTTTATTGAATGTTTCTTTTAAATGTTAGAAATGTTAAAATTTTAATTAATTCAATGAGATTTTGAATCATATTTTATATAATTAATATGCATATGAGGTCACATTTCATTTCACTAAGGCGTGCCCCTTGCGCCTAAGCCCCAAGAGGCTTTTGCGCCTAGGTGCGCCTTGCACCTTTTGACTTATTATTGATGATTAGAATGTGGTAGGGATCACATCATTTTTTTGATTGACAAAGTAAAGGTAATTATAGTACTAGAAGTGCATTACAAAAATGGGTTGTAATCTCACATACACATGATTTCTTTGGATCTCTTTTGTGTTTTATGATGTTTTTTTCCTTTACCTATCAAAGCAAAAAAAAAAAGAAGAAATTCTCAAATACACATGGTGTGTACAAGTTGAGCCAAAGAGAAGGAAGAAGCACTAAACTCATAGTAGCTATCCTTTCCCACTGTCTAGAAAATTGATAAAATAAGAATCAACATTCCCCAACAATTTACACTCATGTACAAAGCTATTGGAAGCAAACTCTTTGCAGCCAAAGGTTTGATGGTTATTCACTTTCCAAATAATCCATTTAGACACAACAATAACCATTATCCATTCAATTGAGATATTGGAAATATCTCATAAAAAAAGCAAAAGATAGTATGTATGTGAAACCTAATTATAGTGTAATATTTATTCTCATGAAAATCAAAGTAGTTTGGATGGATAATAAAAGAAATCACAAAGCCATCAGTTAATATACAACTCGTCTGCATATAGTAGTTATTCTTTTTCTTATTTTAATATTTTCGCATTTTATCTTCTTTTCTTTTCCTTGGAATGGAAGTGAATGTATGCCACTGTTTATTTATACTTCTGAAAAAAAAAAAACGTGTAGGTTCAATTCTCATCTTTGGGCACCACTATGCCATTACAAAATTACATGAAGTATTAAACTATGATATTTCAAGAAGGCCAAAGGTGTAAATGACAAAGAATGAAGAAAAGAACATTTGACAAGTCTAAAAACTGAAACTTAAACAATTGAAAAAACTAGAACAATCATGGTCCTTTGATAAAAATATAAAATCATAAAACCAGCTCAAAACATCAATTCATGCGGACATGCCTGACAAAAAAAATCAATTCATGCAGACACTCAAAAAGCTCACAATCTAACTAGTACTCAGCTCTAACTTTGAGACAGTTGGTGTTGCCCAGGTGTCTAGAGGTAGCTGGATACATTGGGTTGCTCAGGAATTTTTGTTACCATGATAAGAATATTCTTTAAATCCATAGATTTAGGGTTTAGCCATTGAGGTAGTTATTTTATCCTTTTTCCTGAGGAATTGTTCCATCCGTTTCTTCAATCCCCTAGTAGAAAAGGATTTTACTGTTATCATATTATGGATGACTAAGAAAGAGGACCACAAAATTATGGTAGGTGGCTCACAAAGTTGGGATAAGACCTTCGATTTCTTTTATAAGATTTTACCCCCATGAATTATAGGAAGCAATACACTAACTCTTTTGACCATAGTTTTAAAAGGCGCACCAAGGTGTAAAGGCCTCTTGGAGCCTTGAGGCGCAAGGTACATCTAAGGCGTGGGCTTTTGTGAAGTGAAATGTAACTTTGGATGCACTTCAATTTTATAAAATATGATTCAATGTATGATTATATTAATAAAAAAATTGAAGATTCCTAATATTTAAAGTAAATTTCAATGAAAAAAGTAGTGAAATTATATAAATTTTAATATATAATAAGAAATTTTAAGAATAAAACTGTTTTAAAAAGATGAGACCCTATAACTAGGGAGTGGTTGTGCCTTGAGCCAAGGCGCGCCTTTTAAAACTACGCTTTTGACCTATACAAATGAATTTGCCTTTTTGGACAATTATACCCCACTTTCCTTTTTTATTAGACTTTTTATGATGGCTTGTTTGAAGGATTTCTCATCTTCTTTTTACTTTCTATTCAATGCAACAATAGAATTGTTATCTCATATTAAAATATGGATTTCAGTCTAACCAATACTTAATGATTTCTCAATTATCAAGTATAAAATATACGAAAATCAAATAGAAAAAAAGAACTGAAATGATATGTTTAGGTTCCTTCACAAGCAGGTGGTTGGGCACTTATTTCTGCATTCAAAAGAATGATGAATTTTTCATAAAGATCTAGGAGCATATTTTCTTCTTAAAACTAAATAAAAAATAGAGGGGATGTATTTTCTATTTTAATTAGGATGAAGAGAGAAATTACAATGTTTGAAGATCCATCATTCCTATTGGTTTAAACAACACATGTTTTGGGTTTTGATTTTAGAAGAGAATCTAGGTTTGGGTAAATAGATGGACCTTAGTACTAATCATTTTTCAGATTTTTTTTTTTCATAGAAATAATCTGCACATTGGTCATCAAAACCTTACAAAAATTTGAGTGTGACATATATAGAGAATAAGGACATGGCATTATAGCTCCTTAATTGTTTGATGCAACTGGGAGGTGTGCAATGGCATAACTTTTAGAGAAGGAGCATGAATATTTTCTTCAAAACTATTTAGGTTTGGTATAAGATTCCTGGGAAGCTTATATTGGATTTCATTAGTAAGTTGGGTTCACTCATAACTTTTTAATCTCTCTTCTTAGGTTTTTTTATTTTCATTACCACTTCTATATACTTCTTTTCTATTTTTATTATAAAAATAAAATTACTCATAATTATGAAAACGGATAAAAAAGGCTAAATTCTACCATAATACAAGGAGACCTAGCCAACCACTATGGACTAAATACAAAGAAAACCTGGTACTAGACTACATGACACTCCTCTTGTTGCTATTCAACCTCTTATGTTCTACTTAGAGGATCAATCAAGCTAAACAACATTGAGAGGAATGTCTTTGACAGCAAATGCACAAAAGCCCAAGAAGAGAAATAGAAGTGGTTTAGATCCCATAAGATCTATGCTGTCATTTCCTCACACTTCCTATCTATTTATATTGTGCGTCCTTTTTTATTCGCATATTTTAGTATACTTACTATATTTTTTAAAGGAAAAAAAAAGAAACGTATAAATTGTGAGACATTGATGGGTTTGATTATAATTTCCATTCATTCAAAGTATGAAATTCTAAAAGAGATATAAGAAACCTAATCCACTCTTGCAATGGCTTAGTAAAAACTATGATGGTAAAGCAATATTGGGGTTTTCAATAAGAAAAAATCCACCTCTATTGTTTATCAAAATTTTTGAAAACCTTAAATTTTTTTTATCTTGGACTCTTAAGGGTTTCTTTTTGAAAAGAAAGCTACATGCATAATTCTTTATTTCGATCCAAAATGTAATCAAATATGAATGGAGAAAAAATTCGTATCTTTTCATTGATCGCAGACTATATATTTATATACAAGAGAATCTAAAATTCAATAGGAAAGAATCGGAAGTTCCCTAAGTGGTTTCTAACTCTACCTATCTACTTTACTATAACACTCCCCTCAAGTTGGAGCGTAGATATTGATCATGCCCAACTTGTTCTGGCGATAATAGCAGTCCACATTAAAGGCTTTTGTGAAAATATCTTTAACGAGTTTATCACGGTCCTCCACATATCTTGTAGAAATCAACACGAATTAGATTTTTATGAAGCAAAATGACGATCTATCTCAATTTGCTTGGTCAGCTCATGAAATTCGGGGTTAGATCTTTATGTGCATGGCGACGGATTTATCCTGAAGTTTCTTTTGATGTAGTTTCAATGCCCATTTATACAATAATTGATGTATCCACATGATTTCACAAACAGGCGATGCCATGACTGATGACCTTATACTTTGACTCTGCACTAGATCGGGAGACATCATTATGCTTCTTATTTTTCCATAAGATTAGATTTCCTTCAACAAAAACACAATATCCTGAGGTGGATCTTTTGTCTTCCCTAGATCGTACCTAGTTTGCGTATGAAAAACACTCAATTCTAGTATGTTCATGATTCTTATACAATATTCAATGTCTAGGAGCCCCTTTCAAGTAGCATAAGGTTTGCTTTAAAGCTGCCCAATGATTGATTGTGGGAGATGACATGTACTGACTCACAACACTTACTGAATAAGCAATATATGCGTGAGTTACTATAAGATCATTCAAATTTCCAACTAATTTTTTGTATCACTTTGGGTCTTCAAAGAGCTTTCCTTAGTGGCTTGCATTATTAGCCATAGGAGTGCTACATGGTTAGACACCCAATTTCACTTTCTCATATAACAAATCAGGCACATATTTATGTTGAGATAACAAAATTCCCTCTTTACTTATGACTTCAATACCCAAGAAATATTTTAATGTTCTGAAATCCTTTGTGTAAATTTTTTTTTTCCTTTTTTGATAGGTAAACTGGGCAATATATTAGAAATAAAAAAAGAGAGGGAGCTTGGAGAGCCCCTAAGTATACATGGAGTATGCACCAAGCCTATACAAAAAGAAAGGGCATAAACAAAAACCTACCACCCCCAAAAGACTAGGCCCTTAGAGAATACACATAAGAATTCTTACAAAAGAACACTCCACATCAGCAATTAAACCTGCCCAAGAGATTAGAGCACTATTAGGGAGAGCTTTAGCCTTTGTAAAGAAAAAGTCCCGTCCTCGAAGACGACTCTATTTATCTCCTTTCAAATTGTCAGATTAGAAAATTTGAGAGGCGCCAACCATAGCACTGGCCCTTTTCCTTATAGGATAGCAAACCATCTAGCGTAAGTCTTGACAAAAGGCAAACCACTAAAAAGTTGGGGATAGGAATGAGAGTACACACTAAATCCTTTGTGTGAGATTAATTTGTGAGAAAAGGATTTAAGAGATAATATTATCTTAAAATCACTCCTAATGATGACAATATCATCTGTATATAGTACCAACATAATGATACCGGAACTAGAAGTCCTGTAGAAGATAGAGTGGTTAGACTTACACTTCTGTATGCCAAAATTTTCAATTGCCTAACTAAATTTACTAATACCAAGCACGAAGACTATGTTTCAAGCCATAAAAAGACTTACGAAGATGACAAACCTTCCCTATCTCCTCTTGAGCAACAAACCTTGGAGGTTGCTTCATATAAACTTCCTCTTGATCCATCAGGAGGAAAATGTATCAAAATAATCGACTCCATAAGTTTGAGCATAACTCTTAGCAACATGAAGGGTCTTCAATCCAACAACAAACCCATCAAGATTAAACTTCACTGCAAATACCCAATGAAAGCCAATAACTTTCTTTCTAGTTGGTAAAGGCACCAACTCCCACGTACCATTGTCACATAAAGCCTGCATTTCATCCATCATAGCACTGCGCCAACCGGGGTGAGATAAAGCGTCATGGATAATGTTAGGAAGAAAGATAGAATCCAAAGATGTAATAAAGGAATAAGAGGAAAATAACAAATGGTTGAAACAAATGAAGACATTGGGTGAGCACATTGACGTTTACATTTATGGAGAAACGATCAAGATCATCAGCATTATTCGTTTGATGTGAAGTAGTCGAGTGTTAGACTCGGGGAGGGTTTTTTGATGCCTAGAGTAAACCTGAGTAATGGGAGGTTTAACAAGAGTAGAAGTTGGTGTAGGAATTATTGAGGAAACAAAATAGACCAATAAATAATCATTGTCCCCCTGACTAGTAACAAGAAAAATTGTTGTGTGCGGGGTAGTCTCAAAGGAATGTAACATCGATGAACTCAAAATATCATTGAAGAGTCGACAAATGCTCTTGTACCCTTTTTAACATAGGAATAATACGAGAAAGATGCACTTGAGGACTTGAGGATCAGAAGTTTAGAGACTTGAGGACTAACATTTGAGCAAAGCGTATGCATCCATCCTTGGAAGCAACCAAGAAGACGATGTATTATTTGGAAACAATTGATGATAAGGAGTAGCCTAACTAAGAACCAATAAAAGCATCATGTTAATAAGAAAACAAGTTTTGGAGACTGCGTCGGCCCAAAAATGTTTAGGGACATTCATCTAGAACAAAAGGGCTTGGGCAGTTTCAAGAAGATGTTTATTCTTTCTCTTAGCTATCCCATCCTGAGAGGGTGTATGTTGAGGTCTAATGGAGATTCCCATGTTGTAACATAAAATAATGAAAAGGTTTTGACATATATTCCTTGGTATTAACACTTCTTAATGTTTGAATAGAGACATGAAATTTTGTTTGAATTTGAGCACAAAAGACACTAAAATGAGGAAAAAGCTGAGAATGACTTTTCATTAGATAATACTAAGTGACACGAGAGAAATAATTAACAAAGATGCGAAATATTTAAACCTAGTATGGGACATAATAGGACGAGGAACCACAGAGACATACGAATGAACCTTTCAAAAAGGAATTACTAGTACTAGCTCTTTTATTTATAAGTGGGACTCAAATGAACATGATGATGCTTAGCATATTATTGACTCATAGTTCTATGATAGTATGCTAGAAAGAAAGTAGGGATCTAAGCTTGTCATGAAAGAGAGATGGATGATCCAAGCGACAATGTAATTCGAACAGAGAGGTAACTTCAAAACAAGCAATAGACTTAGGCACCTTTGGGTTAAGAATGTAGAGACCCCTAGATTCTCGTCTTCTACCTATAATCCACTTTATTGAAAGATTTGAATCAAACAATAATTTAGAAAGAATGAGATATTACAATTAAATTGGCACCAAGTGAGTTTACTCACATAGAATTAAATTAAAAGGAGAATGGTGAGAGTAAACTCAACAAAGGTCAGGATTAGAGGACTAGGATGAATTGTTCCTGACCCAAGGACATAGGATGTTGACCCATTTGTTAGAATGTAGTAGAGAGTAAAATGGAGTGGAGTATAGCGAAGCGGGTAAATAAACTAGAATTACATCATGTGGTGAGTAGTTCAAACGATGACCATTTATTTAGAGGAATAGGAAATAAGACATGTGTTGGGTTTACTTGACTTGACAAGTGTAGTAATAGGAGTAGAAGCAGACTTCAATGATTCTTGATATTGACAGAACTTTGGCATACTCATATGCATAACCTACAATTGACTATTCTAAGGCATAACTAGCAGGCACAACATGAGTAGACTGAAGCCTTCGACTTTTATTCTATAACTTCCTACAATCTTGATGTACATGCCCTAACACACAACTCCTCCTAAGAACGGCCCAGCCAGTCATAATAGTAGATCTAACTCAAACAAGCCTCTAAAAATAAGAAAAGTACCTGAAAAATAGGATCTTGCAAGGAAATGATCAATTTTCCATGAAAAACACCACACCTGAACGGATTTTGGCCCTACAAACCTCAAAACACATATAGATGCTACTGGATGTTGAAAAATTCACAGAAAAATCAAGAGCTCTGAAAGTAGGCTGCAGAAACACAAAGGGGAAAAGTCACTATTCAAGCTTCAAGCAAGGGATGCAAGTAGCTGTGGATGTGTGTTGGTGGCCGACGACTTTAGTGGAGTCGTCCGATGAATGGCAGCCATACCACACACCCTCATGCGTTGGCGTGTGCAGGACAGTGGTAGAAAACAAATCTAGTGCATGAGGTCCACTCGATGTCGAACTTCAGGGACTTGTCGATCTTGAGGTGGTGCTCCTCCCTCTGGTGGTTGTGTCACATGCGAACCATCCTAAAGTGGTGTTTTAAAAGTCACCCCTATGGCCCCCTAGTGTTCTTCCAAAATTTCTCCAAAAAAAATTGCCTTTTTAGGCAAATTCAATCCCTAGGCTTTGATACCCATGTAATCATAGATGAATGGAGGAAAAATTCATATGTTTTATTGATCACATACAACATATTTATATACAAGAGAATCCTAAATCCAATAGGAAAGAATATGAAGTTTCCAAATTGGTTTCTAACCCTACCTATCTACATTACTATAACACAAAATGTAAACATTCAAGATCATATGAGTCAAAATCAATCTTACCTTGTAAATATTCATGAAAGAACAAACTTCCAATAAACTCTTGAAATAATCAATCTTACTTTGTAAATATTCTTTGATAACTAGACATATCATAAGAACCACATCCTGTTTTATGACATTTATGAAGAAAAATCTCTTCTTTTCCTTTCCTAGGCAACCAAAAGATTTACCTTTTCCTGCTTCTCATGGTTCACATTCTTTCTATGGGTGGCATATATCCCCTCTTTTTGGTTAAATTTAAGTTTGTTATCATCTATGCTGACTATACAAATGGAGATTGGTTTTGAAGTGAAGATTGTTTGCATTACTCTATTGCTGTGCGACCAAATGATCATTATCCATTAATCAGTCTCAGAGAAACTTGAAGTGATTTCTCAGAAACATAAGTAAATTATTTTTTGGGCTAATTTGTAAACATTAGAACATGATTGGTTCAGAGCCCCCATGTCACTTTAGCTATCTATAATGACTAAACAAATGGAGATTGGTTTGAAATGAAGTTGTTGTTTGCATTACTCAATTGCTAGTGCGACCAAATGATCATATCCATTAATCAGTCTTGGAAAAACTGGAAGTGATTTCTGGGAAATGAAAGGAAATGATTTTTTGGAGTTGGTAGCATGAGGCAGTGTCTCAGATCCGTGTCCGCTATTTATGCCTGAATCCTTGTTTACTTGCCAGCTGTTTGTTTTGTTGTTCTGGATGCAGATATTTGATCAGAATGATTAATTACACAAGTTGAAGCTTGTTGGGAATCAGATTTATAAAATATGTGGCACGAGAAACAACGTAATGTTGGTTTACCAAGTCAGGTGAAGCATCCTGAAAGGATTGAGGGCATTCATGTGGAGAACAAAATGCTCTTAGCTCAATCAGGAAGTTCTGATACAAATTGTCTGGCTGAGTCATCAAGGAAAAGGAAACCAGAAGCTTTGGATCAACAAGGCATGTTTCCTGAATTGGTTCTCAAGCGTAACTTTTGGAGAGTCAAGCTCGCACAAGGTTTAATGGTTCACTTTTAGGGATGAATATACAGAGGTGTGCTTCTGTTTGTTTCCCAGTCCATAGAACCAATTACCTCCAGGCATCAATCTGAAAACGTCAATTTTGTGGCCAGAATGATCCTCAGTAACTTGGAAGTTAAAAATGTGAATGATCATAAACCTGGCATTGAGAAAATAGTAGCTATTCTTTAAGCATACCACCTCAGTCTTCCAGTCAAAAGTTCCTTCAGCCTTGATTGAGATGTTGAATGGGGATACCTGAAAGGCACCAAATTTGCAGTCCCAGGCATATGTATGATATATTAAAAGGCAAACTGAACATAATGCATTTTCATTTTTGAATTCATGCAACACAAGCACAGAAAGGCTGTAGTCAGTCCTGGTCGTCAAAGATTTAGCTTACTTCTTTTGGGCCTGGGGATCATGTTGTCTAAAACTATTCTCCTATGGAGTCATACAACTCACAATCTACAGAAGTTTTAGGCCCTCAGAAATAATGCAACAGAGTCTTGTTAAGCCTGATGGGTTTTCTGTAGAAGGGAAATCATCCTCTTACAAATCCAGTACGGTAGGAATATCTAGAGATTTAGATCAAAGACAGCACAGTTCAAACACACAGGGGCCTAGTGATCTTACAAATGTTGGAGCAGCCATCAATGGGGCTTCTACAAGTATGAGATATGAGCAAAATGAAAATTGTAGATCATTGCAAAATGAAGTTCAACCTTGCAGTGCTGCTAACAGTGATAATGTTAGGGAAAAAGATCAAGGTAATGGAGATGGAAATATCAAAATTATGAAGAAAACAGAAGGATCAGATATTCCAAACCCAAAGAATTTGATGTCAGACAAAACTTCAGCTAAAAATGGTGATAGTTTGGTTAATGCAGTTAGTAGACCATGTCAGAGAACTGACCAATGTTGTGGTTCTATTAAATTAGATGAAAGAAGTAAACCTCTAGCTGGAAGAGTAGCTCAAACGATTGCTGAGAAGCTCTGGGAAAGTCCCTTCCCAGCTAAACTCCTCTATAGCTGTGACTACAGTTGCTTTCTTCAAAGGTTCTTCGATGCTTTAGAAATTCAATTTCTATTTGATATTTTAATTATTGGCTTGATCCTTCTGATAAATAGAACCATTGCTGATCTGCAAGCCATTTTATTTGTAATTGGCAATTTTATCAATAAAAAAAAAAAAAAATTGTAATTGGCATTTTCTTCATTTTATACTCTTTTGTTAGGTATAAGGGAAGTTTAGGTTCTGATTCTCTTTATTAATTTATTTGTTTAGTTTCTTATAAGAAACCAAATGATTCCACAAATAGCATAAAGAAGGGGATCTCTGCTTAACAATAGGCATAAGAAACACAGAAAGGAAAATGAAAAAGGAACTAGGATAAAGGAAGAAAAATAATTCATAGTACGATAGAACAAAGAACTATAAAAGAATTTAAACTGTGTGCATCAAAATTTCCATTATCAATTGTAGAGATGTAATGAAAATCCTTAGAGTGAATCCCCTATAGTATCTATGATCTGTCTAATCTAGATTTCTATAGGTGCAGATTATTCTTGATTCTCTATCTCTTAGATAAAGTTATCAACTGAAATAGGTATATTATGTGATTTAGCCTCTTTGGTTCCTAAATAGTTAACAACTTAGAATCAATGGTGTTTGGTTTACGGAGAAAATAACCCTGAGGCAGAACATTGCTAATGCTTTTCAAGGACCTTCTCATGGATCCTGGTGAAGAGAGAGCAAACTTTGACGAGTTGACTTTTTCCAAACTGAATGATATGGAAGCCTCAAGCTTTGAGATAACTTTTTCAATGCACTTCTCAGTTTTGAGTGATCTGAATGGTGATAAGGCTCTTGGTCCGGATGGCCTCACTGCAGCGTTTTGGCAATCTTTTTGGGATATAGTAAGAGATGACGTAATGAGAATGTTTTGGGAGTTCCATGAGACTAGGAAGTTTGTTAGGAGTCTAAATGCTACATTTATTGTCATTAGGGTTGGCAATGGGGCGGGTTTACTGGGGCACCCCTATCCCATCCCCATCCTACCGCATATCATTGCTTCCCATACTCATACCACACCCGAGTTGGGGTGGGACATATGTTTCCCAACCCTGACCTTACCTGAATATGGGTTTTCCCTTTCTCTCACCATTCTCTGTTTTCTCAGCAATCTTTGTTTTCGCCTTAAAAAGATGCAAAAACCAACCATTCTCAAAAAGTTAAAATCTTGTTCGGGAAATCAAGATCAATTCTTAAATATCAATACCCACGTTCAAATAAAAAATCACACTAAATCATCGACAAAAAACCAACACAAATTCTGAACACAATTTGTCAGAATAAAAAAAAAAAAAGAAAAAATTGCGAAAAAAATTCAGACTCGCCTTCATGGGGGGGAAATTGGGCTCTTCAAGATTGGGCCTTTCAAAATTTTCATGGGTGTTGGATACAGCTTCCTATTCGACTTTCTTCTACAAGGCCTCGATACATTTGCATATGGTGGATCATTTGGAAGCGAAGAAGAGGACTGGATTCCATTGGCAATGTACCTTCTTCGAATGAGAAAATTCTGAAATTATTATTATCCGCATCTCTTAGGTGAGAACATGTGCGCCATAGCCAAGAAATGAGAGGTGAGAACAATCACAGGCTTCTTGAGAAGGGAGCAGCGACTTTGTGAGAAGAACGGCAGCCCTAGCCTTTGAGGGATGAAACCCTAAAATGAGATGAAATAATATTTATATATAAGGGTAAATCAGTCATTTTGTATCCGGGGCGGGGCGAAGGTTATAAATCCTGACCGTGACCCGAACCTAACCTGGGTTGTAAAAACTAAACCCAAACCCGTCCCATACCCGCTAACTATGTTTCCTTATCCGTCCCATTAGGGGCTGGCGGGAACCTGAAAAAACCCACCTCGTTGCCATCCCTAATTGTCATGATTCCTAAAAAGGGTTCCATACCCGCTAACTATGTTCTCTTATTCGTCCCATTAGGGGCTGGGTGGGAACCCGAAAAAACCCACCCCGTTGCCATTCCTAATTGTCATGATTCCTAAAAAGGGTGGTGCAGGGGATTTGAAGGATTTCCATCCTATCAATTTGGTGGGAAGCTTGTATAAGCTGCTAGCAAAAGTCCTTGCTAATAGGCTAAAGAGGGTAATGAGTAGCTTGGTAAATAAAGCTTAGAACGCCTTTGTAGGAGGTAGGCAAATCTTGGATGCTTCTTGAATAGCGGATGAGGTGATTGACTCCATGGTGAGAAGGAGAGGGGTATTTTTGCAAATTGGAGATTGAAAAAGCTTATGATAGCATAAATTGGAAGTTCCTCTTTGGGGTCTTGCAGAAGATGGGTTTCGGGCCAAAGTGGGTGTCCTGGATAAAATAGTGTGTCACCACTGCCCTTTTTTTTGTCCTAGTAAATGGAAGCCCGACTGGTTTTTTCAATAGTTCAAGGGGTCTAAGACAGGGTGATTCTTTGTCCTCATATCTCTTTGTCCTTGGTATGAAAGTTTTCTCAATCTTGATGGAGAAGGTAACTTTAGAAGGTTTTTTACAAGGCCATAAATTTTTGAATAGAAGTGGGGATGAGTTGCAGATAAATCACTTATTGTTTGCAGATGATACGTTGGTTTTTCTACAAGGATTCCAAGGATCAGTTGGCCTATTTGAGCTGGATTTTGCTTTTGTTTGAGGCCATTTCAGGGCTGATATTAATCTTGAAAATAGCTCCATTATGCCTGTGGGAAATGTGGAGGATATGGATTTCTTGGTCATTGAGTTGGGATGCTGAATGGGGAACTTCCTAACAACTTACTTGGGCCTTCCTTTGGGCATGCGTTGTAACTCTGTTTCAGTATGGGATGGGGTGGAAGAAAGGTTCAGGAAAAAGTTAGCAAACTGGAAGAGGTAGTACATTTCAAAAGGAGGAAAACTAACTCCCATTAAAAGAACTCTTTCCAACCTCCCGATCCACATTATGTCTCTATTCCGCTTACATAAGGGAGTAAAAGCTAGGCTAGAGAAGATTCAAAGATATTTTCTTTGGGGAGGGGGCACCCTTGAGAGTAAGTTTCATTTGGTAAATTGGAACACGGTCTGCTCAAGTAAAGAAAAATGAGGGTTGGGCGTTAGGGACCTCTCTTTGGTCAATAAGGCCCTCTTGGGAAAGTGGGTTTGGAGATTCACTAAGGAGGACAACTTCATTTGGAAAGATGTAATCAGTATAAAATACATGGTGGAGGAAGGAGGCTGCTGGTTTACTAAAACCACAAGAGGAAATTCTGGGTTGGGCCCTTGGAAGGATATTGTTGAGAATCATAGGATATTCTTAGAATATCTTTTGATTTATTCCTTGCTTTTCTTGTACAATATCTGTTTTGGCACATAGATTTGGTCAGTCATATCATTTGTGAATTCCTTGACAATCATGTTGACCATTGAAAGAAGAGCAGGAAGGGAATGAAGAATCTGTTTGCTCATTGCTGAGTTTACGTCTGAACTTAGAATTCCATACACAGCAGCTTATTGGCCTGATTTAACAATCATACATCAAATGCGTGGTATGAGAAGGGGAAACTAATATCCAAAATGGAAACATATTTGAATGGGTGCGAGAAATGGCAGACGTGAAGAAATAGAAGGGTCTTTTCGACCGTAAGTTGATCAAAATTTGATATGATCCACTTGATTGCAATGTGGTTTGTATAATAATTGCACAACTTAAATAATCATGTGATAAATTAAGACAACATTTTTTTTATCAGAAACGAAAAGTATGATATATTAATAGGAAAATAAAAGCATAAAGGAAGGAAGAGATTTCCTTCCTTCACAACATTTGCTTACAACACCAATGCTAATGCAAAAAATCGCAAACTGCTAACCAATTAAGTTGTAACACTGAAAGAGGAACTCCTCTAAAAACACTGGTACAACAAATCATGCGTTCCTTCAAGCTGAAAAACTAGGTTCAATGATTCGAGTTGATTGTATTAATAAAAAATTGAAGAATCCTAACATTTAAAGAAAATTTCAATGAAAACAGTAGTGAAATTATATAAATTTTAATATATAATTAGAAATTTCAAGAATAAAAGTGTTTTAAAAAGAAATTATAGTCTATAAGGCACGTCTCTTCGATAAGGGCATGTCTTGGAAGGCGAGGCACTATAACTAGGGAGTGGTTGTGCCTTGAGCCTAGGCACGTTTAAGGCACGCCTTTTAAAACTATGGGGAGGATACTTGGTCTAGGTGACAGTCCTCTCAAGTTTCCATCTCCAAAATTCTTTTGAGTCAGAAGTAGGAACCTACCTATTCTCAGAGGAAGGTTTTGACATTTGAAGCCTTAATTTGAAATAACATGTAAAATTCTGACTAGTAATTTGGTTTTGTATTTAGGCCTTCCACTTGTTTAATTAATTATCATGATTTGATTATGGTAAACATAAATTTGATGTCCTACTTAGATTTTTGTTCAATTATCACGTTAGAGCAGCAGATAGCATCATTTTAAGCTAGTTCTCATGCCAAACATCAGTAAACCTTTTCTGGGACTCATGCTTTAATTTAACAAATTATTTATCTTGTGTGTTGGGATGTCCAAATAATTGATTTATTTGTTAACGCTGTCTGTGATGATTTCTTTGTATAGTGGTGAGAAGATTCCTGATGTCAACTGGTCTGAATTTGTAGAAGTTAAAGGAAAAGTAAGATTGGAGGCTTTTGAAAAATACATCAAAGATCTTCCTCGCTCACGCAACCGAGGATTGATGGTAATCTCTTACTATTTTTATATAAGGAGTATAACTTAGGATAAATCTGTTTACATCCACTTTTCAGATCCTCCAGTCTTCTTTTTTGTATGCATTCACATATGTATGGTGGGAAGATAGTTCTACCTTATAAATTAGTGAAACTGCTTAACTAACCTTCATGAAAACATGTCTTCCTCGTGTGACTAAAGATTGCTGATGAAAAAAAATATTTGTAGGCAATTTGAAATGGCTTTGCATGTTTGCCTGGTTGAAGAAAGGAATAACTTACTGCATCTTATTTAGATGGAAAAAAAAATTGGTGGATCATTGATTTTGTTCTCTTCTTTATTTATTTATTTTGTTTGAGATCATGATTTAGAATGTCATAGCTGGATGGGAGAGTTAAAGAAATGAGGATAGGTGCTAAGATATGTTTGAAAACCTAAAAATTATATTTGTGGTGATTAATGTATTGCCATTTCTTATGGCCCTTGAGGCTTGGCTCTAGTGGTTAAGGGATGGGAAGAGGGTTGTGGGAGGCTCTAGATTTGAGCCTCGATGTGGACAAAAAAAAAAAAAAGAACAAGAAAAAAGCATTACCTATCAAATAAAAAAAAGTATTTGCCCTTCTAACTAATACACTCAGGGTTGTCCAATACTCAGGCTACCATATTGCACATACAGTTAGCACAATTTCCCTATACAAAAAACACATACTGTAAGCATAATTTCATTTCATTTTATTTATTTATTTTTAATAATTGGAAACTAGGGAAAATTATACCAATGGAGTATTAGAGGAAAAGTACAAAGAAGGAGATAAAAATACAAATAAAAAACAAAATTAAAGGAGTGTATATTGTGGAAGGTTTTGTTGTCCTTTCTAGGTGTAATGGATTAATGGAAATGAAATGTTTGTTTCTGAAGGAGAAAAAAGTCCAACAAAAAAATTACTTAAACCTCTGGAACAGTCAATAATCCAACAAATCTCAAACTGCAATTAACAAAGTGCCCCTTAATCCTTGGGTACATTCATGAGATAACTACAGTTGAATCTCCATTTGTGGTTTACCAATACTTAATGAGGCACCTCCATTGACCTGCCTAAAGAGGAAGACCACCTCGGTAGTTGAACTTCTTCAGCCCTGTTTGCCCTAGGTTTTCTAATGAATAACCATCAAAATTGAGTTTAAGCCTGTAAAATGATCAGGTCTACCTCTTGAGTTCCCCCTTGTCTGTAATACACCCTCCTTTCTAGCCCAGAAAATCACATCATGGGAGTATCTCAGAAATCTATGGACATCTACCCCCCAAAGAGAGAGATAATGAATAGAATCCCATGCAGCATGTAGGTTTCTCCATCCACTTCAAGGATCCTGGAATTCCTGTCTGTGTAGTAGATCACCATAGATTGAGCATATTAAAAAAAGAAAAAAAGAAAAAAAGAAAGAAAAATGAAGAAAGATGACCCAAAGAATAGCTAGCATAATCCCTTGTCATATGGTTTTCCTCCTGAATCATGGATACAGCATGATACTAGACATTATTTGTTCAGAACAATCTATTTTGTCTGCGTGTGTGACATCTTGACTCTGTTTAAGATACTGGCTTGATACACTAATCCATACCACACATGCGCATATGCTTATGTGCCTTGGTTAATGAAAAGGTCAATCCTAGATTTTCGTAGAATATCATTTTTCTACTACATAAAATGTATTTTAGGGTTAGAATAAAGAATTTAAAGCTTATATTTAAAGCTTATGATCAATTTGAACTCTATTGTGTTTCAAGAGATTTAGGACTTTTCTCCCTTCTCATAAATGAAAGTATCCCTCTCTGGGGATCACTGAATCCAGTTTTGTGCTCTTTTTTCTACTTGTTCCACATAGAAAAAGAGTGGTTTGATATATTTTTGCAAGGTATGAAGATTCTTCATGTTGTCATCCTATGACCCATATAATTATATTGTTGCATGTTCTCCATGATATCTTGTTAGTATAATGTAGAAGACTATTAATTGGATTTTGGAACTTCCAAGTGTATTAGTGGGGAATGGTAATCTACTTGACATTCTCCTTCTCTCTCTTATGCGTGACATTGTGTATCCGACCTTGCGTTGAGAATAATAATAGTTTGATGTGGTGGGATCTATAGCTTAGGGTGCCCTGTAAACCCAGCAGTCCATCTTTGTTTTACTACATGAAGAGTGGTGATTCAGTTAAACATCCTTATGTCCACTGCTACATTGTGTTGAAGTAGAGGTTGTTCTCTTTCGTTAGAGTTGTTTAGCTGACCCTAGGAATATCATGGATATGTTGGTTACTTCATTCCAGGGGTCTGAAAGGAGCCATAAAAGGAGATTCTTGTTTCATGTGGCATTGTTAACCACTCTGAATGATGTGGCTTCAGTGGAATTGATATATTCTTTGAAGAGAGAAGGATTCTCATCGATTACCTGTGGGATGGTATGTATTCTCTCACTTCTCTTCGGTTTCTCATTGAGGAAGTTTGTAGATGTCCCATTAGCAGTGCTCTATCCGGTTGGAGATCAATTTGTTTCACTAAAAGGGAATGTTGCTAACAAGTCTGGCTGTATTCTTTTACTTGTAAATGCCTTGAGCTCTGCTTTATGGGCCCTTTTTAGATGACTTGGGTTGAATGGTTATTCGAGGTCCTTCCAAAGTGCATAGGTGTGAGCTTGCTGAAACTTTTTTTTCTAACCATGCTAATGCCTTATTTGAAGGTGTAAGAAAAGTTGTCCCAGTTCAAAAGAAAGCAGGTTTCCTATATTTGCTCAGTTTACCTATCAAAAAAAAAAAAAGAAAAAAAAAGCAGGTTTCCACAGAGATATGACCGGTTTTTGCTATAAATTGTTGGTCTCATGTCTCTAGTAGCTTTGGTTGCCCCTCTTGAATCTTAGATTGGTTAACCATGAAGCTGATGTATTGGCTTAAGTGGGGAGGCTTCACAATTAGGCTTGTTACTGGACTTGCTTTCCCATAGGCTGTTGGACTTCTTTTTTCTCAGATTTTTGGATGGTGGTTTTCTTTATCTTGTTATTGGATGCTGCCTTCTTAGGCTACAGTTTAGCTTCTTTGTTCTGCCAAAAGGAATTCTCATCTTCCTCTGTGTACTTATGATTCAAATGATAAAAAGTTTCATGTGCAAAAACTTTTCTTTTCATTTCAGGGAGATATAGTAATAATCTTTTTTAACATCAATGCTAACATGAATTGGACTTTGCCCCATAAAGATTTATATCATTCTTAACATTGTTCACGCATAGGATTAACACAGTATCAAGTATGGACTAAAATATGCTAGTGATGTGGTTTCTCATATGGTGGGCACAAAAAGATTTTTCATCCAAGCAACATAAATGGACTATTTCTTTTTGATTAATTACCATTACAGATGGCAAGTTGTGTTTTTATGCACATTTTTTTAGACTAGACGATTTAATCTTAAAATACCCACAATTTTCATGCTCTTGACATTGAAAATTAAAAGAAATAGATTAAAAAGTGTCATTTAGAATGAGTCTTCTATCTCTTAATTTTGGATGGCCATCTTTTTTTTTTTTTTTTTATGAATAAAAAACAGCATGTATTAATCACAAAAAAATACAGCTAAGCTGCCTAAAAAGTACACTGGGAGTAATTTTGGATGGCCATCTATGTTAAAAATAAATAAATAAATAAATAAATAAAGGGACAGTGATGGGGTGGGGGTTCTGAAGTAGCTTTCCTTGTCCCGTTCTATTCATGATGTAGTTCTCCCATACCATACTTATATTGATAAATTGCATGGTTTCTATTTTATAACTCCAAATCTGAAAGCCTGTTTTATTTTGTCCGTTTTCTATCCTCAATTGCTGCTGCGTTCTTCTGTAATTTCAACAGTGGTTTCCCTTGTACATTGTTGCCATTGTCACATTATTTTTTTATCTTTCATTTTTCTTAATTATTTATTTTTGTTTATTATTATTATTATTGTGTTATTATTATTTTTTTTTGCAATTGGCTTGACTGTTGTGAATTTGGGTTGAATTGATGTTTTTGAGTTTTTGTTTTGCCTGTGGTGTATGAGCTTCCTTTTCTTCAGTAGACCAGATAGTTGTTGTTGAGGATTGAGTTTTCCTTTTACATTGTCATATAGGTTTCCATTTCTTCGGTGGATTAGATGGTGCTATTAAAATTAGTTTAACCTTTGCATGTATTATTGAGGGTTATTAAGGTTTCTCTTGAGGCTTAGGTTTATTGTTAAGAGTTAAAGATAGCTGATCTTAAAAAAAAAAAATTCTAGGATCAAATTGTCTTGGTTTCTCTTTATCACACACTAGGATAAAAAATAATTTCCAAGTTTTTCTTCTATCTGTTATTGTGAATACCCTAACCTTGAGAGAGGACTCATGCTAGTTTTAAGCTTAGGATTCTTATTTCAAATTAGATTTGTAAGATTTAGAAAGCTAGTTTTTTTATTAAAATGAAAAGAAAGAAAAGAAAAAAAGAAAATGATAATAGTTTTTACTTAGTTTGGTTATTGAGAAATTGAAGGAAACTTTTTTGGATCAGTACTACATATATGATTTTGTTTTATCTTTGTTTTCTTAGGAAATAAATTGGTTTCCCATTTTACTATTGTTTCATCTATATATTATGGGACTACCCAACCTTGGGATAGAACTTATGCGGGACCTTGCCGCAAGTTCGAACAGGGAATGCGGTGTATGATTTAAGGGGACAAGTCACTTGTCCGATGTCCTCTCATTTTTGTCTAGTGAGGATAAGATTTTAATAGAAACCTACACATGCTAAAAGTGACTCATGAAATCCAATGCTTTATATTTTAAAGAGAAATGAAGCCCTTATGAAAAGGCAAAGCTGAACTTCAATAAGATTTTGGAAATTTGTGCAGAATTTGATGAAATATTTTGGAACTCATTTCAATGGCTATGGGGTTTTAATTATCAGTGTGCATATAAGCGCTTTTTTTTTATGGGAGAGAATATACATAATTAATAAAATAAATTATTTCAAGTTTTCGGATCACTAGCATGCTCTTGAAACAAGTTGCCAGTACAATTCTTCTCTTGTATGTCTCATATTATTAGGTAGTATTCTACTGTTATTAGCTTAATTATATTTTGCATAATGCATGATATATGCATTATATATATCAACTTCGGAAGTTGATATATGAAATCCAGGTTGTTCTAGGGTTCTTTTTGGTGATTTAATATATTTTTGCTTTTATCCATAAAAAAAAAAATTGAAATCCAGATTCTGAGTGTTTTTAATGTATGTTGCATGGTTTTGGGTATGAGTTTTGGATTCAGGGTATATGAGTAGGTGTCTGAGTCTTCACAGCCCAAATTTTAGGATATGAAGTCTCCTAAAAGGGATCCAAAAAAGGGTTATTGGGATACGACATAATAAAAGAAAAAATGGAAGTGAAAATATCTTTTTTAAAAGCTCCCAATTTTTTCCTTCTAATCCCTCTATTTTTTTTTATGAATATATGTTTTTCAATGAACTCTTCTTTTGTCTGGTGTAATTATTAATAAGAAAGTAAAAAGAATAAAATTATATCCATGAAAAAAAATCAAATAACCTACTCAAAAGTAAAATAATAGTATCCAACAAAGATCCCATGCCCATGTCATGTAATGTGAAAACAAGTATAGGCAGAAAATGAAGGATCTGGGTGAAAATAATTATAAGATTATTATTTTCAAGCCTTTGCTTGTTGACTATGAGGCTTTATGATCATGTAACTGGGCTCATACCATTTCTAACAAAGTCAAGTTCAATATCTGTGGGGAAACTCCAAAAATGGGTGCTTTATTCTTTTGGTTGTGGTGTTACAAATGCCTTAGTTTAGTGGAATCTTTATAAGAAATGTAGCATTAGTTGGAATCCGAAACCTAAAGACTACCACTTGAATGCCTCATGCCAAGGTTTTTGCTTCACAAGCCCATTGCTATCCTACACCATGGGATATTGGTGGATTCATGAGTGAAAAATTGAGAATGTCATAATTGTCTGTCTTTCTTACAAGGATATTCTTTTTAATTTATTGAAATTTTGCTTTGAATATGTTAAAGGCATGATATTCATATTAAACTCAAATCCTACAAGCTTGAACTTTTAAGAGAGTTGGTCATTTAACATGGTATCAAAGCTTGGTTTGGCGGGAGCTCCTTGGTTCGAGACCTCTCTTTGCAGTTTATTCCCATTTGTTGGTTTGAAAGTCCATGGAGGACTTTGTTTGGCTTGTTTGACTCTCCACATGCGGGTATGGGGTTGCACATGAGGGAGGGTGTTAAAGACGTGATATTCATATTAAACCCAAATCCTACGCTTTTATGAGAGTTGGTCATTTAACAGAATATAATGTAAAATGAAAACTTAAAGAAATTTAATGGCAATCAATGACTCTTCAAGGTTTAACTTAGTTGTTGTATAACTTTGAGAAAGTTCAATGAAAATTCAATTTTAGAAACATGCTTCATTATCCATTTTCAGTACTATTGGCTTGAAATCAGTACCTTTTTCTTAATGTAAGAATGAGCTCCTAGAAATTAGATGGATTTGAAAGTTTCCTGAAGCCTGAGTTACAATGCTAATCTTCAGCCACCCTGCTCCATAGAGTGAAAAACCAAAGAATTTTGTCCCAATGGGCTTTACTTGAGAATTGAATGCTAATTTTAGCCTATTGATACATCATTTACAAATTGAATAGGTAGATCATGGTTATCAAAATCCATCAATTTGAATTCAATATGCCTACAAAAATCTTTCTGAACAGTCATGACAGTCAGATAAAGAATTTGTGAAGGGAAAAATATAAAACATTTACACAGAGAAGGATTAAATTGTAAGTGTGTCTTCCCTGGTGGTAAGAAACGAGGGAATTGAATATTTTTTCCCTTGGTAATTTGAAGAGGAATAATATTTAGTAAGGCATAAAGGAGAAAAACTAGGGTATATGTCCTGTATATTTAAGATATACTTGAGAACAAGATTGGCAAAACAGGAGGAAAAAAATACATATATAATTTAAGTCTCTTAAGTCCATCAGTGAAGAGAATGTGATACAACTCTTATAAGCTTTTAGCTTAACTGCTCCACACCTGAGAGACTCTTTTGTTTGGTCTTTTCTACAAGATCTCAGGTTTCAGTTACCATGCTTCTTGTGAGGTGATATAGGCATTAATTTAAGTTCAAAGAACCACTGTTTACATGAAGTTGAATAACAACTCTTCCTTGGTCATGCTTTGAATCTCAAGCATCAATGTAGAGAACTCCTCACATACTCAAGGATCGATGTGTGTCCTTGAGATTCCTCATGCTCTTCCTAGCTAGATAGGCTATTTCCTTGGGGTAGAACTGCCTCTTGATCTCCCTTTTAAATTTGTACCATGTGTCTATAACGCAAATGCCTTTTTCTAGATTGACAAACCACCAGTGCCATCATAGAGTAGTTATGTTGGTAAGGCAATTAGTCGCTTCATCCATTAGTGCCATAGCCTCCAAGTACCTTTTCATGTGCCACAGAAAGTCATCCAACTTCTAGGCTTCCTGCTTGCCACTGAACACATGTGGCTTAGGCACCTTAACTATTAGTGCTTCATGGGTGGCCATAACCTGTTTTGACACTGACCTTATAAATAGCCAGCTCTTGCCTAACCTTTTAGTGTCATGTCTCTTTATGGATAACCAAGGCCTCCATCCTTGATTCTAAGCTAGCAAGTGTCCTCATAACTTGTATTGGAAGGACATGAACTTCTTGTTTGACTCCATTTGAACTTAAGAGACTAGCATCCCTCACAAAGGTCTTGAATCTGCTTTATTAAATTCCTTCATAGCTTTCTCCATGCCTTGCATAGCCAATCCCCATCCCCTCTCGAGTTTTTGTCATGGCCAACTCCACCTTGCCTAGTCTTGCCTCTATGTCGGCAATGGCCTCACAAGACTTCTCATTCCTTCACCTACCATTTGATAGAGTTGGTTTCCTTCCTATGGGTTTGTTAACTAGACATCTCCGCAAACCCTGTGACTTGGCTAGTGCTTTCTTGTGGAACTCATCTTCCATCTTTAGAGGAATTTGAATGGATGTTGGGTCGAAGAAACTTGGAAAACTGCTTAGGTTTCTTAACAATGATTTCTGTTAAGAAAGAAGAACACTGACCTTAAAGTTTTCATGAAGTTATAGTTGGTTCAAGGAAAAATCAAATTAGTCTCAAGGAGGACTATTCCTCTTGGGTTTATTAACATGTCCATATATGTTCACCATGGCAAGGCATTCTTGTGAGTGAAATTATTTAATCACTCATCAAATAAGGAAGAATCTAATCAATCTAAAGGGATCATTTAATCATCTTACAGACAAATATTAATCTGCAAACAAGTATTACTGTGAGAAACAATGTCAGTTTTGGATTTGTTTGACAGTATGTTAGAATTACTTTAATTTAGAAAGACTTCTATTTCTGCCATTGCATTGTCTGAAATTTTGACTTCATCCAAAATTGTACACATTTATTGTCTGATATATAAAAAGTCCATTTTGGCAGGCAGGATCCATGACCAAAATATTATTATGATCCCTTAAATTTGAAGCCTATGAAAAAAGAAAGGTTTTTATGTTCCCCACCAAAAAAAGAAAGACTAATTAACTTAAATAAAAAAACACAGCAATTGATTGAGGAGAAAACAGCAAAGTGAAAAAATACTCCCAGGACTCATTGATTGATTGCTCTTGTGATATATCCATCCTGTTTGAACTAGTCTTCCATGTCCAAGGAATTTAATTCACCTACTTTTTGTTCATCGTGGAAGCTTTTAATTATCACATATCCGAAATCAATAGGGGAACTCCTCTTCTACCAAAGTTTGGTCATCGTCTGAGAGAATAGCTTGGGTTCAATGATATATAAAAATTTGCATGACCTAAAAAATGGCCATTAATAAGTGTTTGAACTCTGCAAGTAACCAAAATGACATGTATAATGGCATAGCAATTCCACCCTAAAAAGAACGAATCAATATGCTAGTGAAGCTTACAAGTCAATTCTATGCTAACTTTTACAGGACTTTAGGGTCTGAAGTAAAAAAAAAAAAATCTGGATGGAAATTGAATTGGGAATTTTTTTTTTTTTTAAAAAAAGGGCAAATTAAGTTAATTCAGCTAACCACTGTCCTAAATTTAGGAACATAATTTTTTACTATAGCTGAGTTAGATATAACATTTTCTGATGATGTAGTTTTCCCATCAAACTTTCTTCAAAAACTAATTGATGGAAATGTGAAAGAAAAAAAAAATCCTCCTTTAATAAAGGACAAAGTGATATCAGTTTTGAAGTCTCTTTCATTTCCTTTCTTTTTATCTTCTTCCTTTGACGCTTTCTACCCAAACCCTTATCCTCATTGAAAGTTCAACATCATCTGCCTCAATTTTTTAGAATCTGGTTAAACCATCATCCCTCATTATTAATTAGAAACTACCATGGTCTAGCTTTGTGTGTTCAAAGAATATTGTATGCAAAATAATTAGAATGGGAAAGAGAAAGGAGAGAAAGCGAGGGTTAGGGATTGGGAGAGAGCGAAAGTAAAAAAATGGACTTGTGATGAAGATCAAATCATGACTGCTTATGTCTACTTATTGGGAAAGAATAAAAATTTATTATTATTACTATTATTCTTATTTTTTGATAAGTAAGCAAAATGTATTAAGGAAATGAAATGCAGCTAAACAAAGTATACATGACATATTCAAAGAGCAAAAAGAAGCACAAAGCAAAAAAGCTCCCACCCCCAAAAAACCAACATCCCTCATCACATACCTAACCAATCCACAAAATCTACAAGAGAGGAGGGACCTTAGACCAGGAAAGTTAAAGACCAAGCCCAAAGATTATACAAAATATTTAGTTTAATCCTATTGTGAAGAGAAAAATAAGTCTTTGATTTTCATTAATTAACAAAGTGAGAGAACATATATATTTATACTCTAAGTGTTAGAGCAAATAAAGGAAACAAAGTTAGAGTCTAATTAAGAGATTAAAGAAAGGAAAGGAAGGATTCTAAATGGATTAGGAAACTAATCTATTAACCTCCCCCCTCAAATTTGGAGCATATAGGTCAAATGGGTTACACATGTACTTAATCCTTATGCACCTAGCTTGTTAGACATGTACTTAATCTGATGGGTAGATCTGGGGCCCTTGGAAAAGTTGCCGGAATTGACTACATGGTGACTTGATGTGATTAGAGTGAGTCACAACCATTATATGTGCCGTCGGAATTGACTACACGACGAGTTGATGTGACCGGAGTGAGACACGATCACTAGATGGGTCATACGAGATTATTTGCCTGACGTGTTGATGTAATTGGAGTGGGAACCACCAGCAAACATACATGTCGCGGGAACTAACTATGCGACGTTGATGGGCGAAGGGCTTGTCGAAAAGGGCTGCGGAAGAGGTTCTTAGGAAGAAGGCTTGCGGGAAGAGAGGCTGCGGATTAGGGTGAAACACGGCCATTAGATGTGTCGGTGGAATTGACTACATGAAGAGTTGATAGGATCGGAAGAGGGCTTACTGGAAGAGGGCTTATCGGAAAGAGGGTTGCTGAAAGAGGGCTGCCAAAAAAGACGGCCATAGCTGCCGGAAAAAGAGGGCTGCCAAAAAAGACGGCCATAGCTGCCGGAAAAAGAGGGCTGCTGGAAAGAGACGACATAACTCAGATTCCATGTGAAGAGAAAAATAAGTCTTTGATTTCATTAATTACTAAAGTAAGGGAACATACATATTTATAAGTGTTAGAGCAAATAAAGGAAACAAAGTTAGAATTTAATTAGGAGACTAAAGAGAAAAGGAAAGAAGGAAAAGGTTAAATGGATTAGGAAACTAATCCTTAACATCTATGGACAAAAAACTCCTTATTCTTGAATGCTCTTCTGTTACGCTCATGCAACTTCTTCCTGAAGGACTCATGTCTGCATGATGAAAGATCAACCATTGAATGCTTGTCTACTTAAATAGGAAAAGGAAGAAAGAAAAAAATTGAGGAGACTAATGATTAAAAAATGTGAAAAGAACAAGAAGGAAATTGGAGAAAATAATTCCTTGTGTTTTTCGTTGATCCATTATGAATGTATTTATACAAAAACCAATCTAATCTTTATGGGTGCAACTCTTTAAAACCAAGTTTCACACAATAGGTTACAACTATAGTGTAAAGTAAATATATCTTTATACTTGTACATGACTTAGAGCATAGATATTAATCATGCAACATTTACATAGATAACTAACGATCCCCACTTAGGGCCTTTGTGAAGTATCACCCGGTGTCCTCCGATCTTCACATGTACTACTTGTGAAATCAAGCACAGTTAGATTTTCTCACTAGCAGAAATGACAATCTATCCTCGATATGCTTAGTTCGTTCATGGGACATAGGATTAGAGCGATATGAAGGCGGTCGGATTGTCACACGAGGTTTCTTTGGGATTTGGTGTCTCAAATCTTGACTTCCATCAAGAGTTGATGAAGCCATATGATCTCACACACGAACTATGCTATCGCTCTATATTCAGACTCTGCACTAGATCAAGAAACAACACTTTGTTTCTTACTCTTCCATGAGATTAGATTTCCTCCAATAAACACACAGTACCCCGAAGTGGACATCCTTTCTTCCTTAGATCCTATCCAATATGCTTCAGAAAAGCACTCAATTATGTTATGCCCATGATTACTATATAAAATACCATGTCTGAGAACAAAGCTTTCAGTAACATAGGAATTTGTTCAACGAGTTGCCCAATGGTCATTGTGGAAGCGGACGTATGCGACTTACACGTATTTGATTGAGTGGACAATATCGGGCGAGTTACTATAAGGTAATTAAGCTGACTGGTCTTACATATCTCTCGGGATTCTCCGTGTGCCTTCCTCTAGTAAGGTGTACTTGGAACCATAGGGAAGCTAGTAACACTGACTTTCAGTCTCAGAACTGATAGATCAAACACATATTTCTTTTGAGATATGAAGATTCCATTTTGCTTCACATAACTTCAATGCCTAAGAAATATCTTAGCATCCCTAAGTCCTTTGTATGAAATTGGCTATGAAGAAAGGACTTAAGAGATGAGATACCTTTAGAGTCACTTCTACTGATGACAATATCATCCACATACTGCAGTAGAATGATACAGATTGGGTTCCTATAGAAGGCGAGTGGTCGGTTACTCTCTTACATGCAGGTCCTCAACGGCTTGGCTGAATTTACGAGAAACCACTATACAGGGGACTACATTTCCAAATCACAAAGACTTCTAAAGACAACAAACATTTCCTATCTCCCCACCCCAGGAACAAACACGGAGGTTAACCGTATCACGCCTCCTCACGAAGGTCGTTATGAAGAAAGATATTCTTGTATCAACTGGTGGAGATCTATTGAAGAGTGGAAGCGATTGAAATAAAAAGGCGAGCAGATGTCATCTTGCTTAGGGAAAAAGTGTGAGGAATATTCTATGCCATAGGTTTGGCGTACCCTTAGCCACAAGTGGGTGCTTTCGAACCATCGGGATTAACTTTGCTTGCAAACACCGGAGGCATCCTATTGGCTCTTCCCCGGTAAGCCCTGCTAAGTTCCAAGTATCATTGTTATCTAAAAACCTGCATTTCTTCCACCATAGCACTACACCAAACAGGGTGAGAGGGTGAGATAAAGCCTCACAGACAGTTTGAGGAAAAGAGATAGAATCTAGGGATGCAATAAAAGAACATGAATGTGATGACAAACGGTTATAAGAACAAAATGAGGAAATTAGGTGAAACAAACTGATGTTTACCTTTCTGAAGAGCAATAGGAAAGATCATCATTAAATTTTATGGATCTAATGTCGCGGTGGTGGACTCGAGGCGGGGTTTAGGCGTCGAGAGTATACCTAAGTAATGGGAGGTTTAACGAGATGGGAGGTAGAGTAGGGCCGTGAAACATAATAAACCAAGCCATCATCTCCTCGGACTAAGTAGCGTAGGCGAAGGGAAAGCGGGGTAGTCTAAAGAATGCAACATCATTAGACATAAAGTAACGTTGAAGAATTGGAATAATACGGCAGCGTATACCTTTTAACAGAATATCCGAGAATGCGTAAGGACGGATCAAGTTTAGAGACTTGAAGACGGACATCTGGACAAAGCATGTGCATCCGAAATACTTCAGGATCCAATAGGAACAGCGATTTATTTGGAAACAGGCGAACAGTAGAGTAATGATTAAGAACCAATGAGGGCATCACATTAATCAAAAAACAAAGTTTTGGAGACTACGTGGGCCGAAAATGTTTAAGGCATTAATTTGGAATAAAGAAATTTTGGGAGTCTGAAGATGTATATTCTTTCTTCATTTACCCATTACGAGAGGGTGTATCAGCATAATAGGTCGATAGAATCTATTTTTGTAACATGAAGGCGAAAAGGTTTGATAAATATTCCTTGGCATTATCACTTCTCGATGTTTGAGCAGAGACATGAAATTGTGTTTGAATTTTAGCCTTATTTAAAATGAAAAAAGCTGAGCATTTCATTAAATAAAGTCAGTGACGATGAAGCACGAGAGAAATCATCCACAAAGAGTAGCAGAAATATTTAAACCGATTGGAACAAAGCGGGCAAAGGACCTAAACATCATAATGAACTAACTTAAAAGGAGCGGAAGCTCGTTTATTGACCCTTGGACTCAAATGCACACGATGGAGCTTAGCATATTAACTTATTCAAAAGCGAAATTATCCCAATTGGGCCTGTGACTAACGTGGAGGAGTTGGCCTCAGAGCTGGGATGTAAAATTGGTTTCCTTCCTAAGTCTTACCTGGGCCTTCCCCTAGGTGCCAAGCATAAGGCTCTTGGTGTTTGGGATTCGGTCGAAGAGAGATTCCAAAAGAGGTTGGCTTCCTGGAAGATTCAGTATATATCTAAGGGCGGAAGGGTTACGCTTATTCGTAGTACCCTGTCCAGTCTCCCAATCTATTATCTTTCTACGATGCAGATACTCGGAAAGTGTGTCTTGAGATTGGAAAGGATTCAAAGAGCGGTTTCTTTGGGGAGGGGAAGGCGGCCTTGATAAGAAAATCCCTGCGGTGGTGGGCGGTGTGCCTGACAGTAAAGGAGGCATTGGGATAAAAAGCTTCTCTAAGATGAATAAGGCCCTGCTTTGCAAATGGAGTTGGCGGTTTGCCAACGGCAATCTTTGGAGAAAGGTTATTTGCTGTAAATTTGGCGAGTCTAATGGGGGTTGGCATACCCTTGACCTGAGAGGTGGCTATGGGACCATCTTGTGGAAGGGAATTAGAAAAGAGTGGCTCGGTTTTTTCCAGAACGCGGTCTTTGCCTTAGGGGATAGAAGGAGGATCAACTTTTGGAATGATGTTTGGTGCGGAGAGGAGGCATTGAGTTCTAGATTTCCCTCTCTTTTCAATTTAGCTTTGAATAAAGAGGCCAAGGTTTCGGACATTTGGGATGAAATGAGGGTGGGGAGTTGGTCCTAACCTTCTAAGACCACTAAACGTAGGAGGTGTGAAGAGATGGTAGATTCCTACAAACTCTTGAGGATCAAAATTCGAATCCCACTTGAGTGAGGATTGCCTTTGATTTCCCCTCCGCTTGGTTTTGGAATCGGTTGTTCCCAAGAGGTGGAGTCTTTGCTTGAGAGCTACTTGGGGTAAAGTGCTCACGTTGGATCAACTTAAACGTCGTGGAATGACTTTTGCAAATAGATGTTTTATGTGCGAAGAGGAAGAGAAGACCATAGACCACTTATTGATTCATTGTACAAGTGCTAAAATGTTGTGGGATCTTTTTTTGTCAATTGTCGGGTTTAGCTGGGTTTTCCCGCAATCGGTCCTTCACACCCTTTTAGCTTGACGGAATGCGTGAATTAAAAGTGCAAGAATCCCAGTTGTAGCCCATTGTGCCTATTTTGGACTCTCTGGCGTGCTAGAAATAGGTTGGTGTTTGAGAACAAGGTCACCTACCTTTGAAAGGATTAAAGCTAACTGTTTTTCAGTTTGTGGACTTGGGCTAATCGTATGGTGTTGATAATACAAATTAAGTGTTGGATTTCCCCACATGGTTGGGGAGTAGGTAGGGTTACAGGATTGCATTACGTAATGTTTTTTGTTTTGGCTACCTTTGTTCCCACGACGTGTGCGCCCAGGATCTTTCTATCTTTATAATATTTGCTTTTTATTGATAAAAAAAAAAAACAAGGAGAGAGAATGATGACCTAAGCGACAATGTAATTTGAATGGGGTAACAACTCCAGAACAAGTAACATGCGTTGACACCTCGGTTTCAAGGATGTAGAGACCCTCAGACTCGCGTCCTCTACAAATAATCCGCTTCGTCGAAAGATCTTGAATTGAAGCGATAATCGGGAAAAATGAGATCTTTATGATTAAGTGTCTGGTGGGTTTACTCCCATAATTAAATTAAAAGAGAATTTTGGTGAACTCAGAATAGAGGTCAAAGTGATTAGAGGAGTCGGATGAATTGTCTCTGACCCAAGAAAACAAGATGTTGACCCATCTACAAGGGTAACAGTCGAGGTAGCAAGGTGAGATTGAAACATATGTCATGTGGTCGGTGGCTTCAGAGTCAAGAACCCATGTGGAGGAAGATGAAAGAAAATATGTGTTGGTTTTGCACATTTCAGTGTAGAGAATGAGGAGTAGATGTAGACTTAAGTGTTTTACGATAAAGGCAGGCCGATTTTTACGCGACTTCCTCTGATTAAATGTACATGTCTTTAGATTATGGCAATAATGACCTTGACTCTGCTTTAGGGTTTCCTGTTTGTCATAAGAGCAAATTTAACTCAAACAAGCTTTTGAAAATCCCAAAAAAATACCAGAAAAATAGGATCTTACGATAAGAGGGAACCACCTTTCCCGAAAAACAACTGCCTTTGGGGCAGAACTTGGCACACAATCCTGAAACACCTACGGACCTTAAAGAAATCAAGGAAGACAAGCAAAACCCCGGAAAAGCAGTGCGAGCGAGAAAGTGTTTAGAAAAACAGCATTTGTAGAACTCGAATATCGAATACGGGGATGCGATTGGGTTTATCGGCGACGACATCGAGGTGAATATGGTGGCGAAGAAGTACAGCGCCGGCGCGTGATGGTTGTATCGCGGAAGAAAATAGCGTGTGGTTGGCTTATAGAGTTGAGTTAATCGAGAGGTAGATCGGGGGACGGTGTACTTGATGGTGGGGTCACCAGCCAGAGTTGAGGTGGTCGCGGGAAAATTTTTCCGGTTGCAGCAAGGTGTTCTGACAATGGTTGAAGATTTATGTGATGAAGATAGGATAGCGGAGTTGAGGTGGTCGCCATAAAATTTTTCCGACTGCGGCAAGGTGTTTTAACAACGGTGGAAGATTTCTGTGACGAAGATAGGATAGCGGAGTTAAGGTGGTCGCCATAAAATTTTTCCGATTGCGGCAAGGTGTTTTGACAGCGGTGGAAGATTTATGTGATGAAAATAGGATAGTCGAAAAAGGGACTCAAACACTAGATGGGTTGGCAGAAAAGTAAACACGGCGAAGTCCTAACCCGAACCTTCCTTAGCTCTGATACCATGAAAATACCAAGAAGGAGAATTGGAGGAAATAATTCTTTGTGTTTTTCATTGATCCATTAGGAATATATATATACGAAAGCCGATCTAACCTTCCTAATAGATTACAACTCTATAAGACAAGTTTCTTAATAGGTTACAACTCTATATGTAAAGTAAATATATGTTATAACAAATTGAAATTATTTAAAGAAAATAAAAAGAATATGAAACTGAACCACAAAGTTCTATGGTTGTGACAAACTTGGATTCTTGGTATAATTGTATAATAAAATTCTAAAGGAAAAAAAACCTATAGTTGTGCAATAAAAAAAAAAAGATAAACTAAAGTTGAAATATAAGGATTAGGGTAAATTGAAGATAAAGAGGAGTTCATTAAATTTTAGTAGTCATTGGAATTGATTAAGATGAATATAAGAATATATTTGAAGTTAATGTTGGAGTTTGGGTATATAGGTAGGAATGCGAAGGTATGGGATTAGAGTCTTTGGTAGAAGTGTAATGGTAGTATTTTTCATAAATATTTTAGATGATATTGCTAGTCTTTGGTTGGGTGGTAGGTTTTGGTTTCACCAACTTTTTTTTGCTTTGCTTAGTCCCTTGTATACTTCCCGTATAGTCTAGGGCTTGACCATTTTTGTTAATATATTGATCATTTTACTTGTCAAAAAAGAAGATATTGCCAATTTATATCAGCAAAACTAACATATTGAAAATGAGAGTTGTGTTGCTTGATCAATAACTCCATTGAGGTTATGAAACTTTTGGAAATGAAAGAAAATGTCCAGTTCCAACCTTAGAGTATTCAATGCAATTTTCCCTACTAAGAATTTAGGGATGTCAGTGATGAAGCTAAATTATCAAACTCCCTGCAAAAACGCAATCTTATTGTGATGCAAGTTATACTTAGAAGGTTGAATTGGATTTGAACATGTTGGCACATGTCGATGGAAGTGATGTTTTATTCTTTGGAGGGTTTGAAGTTTATATGAACATCTTAGTTGTATGCTTATGCCTGCTTGTGTATACTTAAGAGAGGCTGGTGCAGATACATGACTCACTTACCAGATCTACCTGAACAAGAGGCCTGTATCTTCAAACTTTTTATTAGTCAAATTAGTTCAATCAGAATAAACAAGCTCTTGGGTTTATATTGGTGAGAGCGGGAAGCTATTATAGAGATTCTTGAGAATTAAGAGCCGTAAAGAAAATTGGTGTGAACATCAATTGCTAATGTCTAGTTTTCTGGCTGGATGGAATGAAAAGACATGTAGAGGACAATATGAGGAGAAGTTACTGAGATTATCTGGTCACAGGTAGCTGAGGCACAGCCTTATTGGAAGGTAACATGATTCAACTTTAAGCTAGTACAAGGACGAAAGGAACTGAAAAAGGAATATGGGTTGTGGCCATGGCAAACCTGACATGATTGCAAGGTTTAACAGAGGATATAAATAGCCAAAAAGCATTCAAGAAGATGATCCAAGTTATTGAGATTAGGCTTTGTTGAAATGAGTGGGAGCAACTAGTAAAACAAAATTAGCTCAAAACGATATAGGGAAGCGTATTTTTTATTTATTATTTATTTTTTTATTTTTAACTTTTTCTTTCTTTCTCTTCCTTTTTTTTTTTCCTTTTTTGGGTTGATGATTAGTTCTTTTTTTTTTCTCTATAGATAAATGTTTTTTTTCTTTTTTTTTGTCCACATTGGGACTCGAATTTGGAACCTCTTGTTACCCCATCCGTGGTTGACGATTAGTTCTGTTGCTGGATAGAATAAAAAAATGAGGGCACAAAGGAAAAATACAAGGGGAAGTGACTTAGATGGTTTGGTCATCTGCAACCAAGACAAAAAGATACCAAACAGTAACATGATTCATGTTGAAGTAGCATAATGAATAGAAACAAAAAGAAATCTGGCTTGTGTTGATGAGAAATACAACATGATGGCCAATGGTTCAACAAAAGATATGGTTCAGAGAAGGGATTTAATTAGCTAAACCAAGTGTTTGGCGCTAGACTTAGTGGATGTTTTGTAAACTAACTCAATAGCTTAGAGTGACTTGATAACTTAATTTAAGTCATTAAGTAAATTAAGTATGTTTAATAAAATAACTTAATCATGTGACTTAAGTCATTATGCAAATTAAGTATGTTTAATAAAATAACTTAATCATGTGACTTAATGTAAAAAACAACTTTAAGTAATAAGCGAATACAGTTATCTTAAAGTTCACATCTTCATTTTACTTTTCTACTCCCATTTGTCATAATCACTTCCACGATCTCCTTGATCTCCTTTGTTGCTCCATAATTTCATTGTTACTCAACCACCTTCGTTGTAATTATAATTATAAAGATAAATATGTCAATTTGATGATTTAAAATATGTTATAAGTGAATTTTATCAAACAACCTTAATACATGAAATGATAATTTAGTATTGTTAAATGAATGATATTCATATTAAATCCAAATCCTACAAGCTTGAGGTAATAGGAGAGTTGGTCGTTTAACATGGTATCAGAGTTTGGTTTGGTAGGAAGTCATAGGTTTGAACCATCTCTTTGCAATTTATACCCCATTTGTTGATTTGAAAGTCCATAGAGGACTCAATTTGGTTTATTTGACTCCACGTGCGGGTATGGGGCTGCACGTGAGGGAGGGTGTTAAAAGAATGATATTAGTGTAAATCCCGAATCACTGTTAGAACTTTTGGGAGTTGTCATTTAACAAGTACTAAGTATTAGTTTTTACCAAAACCATTTGATAGGTATTTGGTAAACCAACATAATAATTTAGTGTGACTCTAACTTAATTTAACTAATTAAATAAATTAAATATATATGGTAAAATAACATAATAGTATGACTTAAAGGCGAAAATAATTTAAATAATAAGTAACAACAATCAATTTATTCTTAAGTTCGCATCTTCACATTACCTTTTTATTCCTTATTTGTCCTAGTTATTTCCATGATCTCTTTTGTTACCTCCATGAGCTCCACAATTACTTGATCTCTTAGCTCTAATTCTAATTTATGAGGATGAATATGTCAATTTTATTATTTAGAATAAATTTTGAGTTAATTTTTATCAAATAGTATTTAATACTTAAAGTAAGAATTAAGTGATAAATTGTAAGTCAACAACCTAAGTCTAATTTAACTTAAAGTGAACTTAAGTCATTAAATAATAAATATTAAATCTTAACTAATGTCATCTTAGTAACCCTGAGGGGTAGCTCTGTTGGTGTAACAAATTGGGGTGGGATTACCCAATGGTCTATAGTTCGCGTCTGCTCGGGGCCACTAGAGGTTTACCTCACCGTTATCTTCAAGACCTCGTGAGATTAGCCAAAGTAACCATAGGTAAAAGTGAAGTGACAATAAGGGAAGAGAAAATATCCTTATTACTAGAGAGATGATCAGACGCACCTGAATCGAGGATCCATGGACCAAGGGAGGTAGAGAGTGTGAGATAGGCAGATGCATTACCAGTCTGGACAATAGAAGTAATGGAGGCAGATTTGGCTGCTTGAGTGTGGCGAAGATACTCATATTTAGTCGGCGTAATAATGACTCCCTAAGGCGGAGGTGTGGAGGAGTTCCCTGAGGTGGGGCTCGAAGTCTGAATCTTAGGCAGAGGTGGATTAGAAGACTAGGCCATATGAGCAATGCGTGGAGGATGGCCATGTAATTGGTAACATCGATCTCGATTGTGATCCACTTGGTTGCAGTAGGTACAATGAGGACGTTGTCCTCTACCTCGGTTGCCACCACGGTCACCTCGAAAATCACCTTGAGGGTGAGATTGAGAAATCATCGTTGAAGTGTCTAGGGTACCCTCAAAATGCCGAGACTTGGTTGTGGTAGAGGAATGGCGCAGTAGTCGAGCAAAAATCTCATCAAAGGACAAGATAGCTGATCCAGTGAGTATCTGCTCCCAGATGCTTTCAAAATCAAGCTCGAGTTTAATAAGAGAGAGTATCAAAAAGACTTGGTCGGTCTTTGAATGTGAGGTCTTGGTAGATTTTGGCAGGATAGATGAGAACTCATTTTTAAGTGCTGCCATTCGCCCCATAAAGTAAGACAACTCCATTCCAAACTACTCCAAAACTATCAAGGGAGGAGATGACTTGGTAGAGGTGTTGAATATCATTAATATACAACTTCTTTGCCTGAGTCCAAAGAGGGGAACAAGTCTGATAGGCCCTAAGATTGTCGAGGATCTTGGGCGTAATGGACTGCTGGAGAATATCACATAGTAAAGTGTCCATTTTCCACCATTGAGGACGTTTATCTTCAGCCATACTTGATTCTATGGTAGTAAGGTGGTCCTCACAACTAATACTGGTAAACCATAATGTAATAGAATTAGTCCATGCCTGATAATTTTCACTCCTCTTGAGTTTATTCACAATGATCATAGGGGTTTCAAACAAAAATGAAGAAAAACTCGATTCTTTGTCAGCCATGAAGCTAAAAAATAAAAAATCACAGTTTTAGAGATTTGAGTGAAGGAGCACACCTTTCAGAGAGTACTGGATAACTCCCGAGAGCGTAAAGATGTCGTAGAACCTCGGAAAAATTAGAGAAGAAAAGGACGCAGGTAGAAAACTAGGGTGTCGGAGAGGAAACTGACCAAAAGACAGTTGCAGGCAGCAAAGTGGGGAACTTAGGTGACAGGAGTGCTCGTCGGCGGCTTGCAAGCCTGGTCATGGAACCGTGTCACTGGAAAGTGGCCCATGCACTCGCACGCTCCGGTGCATGGAGAATAGTGGCGTAGACTGAAGCGGCGCGTGGAGGCACATTGCTGACTTGTTGGTGCCGGAGTTTCTTCAAGCAGGTAGATGGCAAACCTGATGGTGGGGTTGCCGATTAGAGTTAGAACAATCGTCGGGAATGTTCGTTGAAAAAATTTTCCGGCAGGGAGATGGTTCCGACATCGGCAGAAGGTTTCGGAGCTTCCCACGATGAAGGTGGAGTGGCCGGAGTGAGGCATAACCACTAGATGGGTTGTCGGAAAAGAAAACAAGACAAAACTCTAATCCGAACCTTTCATGGCTTTGATACCATGAGAAAGGATAGGGAAAAGATGCTACTTTTCTTATAGAATGAGTGAATAATATGGTATATGTTCTATCTATTTATATACAAAAGGAAGACACTAAAAGAAAACAGTATAAAATACAAAAGTAAATTGTATAAAGTACAAAAGGAAAGAACATAATACACAAGAAAGGAAAGGGTCAAACCACAGGATATTCTATGAAATATCCTATGATACTCAACAGGTTCCATTTATGTAGAATTGTTTGCCACTTTCCTTGCCTAACTTTGAGTAAATCTCACTCTATATTGTCCTATAGATAGCCATCGATCAAGTCTAGATGGGGGAACTTGTGTTTGTTCTTTACATACACGTGGATAACCAAACTCTATATGTCACTGTTGCATATATTGTTAAAGCTAAAGACAATAGGATTTAGAAGAAAAATGATTACTCGTGTTTTAAGATATCCTTATATGATATAATTTCTTGGAAAACAAATGTTTATGCAAAGATGCTGATCTTTGTAGAACTCAAAATACATGTCTGGTCCTGTTTAATAAAATGTGGGGATTAGATAATTCAGAAGGCAGCTGAATAATGCGCAGCAAGTTTGTTAAAGAAACTTTTCTATGTAGCTAGTTTTTACAAACCAAACTATGTTTTTATGCTAAGTGGTAAATCAAGTTAGTTGAACTAGATAATGTCCTATAAATGTTACTTCAAAAACAGACGAAATGCTGAATCATGTATAACGGGTCTCATCTTATAATATTACTGCCTTAGGTACAGCCAATTGAATGGTATAGTGGAAACTTGACTATTTTCTAAGATATAATGCTTGCATCTTTTAAATTATTTGTCAAGTGAAAAATTCCTTAAAATATTATACCTTTATTATCAGGTTGTCTCACTTCACTGGAAAGAAGGATCTTCTGCAAGTGGACTTGCAGGCATGAAACAGGTGACCGAGTTAAGATTAATGAGAACAAAGAAACAAGTTTTACAACATTTAACCTGGTTATTAAGAAATTGCACAACCATTTTTTGTTGTTGTTGATGAACCAATCTCGTCGTGTCTCTTTATTTCCATGACAGGTTGCAAAAGGATTTAAAGAAAGGGAGAGGGTTGGGTTTGCACATCTCTCACCAGGTACTGATATTTATGTCTGTCCCCGCAGTGATGCCATAATCACAATCCTTGCAAAATATGGTTTCTTCAAGGGCATGGCAGCTGTTGAAGACAATCAAGATTCACTGATAGGTTGTGTTGTCTGGCGGAGGAATCAAATACCTCTAAATTCTGTTGTAAAAAGCTCTGAGGGAAAGAATTGCTCCTTTTCAGCAAGGCCTCAGAATTCTCCTGATTCTTCTACCCAGCAGCATTCTGAATGTTCTTCACAAGTTGCAGAAAAGAAATCGTCCCTTCCACAACCAGCTCAGTATCCACCTGCATTACTAACAGGCAGAACCACTGTACAATGTTCAGGACTTAATGATACTGAGGGCAAGATTACCAAGTCCAATGGAGCCCAAATTGAAGTTGGGAATTCTCAAACTGGGGCTGATGCATTGCCAAAACCTGTAGTTCCAAGCAAATCCTCATCCACTTCAGGGGTACTTCAAACATCCTCACATCCTGATTCTGTCTCTCACCAGATCCCCATGGAACAGCTCTGGGAAGTTGAGGATCCTCGTATGCATGGCTTTGAACCAGAAAAACCAAAAAAGAGTTTAGAACATAAGAAGCCTGTCCAGCCTCCCCCACCTGATGCAATGAAGAAACCTTTGCCTATTGATGATGATGATGATCTTCCTGAGTTTGACTTTGGGACTGCTTGTGGGACTTCTCAATCTCTAACAGGCAAGCATTTAGATGCTATGGCACTTGAAAGGAGAATTCCGCCTGAAAGATTTAGGAAAATGGAGGTTTCAGTTCCACTAATCATGTCAAATTTGCAATCCATGCCAATTCTAAACCAGAATAGCCCTGAAAATCCAACTTTTCCAAGACTCCAAACTGATGCAGATCAGAGCATGCCTCCACCAAAGAATGTCTGTCACCGTGACTTCCAAATCCCAGTCGGGCCCATTCTGGGGGAGAAATACATTGTCCAGGGCAGAGCTACATCGTCACCAGCTAACGCTACTGCAATTACTTCATCAAGGAATCTCTTTGACAGTGATGATGATGACGATGATATGCCAGAATGGTGCCCCCCTAATCTACTAGTTCACAAGCAGCCAGTAGCTGAAACAACTCGTGCTTTCCCCTCTACGCTATCAAACGCCAGTTCTGAAAATTTGCCTCCATCTCTGCTGAGGCCTACACTCTTCTCCCCAACTGCTGCTGGTAGTCGTCACCTGCTATTTCCTTCCCAATCTCATCCTCGAGCGTTCCATGGCCCCATAGCTACAACTCCAAACCGAGCACAGCCTGGACCTGGCAATGGATACAGACAGAGAGGTCCAAATCCTGTAGGGAAAGTTCAATTCTAACCCATTTAGTACTCTGTTCAACCATGTCAGAAGCACACACCTACCCATCCTACCGATAAGAGGGGTACTTGGAAGCCATGAACGAATGGAAACTAAGCAGTTTGTGATTTTGGGGGTTTAGATTTTTCCTTGGGATGAGGATAGGGGTAGTATATATATATATATATAAACAAGAAATCCAATCTGTAAATAAGTATAGTTTGTAGGACCTTGTGTGAGGAAGTCAGTTTTGAATTAGAGTACTGATCAATATGTTTATATTATACTCTCAGCCTCTTTTTTTTTTTAGTATACAACATTACAAATGTGAAAATCAAATTTTCGTCATCTTGGAGCTCGTAAGTTGCAGTATAATGTTGCAATTATCAATCTAATTCTGCATTTATCTTATCAGATCTGCTTCTTCTGTCTTTATATATAGAACAGGCTCAGTGGCTTAGACATGAAAATCTTGTTTAGCAAGTTCACTGCAGATGTTCTCAGCCCCGTACCTCAAAAGGTACTACTACACAGTAATGAAAACCAAGAGGCTGTTTGGTTCCTGGTTTAAGAATATCATTTTGGTATTTTATGAAGAATCGGGTTTTTCAGAATATAAAAAGTGGTAACCAAATAAATTTTTAGTGTTCTCCACCTTTTTCAATACAAAAAACTGTTTTTAGTAACATGAACCAAACAGCTCATAAGCATCCTGCTCATTCTCTTAATTTTTTTTCTTATTTTTTTTCCTTCAAAATATCAGGTCATCTCAGTAGACCATTTGATGTCACACCATTTGATGAAATTTCAAACCAACGAAGTTGAGTATATTTTACCAAATATGAGGAGGGACAGCGTAGAGTAAATTATGAGTGGCAATCATGTATTTATCTAAGGATATTGATTATCTGGTAACTAATTGCAAGTGCTTTCAGATAACAATTAATACATATGATCAATTTAAGGGCTTTTGTCTTATAAGCTTACACCAAGATCAAGTTATTGATTCCGAGTAGTACTTTCTAAACCAGGCCAATTTGGAGCGTCTTTGGAATTCTTTAGTGCAGTCCGTTGTCTGCAGGCGTTAAAAACTCTCTGCAAAAACAAGAAACAAAAAGGATCGTGGGGCTGTGGGATTACTCTCAGGTGCCTGTCGATTAACTAGGGTGGAAGAAGATCAATTGCTTAGGAATGAAGTTTGTACATATGTCTGCGTCTGGCTCACCGATGGGGTGGCGCGGTATTTATAATGGATGAGTGTAATCGCTTTCACCAGTTGGATTATGACATAGAATATAATATCTTTCCTTGTTGGAGGATGATACAATATTCCTCATTGAGTGAAGATTCCTTCTTTATGCATGCTTAGATTAATAAGGGATAAACGTGGAAGCGATAATTAGGAAATATCACCACTTTGCGATTGGTGGAGATGGAGTGTTTTCCTCTGTCTGATTCCTTGGGCTGCTAGACTTTTAAAGATCACGAGTTGGGCCCTTGTTTTTAAAGCTTGCATTTTGGGGGGGATACCATTGAGGTCTATCAACAGTATTGGGCCCGCTTTTCAATCTGGCGCGTTTGGGCTACGTCTTGGAGCTGCGCGACTATTTCCAAACCCCGTGTTACTGACCTTTGATTAAAGCGGCGTGGTAAGAGTTTGTATTGTAGCTACTCGGATCGGTGTAGATGCCCACGTGGCTGCTCGGGAAGGGGTTTGATTAGGGCTTTGTCGTTGTCCAATGTCTTGTGATAATGATGGCTTCTCGATTTTAGCGTTTATTTCGGCTGTGGCTCTTAGCTTCCTTAAAAACGTTCCCTGACCGTTTGCACTTTATTCCCCTGTTCTTGAAGCTTTTTTGCCTCTGCAAGTTTGGGCTTCCTTTTCTCTATTGTTCAAGACTGCTTTTGGTGGTCCTTGATAGCTCGCTTGGGGCTGATGTCCCTCGTCTTGTTTTTGGCCTTGATGCATGCTCGCCACTCTGTCTTTTTGGTTTGAAGTGTGAGCTCTAGGCGTGCTTGGTTGGGGTTACGCATTTTCTTCGATTTCCTCTTTCTTGCCATAGCCACAGTACCTCCATGGGTTCAGAGTCGCTCATCTGTTTCGCCATAGGGAGCTAATCTACCTTGGCGTCTGGTCAGACGGGTACATTTGTGAAGTGAGACAATTTAGGTACATGGTAGTTGTCAGGTTACTCGAGAACCTCAGCACCCTTTGGATAGGGTAAGGGCAAAATTAATGAAATTCGGTATCTAGCGACTCACGAATATTTGAGAATTGCCATCTGAGGAAAATCTTGAGGCTATAGACTATTCGGGTCGAACCTTTATCACAGGTGAGATCTTTCTTTTGCCTGATATAGGCCGTTTGGGATCGAGTTTGGTGCCACAGCGTGCGACCACCTACGTTGTCCAGTGCCAGATGGTGTGCTTTTTGAGAGTGGCGTTCGAGTGGCCTCAGCTTCCCTTGCATCTTACATAAAAGGGTTTTTCGACATTTCAATGTGCCTCTCAACTTTCCCCTGACATCGGTGTTCTTGTAGATTGTTAAGTGATTACCCAGGGATGAGAGCCCAGTTCCCAGTATTGCCCTGCTCTTGGACTTCTTCAGTGTAAAGGAGGCCGTTGAAGGCTTTCTTTATATCTCCAAGAGCTCCAGCGCCAAGTTGATTATTTTGGACCTTCCATCTGTATGATCTTTGGGAAGGAGCGTTATTTCTTTGTTGGTGGTGCGTCATTGGGGTGATCCCTTTGATCGAGAGGACACGCCCAGGCGTTCTGCCGTCTTGGACTACTCCAGGGAACTTGCGTGAGCTCTCCTTAAGCTGCGAGACATGCTGAGTTTTCAATGTGGTGCATAGGATATTTTTGACATTGCTTTGGTCGCATGGCCTTCGGGTGCTCGGCCCGATCTGGATTGAATGAGAGGTGAAGCAAAATTTGAGGTGAAAGTGCGCCCGCTTGCCTATTCGAGCTCATTAGGTCGAGATATTCTGGGCCAGTTTGGTGCGAGCTGCGACTTCGCTGCGAGATCTTCTCCTCTCGTAATGAGTTTTCTGTCTCCGGGTCTTCCTCTGTGTTTGGGCCCCTTATCGCGAAGCCTACGGGAGAGTTTAGGTCCGCACAGGAGGTCGCGGCAAAGAAGAAGAGGAGCGTGAAGCGAAAACCTCAGGCTCGCTAGAGGCACTTTACTCGGGAGTAGATCTAAGGTGGGGGCCTCTTCCTACTTGCCGTTCGCCATCGGGTTGGAGACTCTTTGGGGAGGCGGTTAAGACGTTGGAGTTCTTCTATTTAGGTCTAGAAGTCCCACGCCGGGGCACGCCCTCTCTAGCTGGGATGGTGGCGAGTCGTGATCTTTGGTGCGGGGGATGAGGACTCTTTGTTGTTTTCTCATCACGAAGCTCATTTCTTTGGGATTGTTTTCTCCATCTTGCGCTACTCCGACCTCAGGAAGGTGGATGCCCTGCCCGTCGAGGAGGCTCTGGCTCTTATGCTTCAGGGAACCGCCTCTGTACGTCCAAGTGCTTTCGTCGATCTTTTCCTTTATTGTTTCAGTTTTGTTAGCTGACTTTTTGCTTTTTTTTTTTTTTTGGCGGGTGTACTTAGCCTTCAGAGCTGTCTGCTTTGAGCAATTAAGTTCCTAAAAGTATTTGGCTGCTTAGGCTTCGTGGCTACTTGGCTTTCCTTAGCTTGATTCACGCTGTCTGATCTTAGGCTCTTGTTCACGTGAAACAAAATTATTCTGGCCTCCTTAAGCGATTATGTTCTGAAAAGCAGAACTCTTGGGCTCTTGAGCTACATGGCTCAGTAGCTCTTAGCCTCCTGCACCTTGATTATATTAAAGCCGAATACGGGCTGCAGGGCTCCAAGACCATTTCTTGGCTTGATTATGTACGAAAAGGCTGGCTGCTTGGGAGCTCTGCAAGACCCTTTCTAAGTAGTTATGCTCTAAAAACTGAGCTACTAGGCTCTTGAGCTACATGGCTCCACTGCTACTTGGCCTTTCTTGAGCAGTTATGCTCTGAAAAACTGAGCTACTGGGCTCCGGGGCTCCAAGACCCTTTATGAGCAGTTATGCTCTAAAAAATTGAGCTACTAGGCTCTGAGCTACATGACTCCTCAGCTACTTGACCTTTCTTGAGAAGTCATGCTCTGAAAAACTGAGCTATTGGGCTCCGGGGCTCCAAGACCCTTTTTGAGCAGTTATGCTCTAAAAACTGAGCTATTGGGCTCCTGAGCTACATGGCTCTGTGGCTCTTTGGCCTTCCTTGAGCAATTATGCTTTGCAATTTGAGCTAATGGGCTCCTGAGCTACATGGC
The DNA here is from genome assembly GCA_016808115.1 of Tetrastigma voinierianum. Lineage (NCBI taxonomy): Eukaryota > Viridiplantae > Streptophyta > Magnoliopsida > Vitales > Vitaceae > Tetrastigma > Tetrastigma voinierianum. The sequence goes on from JAEQBH010004473.1 coordinate 764,656, forward strand.
TCCGTGACTCTTTGGCCTTTCTAAGCGATTTTTGCTCAAGGCCCGAACTCTTTGGGCTCGAGACCCTTTTCGAGATATTAAGCTCACGCAAGCCAGAATCTTTTGGGCTACTAGGCGATAGAGGCCTTCTGTTTGTTAAGCTGCAAACAGATTCTTGACCTAGGCAATGTGAGAGCCTTCTGTTTGTTAAGCTCTGCCATGTGTGGAGTCTTGAGGCCTTCTGACTGTTAAGCTACGCAAGGCGAGCTAATGGGCTCTAAGTATTTGAGAGCTCTGAGCTATTAAACTCTGCAAAGTAATTTCTTGGGCTCCTGGCGTTGAGGCCTTCCGATATCAGTGCAATTCCATCACGGATTCTTATATGTATTGAGGTGATCACATGAGGTCTTTTCGTTCGAATTCGAGCGTTTCGATCTATGACATTACGAACTTTCTTAGGAAGGAAGTCGCAGTCTCTCGGCGTGAGCAGGATTCAATTTGTTGCACCAGAGCGTCCATAGAGACTGGAGTTCGACCCTTTACTACTTCCTTCATATGGCTGAGCCTTTGTTGGATGTCCCTGAACCTCTGCTCCCATAATCGCTCCTCTGTCTCTTGCTAATAAAGGATGGGTCCATCGCCTCTGTTGTTCCTACCATGCCTCTCCTCATTGCGATCCTCTCTAGGGGGTTTGTAAGTGTCATACTGCCTGGCTTGGCTAGTTTCTCCTTCTCCATCTACTTCTTTAGGAGGGTCGAGGTGTTGTTCTTCTCGGGTAATAGTGTTTTGGCCTTCTCGAGCCTGTCGTGCCTCTTGAGGGCGTTGTATTTGTCTGGTAAGTTGCTCTAACTCTCTCAGCAAACGTTGGTTGGTGAGACGGGCGCCTCCATCTCGCCGGTGTTAGCTGCCGAGTTTCTGGTTCACTCGGAGGTCGGTTATCTACGTCGCCTTGTTGGTCTTGCATCTTTGGGGGATAGGCGTGACTCACGCGTATTCAGAGTGATACCATACCCGGTCATTGAGAGTCGACTTTGTTGTAAAGGAAGCTGTCGTTTCTACGAGCGGCCCGTCAGCCCGATGATGTTTTTCGGCCCAGAACTGGGGCTGGGCGTGCTAGAATTCTTTGAATTTGGTCGCGACTCTGCGGATATTGGGCTCCTTTGCAAAGGCAGCAGAGATCGACCGGGGCTCGTCATTTGCCTACTCCGATGCCTAAGTCAGTTCTTTCCAGTGGAAGAGAAGATCATTTAGCAGGGAATAAAGTTTTGTGCATATGTTTGCGTACCTTTCACCAATGGGGTGGTCTGGTATTTATAATGGATGATCATGATAACTTTCTTAGTTAGATGATGACACATAATAATATATTTCCTTGTTGGAGGATGATACGATATTCCTTCTATTGGGTGGAAGATTTTCTTTCCTTATCGTAAACCGATTAATAAGGGATAATTGATGGGTAATAATTAGGAAATATTATATTTTCCTGATTGGTGGAGATTGAGTGTTTTCTTCTAATACGGATTCTTTAGGCTACTAGACTTTTAAAGCCCGGGGCGAGTTGGGCCCTTTGTTTTAGGCCTGTATTTGGGGGATACCATTAAGGGCCTATCACTGAAATCTTGGGTCCAGCACCCCAATCACGACGTTTGGGCTTGTGTCGATGCAATGCGCTGTCTTTGAGCCCATCGGATTACCTTGGTTACCATTTTGAGAAATATCCAATTTTCGTTACTTTAAGTTCACTTAACTTGTCCTTGAGGCATGACTAAGGGGATGGTTGTAAGGGTCCAAGGGCTTGAGTCCTATAAAAATAAAAATAGAATATTATAACCATGTAATTCAAACTTCATAAGTGTAAAAAAAAAGAGTTGATTTAACCTTATTTTTAAAAATAATTATTAATTTTCCATAGAACTTAGGTCTATCTTTGCAGCTTTCCAAAATATAAATTTATATTCTACAAGACAAGACAATGTGTGAGTTTGAAAATTAATCATAGTCAAATTAATGTAAAACCTTTTTCAACTTGATTGATAACATTTTTATCCCACTAAAATCCTCCTAAAATTCTTCAATCTACATATTTTCACTGGCATTTGAGAAAATTCGTCAAAGTTGTAAATTTGATAATGAATTTTCTAATGCAATATTCCTTAACTTAATTCCCAAATAAATAGTGATACTCATCACCATTCACCACCCACGTACCCATGCAGCATGCAACGTAAGTCATCAATCTGCCATTCACAAGCCCCACACGCCTTTCCCACCTATTCAGCACGCGCCTTCTCTTCTACTTCAAAGCATCATGCTGATTTTTGGTACAAACAAAATTCATTTTTAATATCATATATAGCACTACCATTAAGATCATGTTAAATATTAATAATAATAATAATATTATTATTATTATTATTATTATTATTTTCAATTAAAATTTTATTTTTAAGTTATGATCGTTTTTCATATACGTATTATTTCTTAAATTGTAAAGTATCCAAAATTTTGTACATATTTTTAATTTTTTTTTTCAAAATATAAAATATTTTAATCACAAATTCATAATAGCAGCACGAGTATTACACGTAAAATAAATAAATAATTTTATTATTGCCCATGGCCACCTATTATTATTATTTTCACTCATTTTTGTTTTTTTATGTAATCATTTACCTATTATACCTACTTTAAATGATAGAACGTTCACAGTTTCAAAGGCCTAGGGCCTAAGGAGAAGATTTTAAGTTCAAGTCTTGGTGAGGGACAAATTCTACTTTAAAACTAAAGTATATTAAAAAAAAGTTAACAATCATTTTTTCCTTTCACATAAAATTTCTTTAAATTGTAAAGTATCAAATTGGTAAATATTTTTATTTTTTTCAAAATATAAAATGTTTTAATAATAAATTCTTAATATTAGCACGAGTATTACACGTAAATAAATAAATAAAATTTTGTATTCCCCATGGCTACCTACACTTTATTTGTTATAGTAGCACGACTATTTTTTCTTTTCTGTTTTATAATTTATATGATTTATATCTGAATACTTGATTATAAATAGTATGGAAAAAGAAAAATGAGAGGGGATGAATGTTTTAACGGTAAGACCCTCTAACTGAAATTTTCGTAACTATGAAATAACGGTAATTAATTATTAAATAACGACAAGACAATAGCCACAAAAATTGGCTTTTATCTTGGCTATAATAAACAAATAGTTTTCTCTGAAAAATGGGGTCTTCTTCCCCAATTCGGTGCCTAATTAAATTCACAGTCAAGTTACGTACCCATGCAAACATGAATCTTGCATGCATGCATGCATACTCAACACTCCTCTTCTTCATCTTCCATTTCGCAACCAAAATCCATTTCTAAGTCACTAGTGGTCAATAACTTCATTTAGGTACCAAGATTAACATAACACTTTGAATTAATTCATTGTTATGCTTACTCAAAATAAATTAAAATTAATACAAATGTCTTTTTTTTTAATATATGTGTGTGTGTTTGCATACTTTTCATGACCATACGAATAATTAGTCCATGGATTTGTGTTATTACTTTGTTTATATATAAAATGTTTCTTAAGATATGATATTGTTGATATATTTTTCAATTTATACATTTTGCATTTTTAAGTCAGTTTTAAACATCAAATTAATTATCATACAAAATAAAATGAAAGTTGTTTTATGCAATAGAAATCATGTTTTAATCAATATAAATTAAGGGTTTATGTCACATAAACTTAACTACAAGAAAAATTAGCTCAATACTATGTATTTTATATTTTGATTCATGCTTTTATATGTATCGATACAATAAAGATAGATACTATAGGTATGCTAGTGTGGCATATGTTTTATTGATGGATAATTTTTTAATTTTAGACATCACATATTCATAGTAGTCAATTCAAAATAATAAAGTATTTATAAATGACTTTTTCTCTTTATAAAAAAAATGTGCGAAGGGTTTTAGATATTTTCATAGGCCATAGCTATTAAAAAGATTGGTCAAGCTATTTTATTTTTCTCATTACATTATTATTATCTTATTCATATATTAAATATATATGACAAACATTATAAATGATATAAGTCTATCCTTAAGAAAGATATTTATGTATTATTCAAATATTTTTGAATATATACATAAATTTTCATTAATTTCTATGATGATTCCTAAAAGATGAACTTTTCCTATAAAATGAATGACCTAATAATAAAAATGTATAAACTTTTTTATTACTTAATGCAATAGAAATAATTCAATGGTCTAGAAGAACCGTGCATGGGTGTACTTTATAAATATAGAAAAGAATCGTCATACTCTGCAATTGATATGTCATGCACCTTCAATAATACAGATAAGTTTATCTATATTTATACATAACATAACTACTATTAATAACAATCATATTTTTGGTAAGAGCTATTATTAATTTTTATGTGTAATATATTGAACTTGTCATCGTAAGAGCTATAAATGTGATGATGATATCATTATTAAAGTCAGTATTGAACATTACTTGTATGGTAGGGGTTTTTTTTTTTTTCTTATATTAAAATGTAATAATGTGGGAGAATGGCATGGCCCCGATGGGTATGGGGGATACAAAATAAAGGAAGGGGAAATTGGAAGAAACGCGCGTGGGGGGAGAAAAGAAGTATGTAGGGCAAGTGGAAAATTGAAATGGCAAAGTACGACCTTAGAGGCCATGCAGGAGTCCACCTGTAAAACCCTTGTCTCTTGGACAGGGTTTATCTCTCTCCAAGTCTCTACCGCCAAGAATTGTACATATAGCATAGCATACAGGTAGAGAGAGAATAAACTTCCTCCTTTCTCTCACTAGAAACCCAATTCTTTAAAAACCGTATCAGGATGGATATGGAGAGAGAGAGAGAGGGAGGCAGGCAGGCACGTAGGTGAAGAAAACCACAAAATCACATCTCTCTCTCTCTCTCTCCCTCTCCTGAAACCCAACAAAGGGACATAAATCCGGATTTGCAGAGAGAGACGCCACAGCGCACTACGCAGTAGCATTAAACGATACATCCATTCATACCCATTTTCTGTTTCTCTCTGATACACAGCATATTAACCTTCGTTTCTGTCGACAACCCCTTCTTTCTCTTTTCTTAATAGAGAAGAAACATGCAATCGAACAAGAAGAAGAAACCAACAGCGAAGTCTGGCCGTTCCACGAAGCAGAAGCTTCAAACCCCCCCAAAACCTTCTCCTCTTTCTTCTTCTTCTTCTTGTTCTTCTTCTGCTTCATGTTGCTGTTGCTGTTCGTCCCCTGCTTCATCGACTTCGCCGGAGGAGGAGCCGGTGGTGCTTCCGCCGGTGATTTCGCGCGTCTACGAAGGGCCGATCGTGGTGGAGCACTACGGGAATCAATGGGCGATTGTTAAGTGGAATGTCCCGGACTTCTCCAGAATCAGGGGAAGGTCCCACAAGAGTCCTTACTTCACTATCGGAGGTTTCGATTATCGGTTGATAGTTTACCCTAGAGGCGATCTTGTTGCGCTGCCAGGCCACAGCTCGCTCTATCTTCAAGTCATGGATCCTCGAAGCGCGAAATTCGATTGTTTTGCAAGCTATACTCTGAAATTTGTAAATCACATGGAGGATACCATGTCTGTATGTAGAGAGTCATGGTATCGGTTCTCTCCCAAGAAGAAATCACATGGTTGGAGTGACTTTGCGCAGTCTTCGATTGTCCTCGACACCAAATTTGGGTTCCTGGTGAATGATACTATGACCATTCTGGCCGATATCCGTATCTTGGATGAAAGCTTCACGGTTTCGCAAGATAACAATGAAACAAAGTCTCAATTGGCAACTATTTCTGGGTCGAGCGCGGATATTTTGGATGGGAGGATTACCTGGAGGCTGAATAATTTTTTTGTGTTTAAGGATATATTTAAGACCCAGAAATTAGTCAGCCCTTATTTTCAAGTTGGGGAATGTAGTGTTCAGATTTGTATTTACAGGAGCTATGTTAATAGAGTTGAGTATTTGTCCATGTGTTTGGAGGGCAAGGAGTATACAGCGGAGCGGAATTGCTGGTGTTTGTTCAGAGTATCTGTGTTGAATCAGAAACCGGGTCTTAACCAATTTTATAAGGAATCTTATGGAAGGTTTGATCCTGATACTAATGGTAGGGATGTTTGTAGTCTTGGGTGGGTAGACTATATGAAAATGTCTCAATTCTTGGAGTCTGGTAATGGGTTCTTTGTGGATGGCGCCGTTCTGTTTAGTGCTTCCTTTCATACCATTAAGGAGATTTTCTACTTCACAAAGAATGGGGGAATTCTTCCAGGGAGGGGTGCCAGTGTTGCACGAAAATCTGATGGTTACACTGGGAAATTCACTTGGAAGATTGAGAATTTTACAAAATTGAAGGATCTTCTGAAAAGGAAGAGGATCAAGAACCTTTGTATCAAGAGCAGGAAGTTTCAGATTGCAAATAGAGATTGTCGTCTCTTACTTTATCCTAGAGGTAAATAATATATTGCACATGCCTTAATTTGCTGATCAACTCATTTAGTAATTGCTTTCAGAGTGACAGGATTTGGACAGGATTGATCCATTCAGGAATTTCTTACTCGGTATTAAGAAAGTGAGGAGAATCAGGAACTGATTTGTGTTTATGTGAAAAGTAAAGCCTGGTAGAAACTAGAAATGAATTTTTCCATCCAATAATCACCTGCATAAGCTGGGGGAGGGGGGGCCACAGGCGCTTAATCTCCATTCCAGGCTTAAGCTGGGCCTGCCCTCCCTCGGCCAAGGACTTACTTGAGGGATGAAGCTGCTCTACTATAAGGAAAAAGGCCAAAAAGCTGTGGATGGCTGCGCCTCTATGCCTCTTTTGGGCAGTTTGGAGGGAGAGGAATAGGATAGTTTTTGATGACGACCGTTTCTCTATGACTAGACTAAAAAATTCCTTTATCAGCATCTTTATTTCTTGGGCAAATTGTTTTGAGCTTGGGGAGTGTTGTCTAGTGAGAATTTGTTTGTGTATCCTCTAGGTCCTATTGGGGTGGTAGGTATTGATTGTTTTTTATACAGTTCAGGTCTTGCCTTGTATACTCCCTGTATACTGGGGGCATCCAGGCTTTTCTCTTTTTGTGTTTAATATACAGCCTGCTCTTTAGTTTTTACTCATCAAAAAAAAAAAAATCACATGCATAACTCAGTTGTCTTGAAACTAATTTGGGCATTGGTGATTGATTCACAAATTAGTGATCTGTACATGTTAAGAATTGTGGTTGCAGATGCTTAATTTGTAGCTGAATATATACATGGTTTTTATTCTCTTTTTACATTGGCATCCAAAAGCTTATTCTCCTAATAAAAAAGATAAAAAATAAAAGCAAAAACTAGTTTTTAGGTTAATTAGATAAATCATCCATTACTAATTCGGCAATCTGCAAAGTCTGATCTTTTTGGTGGATATTATTTCCCGAGCTGAAAATCTGCTTTAAGAGAGTTGAAGTTGCAATTTTAAATTTCCGTTATGTCCATTTATTGATCATCTGAATGGAATTGCCTTGAATAGTATATTGCTTTAGGAAAAGATTATGTGAATATCAAATGCCTATTAATGAAGTGACCAGTAGACATTGAGTTGTAGGCAATGTCCACAAATGAAGTATTCTGCTATTGGTAGGACTGTAGGAGATAAGCTCTGGTGTTCTGAAAATTAGGACCAGACTTTAAGGCATTAGGAACCATACCAGGAAAGGCGGTTAGGTAGCAAGTTTTACATTGTACAAAATGGAATGTAGTCGTGCAGACATAGGTAAAAGAAGTTCTATTACCATTATTTCAAGAAATGACATTTCAACTTTATTTGGATGACAAGATTCTTTATATCTAATGGTTCTGTTAAAAGGATGGATTGTGCCTTCATTGTGATGTTAATAAAATGAAATGGTTCCATTTCTTGGTATGTCCCAACCCCAGATATGTATTCTGTACTACCTTGCGAACCCTCCCCCCACCACACACACACACACACTCAAACAGTAAACTTGCTCTTAGCAATTAGATTGATTTGCAATTGTTTTGAAAATATTTATTGAGGTGTCCATGCTTGTTTGGATAACTCTTCCAATTAAACCGTCACTTGGTTTATCTATGCAAAAATTTCTGTGCAAATCCATGGGAATAGGGGTCATCACAATGAATGAAAATAAAACATTGAGCCATTTCATACAACCCTAAAACTGACCCCTGCCATCAATGGTGGTGATAATTCCAGTTTTCTCTAATGATCCCATTGTATTAATGGTTTTGCATCTTCTTATGTTCTGTTAAAGTAAATCCATTTAATTCCACAGGAATTGATGAGTTCTCAAAGTGCTTATTCTTTGACCCCTTAGAGAAGAATTGTCTTGTGACAGGGTTTTTCTGTGGTTTTCTCTGATAGATTCACATATTCTACGTAACAAAAATGAACAAATCTCCTTGTGTTGCTTTTCTCTCAATTTATGTCTTTGATTTCATTGAATACTTGAGTATGTTTGAAGTTGTTTAACAGTCTAATCAACTGAGTGCTTTACCAAATTCTTTTAACTGTTGGAGCTGTCAGAAAATATTATTTACTGGTTTTTTTTTTCTTTTTCTACTGCATGAAAGATCCGTAACTGTTTGAGTAGTGCTTTCAGTTGAGTGGACTACTGAAAAGCTAAAGAACTGACAAGATTCTGCTTTTCTTAATGGAACCAGGCCAGTCTCAGCCACCATGTTATCTTTCAATGTTCCTTGAAGTTATTGATTCATTAAACACTTCCTCTGATTGGAGCTGTTTTGTTCATTATCATATGTCGGTCATAAACCAGAAAGGGGAGGAAAGGTCTATTATGAAGGAATCACGGAGTCGCTACTCCAAATCTGCCAAGGAGTTTGGGTGGCCTGAGTTTGTGACTCTTGCTAGTCTCTTTGATCAGGACTCAGGGCTTCTCATTCAGGACACCATAATCTTCTCTATTGATTTGCTTATTTTGAAGGAAACATCACTATTGGAGGATTGCACAGAATCCACCAATGCCTGTTTTGACATTGATCAGGATAAGAAATTAGGGTCATTTACCTGGAAGGTAGAAAACTTCTTATCCTGCAAGGAAATAATACAAAACCAAAAAGTATTTAGCAAATTTTTTGAGGTTGGTGGATGTGAACTTCGGATTGGTGAGTCAGTATTTTTAATTTTGTCTATTTGATTGTTATCTGCTTCCTCATTGAGTTGGTGGCTCTCTCATTTTGAAATTCTTCTTGCTTTTTTCATCATTATTATGCAGGGTTCTACGAGTCATTTGGGACCATTTCTATGTTCTTGGAGTGTGACCCATCTGCTGTAAGTGATCCTGATAAGAATTTTTGGATCAGTTACAGGATAGGCATCATGAACCAAAAGGACCATAACAGAAGTTTGTGGAAAGAGTCTTCTCTCTGTACAAAGACTTGGAGCAGTTCTATTCTCCAATTCATAAAATTAGCAGATTTGCTGGAAGCAGGTGCAGGATATCTTGTTCATGATACGGTTATTTTTGTCTGTGAGATCCTTGACTACTGCCCATGGTTTGAGTTCTCAGATCTAGAGGTCTGTATTCTTCATATTTATTTTGCCTATACTAAAATTTCCTTCCACTCTTTTTGGTAGTTTGGAACCTAGTAGTATTTGGATTTCTTTTTGTTGTGTTAAACATCCAACTCTCTTAAATGCTCAAGCTTGTAGGATTTGAGTTTAATATGAATATTATGCCTTTAACACCCTCCCTCACGTGCACCCCCATACGCACACGTGGAGAGACAAATAAACAAAACAGAGTCCTCCATGGACTTTCAAATCAACAAATAGGGAATAAATTGCAAAGAGATCGTTCGAAGCCAAGACCTCTTGCCAACCCAGGCTCTAGTACCATGTTAAGCGACCAACTTTCCTAAAAGCTCAAACTTGTAGGATTTGAGTTTAATATGAATATCATATGCCTTTAACATGTTGGATTTTTTGTCCATTTGTAAATTACTGTCTATGTAACTGATACAAGGAATATTGAGTTCTCAAGTTGTGGTCAAGCGTGTCAACTTGGTTAGTGTTTTGCATATACATGAGTTAGCAAAGAATAAACACTTAAATCAAGATCAACACATCAGCAATTTAAAATGTTCAAGAGAAGAATAACACCAGTAAATAATACATTTACCCAATCACTGCATAAGCTGTTCTTCCTAAAACACTTGAAGATTCATAATTCCATTTAAAACATAGACACTTTACAGTTCCCTTCATATTTTGCAAGCATCTTATATTGAACTGTGATTTCTTGCAAGATGCAGTTTGTAATATTGTTTATTTTCTTGGACAAGTTCATAGGTTCTTCTAATCACACAATGTCTATATACATATGTTGAGACAGTTTTCTTTTTCGTGTTGGTTATCCTTTTGAGTTTATTCAATTGATTCTATCAAGTTGATGTGGTTCTTGCTCACACCCCAACATCCAAAGTACATTGGACTCAAAATCACATGGTTTTTACATTCACTATCCTCTCATACAGTAAGGATTGGCAATTTAGTTTACCAGATAATACTCCATATGTTAAGAACATGAGATTTCCACAAAAATCTTCTCCTTGCTGAGGCTATTCATGTTTCTATATTATCTTTTGGGTAAGAGAATTCCTGAATTTAAAAGCCAATTTATTTTGTCTCCAAAGAATTACTTATAATCTTGCAAATAATTAAAAATTAAAAATTAAAAAAAAATAATGATGATGATAATGATAAAGAATAATAATAAATTACAGATTATTATCATTATTACTACTATTTCTACCGATGCTGCTGCTATTACTTTTTGTTAGTTCATCATAGTTGGGTCTTGTGCAGTCTTGGGAGGCTGATTGTCCTCTTCTTTTTATTTGTAAGTCGCTATTTTAGTTATTTTTCTAATGTACTTCATTTTACTTATCAATATATATATATATATTAATTAATGCTCATATTGCTATCATTATTTTAATTGTCATGCTTTTGGGGCCCTAATGACTCTTAGCTGACCGAGTTTTGATGACTAACCCAGTTAGGCATGCAACACTATATTTTTAATTGTAATAAATGTCTCTGAAGATGTTATTATGGAAATCTGATGTCATGATACAGATATCTGTTTAGCTATCACAATCATATAATTGTTATTATGTGGCATTCTTGGTAACTTGAAGGATCAGATTTTGAAACCCTAAGTACAGGACTACTTCAGTGAAGCATGCTAACTTGAAGTTGAGAGAGCTTTCATCTCAACACCTTTTATGAGCTAACATTTTAAATCTTGTAATAGGAAAGGGTTTCGGAGGCATTTTCACTACCATATATTGGTTGTTTGAAGGCTGACCAAAACTCTCCTGTATCTAATATCATGGAGTTTGTATTACATGTATAGAATATTTTCAGATCTTGTTACTCACTTAGCAGCACTTCAAGGCAGTTTTACTGAGCAAGAACTGAAAGTAGTTTAATTTCTACCCTTTCCAATATTTTGGGTTGTAGTTGTCATTGTGTCGTGAGGTTGTTCTTAATTGTATCTTTACTGTTATAAATGTCCACTTTCTTAACGTTCGATGTTTCCTTCTCCAGGTTCTGGCTCCTCACTCCAATCAAGACACTGCATTTGAATCTGACAAATTTGATCATTCAGATGAGAGTGAAGTATTTAGTGGGGACAATACACACAGGTTGAAAAACCTTCTTTCAAGTGCAGGTTTTCACCTGATAAATGGGAACAATCCTTCACGGCCACTAGTTATTCCAAAAGAAAAAGTTCCTTTGAATGCTGCTAAGTTAGCTGGTTTTCTGATTAATCTTCTTCGTAATCTTGATGATGCTTTTAAAGCAAAGCATGGGCTTCCTCCATCAAAGTTCTCAACTAGTAACGACGAAAGGCTAGAAGTTACAGTGGGTGATGAATCTTCCCCTAGTGCATTTTTTATGAGGAAAATTAAGGTCCTCCAACATGCAGCCGTTGATTTACTTTTAGATATTATGGTTAAATTTTGCCAAACTTCAGACAGAAGATCCCATGAAGATTCTAATGATATACGTTCAGATCCTTTGCCAGATGGTCATAAAGTTGTCAATAAATCAGAATCTTATTCGGAACATGGGGGATCAGATAGCGTTCAATTCCTTATATATGGGAGGGGGCCTAAAGTGGATGAAAGTACCTGCATTCGTGCAATACAATTCATGGGTGTGAATGAAACTGATATGAGCAAGAGGGAAATCCCTGACGATAATTTTTTTCCTCCAGAGATATCAGCTGGAACTATTTTAGACTTAGATTCAATTCAGGCATGTCAGGTATTGTGTTATAAGTTCTTCAAATGATTGGATTTGAGTTTTAATTTCTGTTATAGTATTGTAGAAATAGAAACTAGTTGGGAAAAGGAAACGTGTATTCATGTAGAGTTAGGAAACTTTATAGTCTTTTCTATTTGATTTAGGGTTTGTCTTGTATATAAATAAGTTATTTGTGATCAATGAACTACACAATTTTTTCCTTCACTAATTTCGATTACATGGTATCAGAAAGATAGGTTTGAATTTGCTCTCTAAAGAGGCAAAATTTTAGAATTCCCGCATCGTAACTCAAAACAAAAGGGTTTCTCTGGAAACTTTCTCCAATGACCATCATCTCTGGCACCGGAGCAAGAATCTTTGTTAACAAGTCTGTAACGCACCGTCAAGCCGCCGACGGAGCCGCTGCAGTCGCCCCACGCGCTGCCGCGGGGACGTAGCCACTTCCGATGACTAGCTTCCTTCTCCGGCAACGTCTCCTACCGACAAAGCATTCCAGCTAGTGCCTTCCCTATCCAAGCCCTGAAACCGTGATTTTCGTGAGATTTTCAGGTTCAACAACCCTATTTTTCTAGGGTTTGCGGCTTTTTCTCCTTGATTTCTTCAGATCCGTAGGTAAGTTTTTGTGGATTGTAGGTTAAGTCTCTACATCAAGGAAGTGTTTTTAGAAGAGTGGTTTTCGGGCTTCGCGAAAAATCCTATTTTTCGTATTTTTCGACCTTCAAAGGCTCGCTTTGAGTTAGATCCGCTTCTCATGACTAACAAGAAACCCTCAGAGAGTCAGGTGTCATTATCGCCATATAATCCAAGCATATGTATGCCTAATCGTAGGAAGCTGCGCACAAAATCGGCAGATTTCAGCCCTGTCTCATTCTCAGAAATCACTTAAGTTTTCATCTACTTCTATCACTACATTCGTCAAGTTAGGTCAAATCAACACATGTTTTATTTTCTCTTCCTCCACATGAGTCATTGACTCTAGAGCCACCAACCACATGATGTGTAATTCAGCCTTTATTTACTTCACGCTTCAGTCCCAATTCTTCTACCTCTACTCGTTATCCCCGCAGGCTGGTCAACATCTGAGGTGTCCCGGGTCAAAGGTACACCCATCCGACTCCTCTAATCACTTTGACCTCTCAAGTATGAAGCTTACCACAATTATCTTTACTTAATTTCGTGAGTAAACTCACTCGCATAATTTAATTGCGTATTTCATTCATTCTTGATTATCAGTTTCATCTTACGATCTGACGTAGCAGATTATTGGTAAAATGACGCTAGTCCCAGGGGAAGGTCTCAAGCATCCTTGAAACAGAGGTGTCAAAGTCTGTTGCTTATGCTAGAGTTGTTACCCCTTCCGAATTACATCAAGCGCACTGGGTCATCCTTCTCTCCGTCAAGAAGCCATATCCTCGCTTCTAGTCTATCCTCATCAACCGTGAGTCAGGTCAATATGCTAAGCTTCATCATATGCATTTGAGTCCTAGAGTCAATAAACGAGCGTTTGAGTTAGTTCATACCGATGTTTGGGGTTCTTGTCCAGTTATATCTCCTACTGGGTTTAAGTATTTTGTTACTTTTGTTGACGATTTCTCTCACGTCACTTGACTTTATCTAATGAAAAGTCGTTCTGAGCTTTTTTCTCATTTTATTGCCTTTTATTATGAAATTCGAACTCAATTTCATGTCCCTGTTCAAGTATTGAGGAGTGATAATGCCAAAGAATATTTGTCGGAACTTTTTCAGTCCTTCTTGTTACAACATGAGATTCCTCCATCGAATTTCAGGTCGGGATACACCTCCTATCAGTGGTAATCGAGAAGGAATAGACATCTTCTTGAGACTTCTCGGGCTCTTTTGTTCCCAAACACTATTGGGTTGATGCAGTCTTTATCGCCTATTTCTTGATTAATAGGATGCCATCATCAATTCTAAATTAGGCTACTCCTTACCACCAGTTGTTTCCAAATGATCTGTTTTTCCCTATTGATCCCAAGGTATTTGGATGCACATGCTTTGTTCGAGATGTCCGTCCTCATGTCTCTAAACTTGATTCGAAGTCCTTAAAGTGTATCTTTGTGAGATATTCTCGTGTTCAAAAAGGGTATAGGTGTTATTGTCCCACTCATCGACGTTTTTAAGAGAAAAGGAATACACCGATTCTCATTAATTTACAAAGGAGGAAACATACATATTTATACTCCAGTGTTAGGGCAAAAAAGGAAACAGAGTTAGAGTCTAATTAAGAGACTAAAGAGAGAAGGAAAAAAATCCTAAATGGATTAGGAGACTAAACCCAACGCACGCTACAGGTCTACTCGATGTTGCATTCTTTCGAGACTACCGCTGGCTCTTTCTTCCCCAAGTACTAATGGTGGGGAAGGTGATGGATTTATTACAGACACTATCTCCTCACCGGTTCCACTGGCTCTACCAGATCCTACTCTAGCTCCCATTCCTATTAAACCTCCTATTACCCAAGTATATTCTCGACGCTCGAACCCTCCAGTCTCTAGTCCAACACCGGCTATTTCATCATCAGATCCAATCTAGAATGATGATCTTCCTATTGCTCTCTGTGAAATGAGAGAAGAAAATAATAGTTTTAGTGAATTATGATAGTATAGGAGACACCCCATATATATACTGTAATTAAACAAAATAACAAACAAGTGTAGAAGGAGATGCTTACAAAGGTGGAGATAAATCCAGAAACTGTGGAATGATCTTTTATCACACCCTGTGTCAATATGGTAGGTCATACACTGGTAATTGTTGTATAATATGATATGAATTTTTAATCTGAGAGATCCACGAAGATAACTGACTGAGAGATCTCTGGCAGAGAAGATCCACACCCAGAAGATCACTTCAGAAGATCTCACTGAGGAGGATCATACAGATATCCACTATATCCACGAGAGTACATCCCATAGAAGGTCGGGCTTCTCTGATAAGGTCCAATAGAGAAGATCCCTCAGAGAAGGTTCGTAGAAGAGGGTCTGACGAAGAAGGTCCGACGAAGAGGGTTCGACGGAGAAGGTTTGCTAGAGAAGATATGATGGAGAAGATACAACGGAGAAGATTCGATGGAGACGATCCGACTAAGAAGATCTAATGGAGAAGATCTGATAGAGAAGGCTCGACGGAGAAGATCCGACTGAGAAGATTAGACGGAGAAGATCCGACTGAAAAGATTCAATGGAGGAGATCCGACAAAGGAGGTCCTGGCTGAGGCGGTCCTGGCCAAGAAGGTCGGCCGAGAAGGTAGGCTCGGAGAAGGTAGGTTTCGAGAAGACGGCGCCCAAAGAAGGTCCGGGACAGAAGATCCGTCGAGAAGGTCTGACGAGAAGATGGTCGCCCTAAAAAGAGGGCTCACTCTAACCAACCACGACTCTAATACTAATGCGGAAATGAGAGAAGAAAAATAATACTTTCTTTATCAATTAGTGAGTGAATTACATAAGATGAGAGACACCTATATATATACAAAATAATAACAATAAAGGAAACAAAATAAAGTGTAAAAAGAAGTGGAGGATAATCGCATAAAAATGTAGAGATAAAACCGCACATTTAGTGGAATATTCTTTGATTCTCAACACTCTGTAAAGGTAAACGCCAATATGCTTACCCAGTCTCTTCGTTTGTTTCCTATAACCATTTGTGATCTTCTTCTTGTTCTTTTATTGTATCTCTTAATTCTATCTCTCTTCCTAACACTGTCCATGAGGCTTTATCTCACCTTGGTTAGCGTAGTGCTATGGTGGATGAAATGCAGGCTTTATATGACAATGGTACATGGGACTTGTTGCCTTTACCTACTGGAAAGAAGGCTATTTGTTGTCATTGAGTATTTGTCGTAAAGTTTTATCCTGATGGGTCTGTTGCTAGATTGAAGGCTCGTCTTGTTGCTAAGGGCTATGCTCAAACTTATGACGTTGATTATTTTGATACTTTTTTTCTTGTAGCTAAGTTGACATCTGATAGTCTGTTTATTTCTCTAGCTACTTCTTATGATTGGGACTTGCATCAGCTTAAGAATGTCTTTCTACATGAAGATCTTCAGGAAGTGGTTTACATGGAGAAACCTCCAGGGTTTGTTGCTCAGGGGGATATAGGGAAGGTGTGTCATCTTCGGAAATTTCTATATGGTTTGAAACAGAGTCCCCGTGCATGATTCGGGCACCAAATAGCAACAGACATTCGCATGTACGTGAATCGACCACTGGCTCTCTATAAAAATTCCGCTCTAGTATTATTCTACTAAGAGGATGTGGGATGATATCACATCACTGGGAGTGACTCCAAAGGTATTATCTCTTAAATCCTTTCTTCACGCCGCCACACAAAGGATTTAGAATGTCAAGTATTTCAGTGTCAAGTCATGAGAAGTAAGCATGAAATTGCTATCTTAACTAAATACGTGCTCGACGGTTATCTCGAGATGTGGAAATTGGTGCCAAACCATGTAGTACTCCTATGACTTCAAATGTGTAGATCACTAAGGAAGGAAACCTATTTGAAGATCTTGAGAGATACAGAAGACTGGTTGGGAAATTGAATTATCTTACAGTAACTCGCTCGGATATTGCTTATTTAGTAAGTGTTTTGAGTCAATATCTGTCATCTCCCATGGTCAATCATTGGGCGGCTGTAGATCATATCCTATGCTATTTGAAAGAAGATCCTAGACGTGAAATATTGTATAGAAAGCATGGGCATACCCAGGATTGAGTGCTTTTTTGATGCAGACTTAGTAGGATCTAAGGAAGATAGGAGATTCACCTCAGGATATTGTGTATTTTTTGAAGAAAATTTGATCTCATGGAAGAGTAAGAAGCAAAATGTTGTTTCGCGGTCTAGTACGGAGTCCGAGTATAGAGCCATGACACAATCTGTATGCGAGATCATGTGGATACATCAACTATTAATGGTAGTAGGCATCAAAATTTCAGTACCAACTAAGCTTTGGTGTGATAACCAAGCTACCATGCATATAGCATCTAACTTGGTATTTCATGAACGAACCAAACATGTTGAGACAGATTGTCATTTTGTTTGCGAGAAGATTCAGTTGAGGTTGATTTCTACAGGATATGTAAAAGACTGGAGAACAATTAGGAGATATTTTCACAAACCCTTCAGTGGATCGAGCCGGCTTATTTGTAAATAAGTCAAGTATGATCAACATCTATGCTCCAACTTGAGGGGGAGTGTTATAGTATTGTAGAATTAGAAACTAGTTGGGAAAAGGAAACATGTATTCATGTAGAGTTAGGAAACTTCATAGTCTTTCCTATTTGATTTAGGGATTGTCTTGTATATAAATAGGTTATTTGTGATCAATGAACAACACAATTTTTCCTTCAATTAATTATGATTACAATTTCATCTTCTAACTTGATGAGCAATTTGTTCTCCAGATTGAGTGGCCTGGGCAGTCAGAAGAGCTCCTAGAATCAATTGTTAATTCATTGAAGACCAAAGATGTCACTTTTTCACAAGTTCTTTCAGAGTTGAGGCAGAGGACTCAATTTGCCCAGAAGGTTTCATCTATACTCACGAAAGCTCCTAAAAGTCTGCAACCGGAGCTTGTTACTTTGATACCCAAGTTAATTGATCTGTCTGAGCATCCACTTGTTGCTTGTGCACTTTTAGATCAACTTCAAAAGCCAGATGCAGAGCCTGTGCTACAACTACCTGTAAGATACATTTCTTATTTTTTTCTCCCAAATGACTAAAAAATGCAATTTATCAAAATAAGCTTGAGACATCAGAAATTGACAACGGAAACAAAATTATCTCTAAGTCTTATGTAATGTTCAAACAACACCAATATCAATCACTAAAAATATTGTGACATATATGTTGTTGGTTGGACCATTAGCAGACATCAAAAGTGCAAGTTGGAAAGGAGCCCTTTGCTTCATTATATATTTTGTAACATTCTGAACCACATTTTTGAGCTGATGCTCCTCCTACTAGAATATTGAGGAAAATCTATTAAACTCCCCAAATTTGGGCTCATTGCTATGGATTTTGAAGACAAATTTTTTCTTGGTATTGAAGCATAATTTTGCCCTTAGGCTTTCTATTAAGTTATTTGACAATTCACTTCTTTCCTTTTTTTTTTTTAAGATTGTAAGAATCCTACTTTCTGTCTATCCATCCATGAACATTTTCTAGATACATTTTTTTCCTGCAGTTTCTTTTGAACTTTTTAAGAACAATGCTTTCATTTGATTGTAGTCATGGTTTAGAGTCTTTAGACTCTTTTATTTTTACCAACATTTTTCATCTGATCTTTTAAGTTTTAACCATTTCCTAGACTTAATGAACAAGTTCTAATTTTATTCTTAGTGTTGTTTCTCATAAAAAAATAATAATAATTTCCTTCTTACTAATTGACTTTACCCTTTGATGTGTCATGATAAATTACATGTTGTCTGTTGATTTGTAATACAGACATGTAAGTAGTTGACATTTTTGTAGAATCTTAGGATTCTCAATCCAATTTTGTGTGTCTGATCATAAAGAATTCCCTCATTTTTGTGTTCTATTCTTTATTCTAAAAAAATGTTTATCCAATGTAAAGTATGGATACAAACCCCATCAAGATGCTACCTCTTTTGTTCTTTTAGCCTTTTTAATTATGCAAATATGAAGATTTTTAAAGGATCAATTTAGATTTTAAATTGTCTATTCTGCATGTATGTTTTTGTGGATATTTTTATGACTAATGAAAACACAAGTTGCAAAGCAGAGAAAAAAAATCATAATAAATAAATAAATGCTACAAATTGGATAGAAAATGGAGAAAATGAAAAAAAAGAGTACATGCATGTAAATTTTGCTAGTGTTTCATAATTGATGAAATTTCTATGTTCCTCAGGTTTTGGCGGCTATCAGTAACTTGCAATTTGGCAGTGAAGTTGCAGATTGCATATTTATTCAAGCTTCTTCACTGTTGGAAGAGTTGAAAGATGAACCTCTTGCTCATGCTATTGATTTTCTATTTAAAGTTGCATCTCGTTGCCAAAAACATCTGCAAGCAGTATGCATCATGAATATTTAATTTCAAGGGAAATTTAAATTGAACTTCCCTGAGTTTTGGTGAATTAATAGAGGCCTATCCTCACAAATTGAAACAGGGCAGTGACCTTCTCAGAGGTTTTATTGAAATTAACCCCCTTTTATTACTCAATGTTTGGGTAGATGAATATAATCTGCCGACACCATGCCAAATTTCTCTCAAAATTCTGATTTTGACGTTTGAAGAAAAATAATAGAAGAAAACCAATTTAATCCTCTAAAAAGTTCAGTTGTGAGTCTCCTTTGAATAGTGGATTGAGGTGCCAAAAAATGTTAGGGTGTTAACTTCGGGTTTCTTTCTCTCTCTGCCTCATATTTTCTAGTTTTATTTATTTTTTTCTTATTGCTTAAATAGTCAAAGAAGAAGTATTTTGAGAAAATTTTGGCATACATATGTTTAACAGGAGGGTTTCCCTCTTGATAGAATTAATCCCAAGGGAACATGGTATTTTTTTTTTTCCAAATGTGATAGAAGGTCCATACAATTCAGTGAACTGAACTTCAGGAAAGCTCAATAATGTTTTCTCATATTTTAAATTTAATCTTCTTGTAGGCTGTCGCATGGAATGTTTCTCTCTTTCTTATGTATATCACTATTCTGTCCATACAGGTTAGAATTGTTCGTGCCAGGCTACAACGTTTAGGAGCTGAAGTATCAGCCTGTGTGCTGGAAGTTCTAAGCAAAGCTGTGATTAATTGTAGTGAGATTGCTGAAGCAATATTAAGAGACATTGAATCTGTTGCTGAACCTGATGGCAAATGCTTGGTTAAGGAGCAGCTTCTTCATTTTTCTGATATCTATGTCTTGGTTGAGATGCTGTCAATACCTTCCCTCGCTGTTGAAGTTTCCCAGGCTTTTGAGAGAGCTATTGTGCGGGGGATTATTATGGATCAATCAATGGCGATGGTCTTGGAAAGGCGCCTTGCTCAAAGCTTGAGTGCAGATTCATTATCTTCAGCTCAAAAATATCTGCACACGGACATGGCACTGGGGGAACAAACTGGATCTCTGCCTGCTCAAGAAGGGGATTTTACCTTAGTTCTTTGTCTTGCTAGAACATTAGCTCTTTCCCAAGACACTCGAGTACATGGTTTTGTTAGGGTGCTTCATGCTGTATTATTTAAAATTTTCCCTAAAGAGGATTATCATAAGAAGATGCTGAAAGGACTAGTTGACCGTGCCATTACTCCTCCTGAACATTCTAATGAAATAAATATAGATTTAGACATCTTGTTATCCTTGGTTCATGAGGAACAAGGAATTGCTAAACAAGTTATTAACATGATGAAGGAGGTTGTTGAGCTTTCCAATGTTGATCGTGCAACACTTTGGAATCAGTTACATGCTAAGGAAAAGGAAAATATCCATAGCCAGGAAATAAGACAAGCTGAACTTTCCAGCATGCTCAGAGAGAAAGCTATTTTGTTAGAGAGACTAAGTGAGTCAGAGGCTACTATTGATCATCTTAAGGTAATTTATCTTTTGTTATGCTAGTTGGATAACTAACTGCCATCAGGTGTTGCTTACTCTTGGTGGGATATTAGTTTGATGGTTTCCATGAAAATGACAGTCTAAAGTGAGGCTTGGAAAGGAACATTTTGCTCAGGAAAAGATGGAATTTACTTCGCAAATACGAGAAGTTAAGAATCGGCTTGAGCAGCTTCGATCAGAAAGGGATAGCAAAATTTCAAAACTGTCCATGGAGAAAAAACTGTTCCAGGATTGTCTTCATGATGCGGAGGCTCAACAGTCACTGTTGAAGCTTCAGAAAAACGATGAACTCAAGGTATAAGATGCTTTCTGAGAAAAATGTCTTCAAGTTCATTGCTTCGTGAGCTAAAATTACTTTAAGTTTCTGCTATTTGGGATAAAATATAAAAATCATGATTTCAGCTAAGAGTATAGAGAAGCTGTTGTTCTTCCATAGTTCTGAGTCTTGTTCTTCCATTAGACTTTGAAGATGATATTGTGGTTATCTTCTTCATCATGCTTGATATGGCTGGTAATCTAGATGTATTGACTCACAAAATTTATGGCAGTAAGATATATACATCTTAGATTTGTTTCAACATTAGTTCCAAGAGTGCTAAGGAATATGGAATTTGAAGTTTGAGGGCATGGATTGCCCATAATGTTTCATACTAATGGTTTCTGAGCCCTATTGTAAATCTTCAAAACTTGAATTCATGTTGCATGTACTTTTTATTTATGATTTGAGTTGATTCAACAAAAATCAGAATTTTTTATCCAAGTCTATAGGGGACATCTTTATAGATCATCTATGTAACCATCTTTTATAACGAGCTGATTAGTGACAAGAAATAAAAGAATAAAATTTGAAAAAATAAGGAAATTTAGAATAAGAGAACTTACATAACACCTCAATAATACTTTGATAACCTTGGGTAAGTTTGTACAAATTAGATGAGATTAATGAAGGGAAATTATTAATATTAATTTTTATTTAGAAATAAGGCTGTCTTAGGATTAATCCAGATAGAATGGGATTTTGAAGACTTCAAATGTTTGGTTCAGCCTGGTTTCAAAACACCTAATGATTTTTCATCATGCTGAAATATATTTGTATTCTGTTTCTAGGAAATTATGAAATTGAATGGTTTGAAATCTATTGATTGTGCTCTATGTTTTTTTTTCTTTTGTTTAAAATGTTAGTAATGCTTTTTGGGGCATTCTAAAGAAGGCCTACTGGTGTGACTGGTCTTATATCAGCATCAATCCCAAGGGGATGAAATTCTCTATCTTAATGTTTCCTCCGAGGCATGTGGTGGGATTACTTAATGTAAAGTAAGCAAGGGAGCTTTAATGAGAGATTTACTATACATTGAAATTCTCCTTCTATGTTTGACAGACAGAGTAAGGCATGAATTTGGGATGTCTTAATGCTCTTGAGGGGGCTTTACCAAGAGGTCTAGTACGTGTTAGTTCACAATGACATTGGAGCCTATAGGGTGGTATTTAATGTTTTAAGGAAGAGTTTATGTCAACTCTTGAGGCAGTGAAGGAGGCTGTTTGGTTGATTGGATGATCATGGAATTGGGTTTGAAACAGAGGAAGGCTATCTTCTATTTGTTCCATTAAAATTGCTATTGACCATGCCAAGAATCAACTTTTCAGTGCCCTCTTAGACTCAATTATGTAAAGTATTAGTCTCATAAAAAATGATAAAAATTATTAGGGTTTTAAAGCTACTTTTCAGTACCATATGAACAGTGCACCCAATTAAAGTGGCCTCAAGGTCATAGGAGGTCCTATTTCTCCATTCCTTGTAATGCTCTTATTTCTCAAACCTAGGTTGTATTCCTACATACTTGGTCCCATTTGTTCATATGTAAGTCACATTTATTTGTACCTTTTCTCAATGGTCCAAATTTAATCATACGTCTGACATGTATAGATTCAAAATTTGGTATGATACTGATTTGCTACACTACAATTTTCCAAAGTATTATTTCACATAGGAGTTTGTTGAGGTGGAAGTTAATAAAGTGCATGGTAACAACTTTCCCAAGGATATGATGGTAAATTCAGCTCTAGTTGACTATTAAGTCTTAACTGGATCTTATCTGCGGAGTACCAAATTGTGTGTATTTGAGAGAGAGAGAAGAGGGAGGGGGCGGAGGCTCAAGTGCTTTGAATGAGAATACATATTAAAGATGTGGAAAAGGGAAAGGAGCTCAAGTGCGTTGGGCCAAACAAAGGAGAGCTCGTACTAGCAATGTGGATGATGGTCTCATTCTGCATTTTTCATCTTTCTCTTCTTTGGTGGATTCCTATTATTGTAACTGTGCCACCAAATTTCAGCAGCCTGTTGTTTGAATAAGTTGACACCTGAACTGTGCTACAGTAATAAGTCATTTCTATAAGAATGTTGCCCTTTTTGTTATCTCAAAAGTACCTTGGGATCTTATATTGGATGCTAATATATTGTATCATGCATGTGTGTGATATTTGACTGATAATCTGTGATACTAATTTGCATTATTTGCATCTTTATTCTAGAACTGAGTTTATTTCATATATCATGTACCATCTCTGCTTGTCTCATTAGAGGTATTTTTTTTCATCCTCACAATCATCTTTCCAATACTACAGAGCTTCAAAACAGTGCTGAATTTCCAGTCAATATAACAGGTTGCTGAATTAAACTTGGTAATCTCACCCGAGTATTAGGGGTGGAGATGATTCATGCCACAATAAAGAGTATAAGTTGTGTGCCACAAATTGGAAGCCTAGTTAATTGTTGCCTGATCAGGTTTGTTACTAATAATGATAAAAGGAATAAAGTTGTGATCCAAGATTGAAGTAATGTTGACAATCCTTGTTAACGAAACTGCATTTTTGATGAAATAACTGTGTCGTACCTGAAAGAATGACGCTAGAAGTGCCACCATGCCTTCCTTCAACTTTTCATATATTGCATACATTAAGCATTTCTTTTGCATGATCTTATCTTGACCTTGTTCAATTTATGATAGGGGATCTGCCTTTCAACCGATATGTTTGTTTTATTATTTATTTGTGTTTATGTGTTTAACCGTGAAATGCTCTTTCATTTATTTCTATCATATATGGAATATGTGGAAATGATCATCATTTAATTTTAGTCTGTGAATGGTGCAGAGAGTAGTTAAAGAGAAGAATGCTCTTGCTGAAAGATTGAAGAGTGCAGAAGCTACGATAAATAGATGCAATGAAGAAGTGAAACGCTATGCTTCAGAGGCAGTGACTCGAGAAGAAGTACAGAAATCACTCCAGAATGAAATCCAGTGGTTCGAACAAAAGGTTGAACAAATTGAACTAGAAAAAGGGCAGAAGCAAGAACGGATTGCTAGTTGTGAAGCATACATCACTTCTATGGAAGGAAAATTAAATGAGTGCCAGGTTTTTATCCCTCTTTTTTCTTTTGGAAAAAATTTCTTTAGGTTCTGTTGATTATCTAAAGCTGCAGTTTTTAGTGCATTTGTAGTGGGTTGTATTTTTTCTTTTCTTCTTTCAATTATTGTTGTTGTTGTTGTTATTTTTATTTTATTCTTGTTTTGTTGGTGAAGGCGGCATATAGAATTTCAAATAAGCTAGAGTGAAAAAGCAAAGGGAACAGCCATAATTATTTCCTTGTCTTTTTTGGGCCTGAATAAAAATGTTTAATTCCTTAGAATCAATTGAAGTTTGGTTCTTCTATGGGCTCTCTTGTTATAGAAGTTAGCATTCATAGTTCCAAGAAAAGCCTTCTTTCCATAGTAATTCAAATCTAAACAAAAACCTTTTCCTATTCTTTATAAAAGAATGTTACTCTTCATTGCACTTGTATTCTAGATATATCTCCCACAGTTCTTCAATAGGATTTCAGCCAAATTGCAAAATTAAATCTTCATATATAATTGAGATAAAAAGTTGCGATACCAACCCAAAAAACTCATGCAAGATCATTTTTACCATCCATTTGAAAGCAAATGCACATCATATGTGAAATGATTAAATTTATGTGGACTTTATCACTGTTTGTTTCATCATAATTTAGATTGTGTATGAATCTGAGTATCATCCATTCTATCAGATTTAGAGGACTAAAGGCACCAAAGAAAACTACAAGTTCAGCAAGACATTCACTAAAAATTAGGATTATGGCACATAATGTGCTAGAGCCTCTAGAAAAAGTCATGACCCCTGAGAGCTCAATAATGGGGTTCCATGAAATGCCTTCATGGGCATTGGGTGAGCTCCCTTTATCACATAGCATATACTAACATTAACAGCAGCAAGTAGCAACAGAACTTTTAAGTATTCCTATCCTTCCTATGAATATAGGGTTCAGCTTTTCTAGACTTGAGAACCCTAGATTTGACCTCTCTCTCTCAGATAATAATTGCTGCTATATATATATATATATATCTTTAGGTCATATTTCTTTATCAATTTGCATATTATGATAGGACGATCCTGACGTTCATCTCTTAAATGGCTCAATGGATAATTTTGGATCATGGCTTCCACTGTTCTGCAGACATATATCAGTTCTCTTGAGGTTGCACTTCGTGATGAGATGTTACAACATGCTCCTCTGTATGGCGTGGGCTTGGAAGAGATGTCAGTGGAGGAACTAAACACATTGTCAAGAATCCATGAAGAAGGGCTCAGAGCTATCCATTCCCTCCAACAGCAGAAAGGCATTCCTCATGAAGAAGGGTTCCCTCTCATGAGCCTCAGTACCACCACTGCCCTGCCTCCTCCTCCTCCTCCTCCACAGGAATTGGCAGGGACAGATCCCCCGCTTAATTATACATGAACCTCAAAATTGAGTTGATACTTATAGTGTATATGAAATGTCTCAATCATCCATCCGGCTAGACCTTTTTAAAACCAGCCAAGAATGGTAGTGTTGCTGGATAGTAAAGGGTTCCCTTTCCATGTTTTCTCCTTTGTCTCCTTTCTATGGGCGGTTGAGTTCAACTGTATAGTCATCCGTTTGAAGAATCAAATGGTCTTTTAAATAAAACAAGAGATAAAAAATAATAACAATAATAAAAATAAAAGGGAGAGCCTCCCACTTGCTGATCTCTTTTCTTTTCTTTTCTTTTCCACGGTATCTTCTTTACCTTTAATGCATGCGTCAGTATTTTGGCATATGTAAAGAAAGTAATCAAGAAACTGGGGAACAAGCAGAACTTGAAACAGTTTCAGTAGCTCCTTTTATGAAGAATATACATTCAGTAAGCAGAACAGAACAGAAACGGTTATCCTTCACACCGAGAGGTTTGCACAAGGGTCTCTTAAGCAAACATTTGGAGTAGGCTTTAGACTTGGCTCTGATTATAAATTTAAATATTAAAAAAGAAAAAGAAAAAGAAAAAAAAAAGAGCTTATTAACAAGACCAGAAACCAGATAAAAAAAGAGAAATGTGTAGAAACTTTACAGCAGCTTGGCAACTTCATACAGCGGCAGCGCCCAAACTGTCTTTCGAATCAAAATCAACGGTGAGCTAAACCATTGATTCCTCACCCTCGGAATCTCTCTCTTGAGAAGCAAATTGACCTGTTCTTGGCTGGCCATGAGTCTCACAATTTTCTTTCAGTTTAACCCATTCACTGGACCCATCTGGTGAAGAAACCCTAATATCAGGGTTCAGTCTAAGCTCAGACATCCCGGGAGATATCATTATCAACATCAATACCATCATCCTCATCCCTCCAGGTCACCGGAAAGAGACATCATCCTCATTTTCAAGTCGAAAGTTTCAATGCCACCTCACAGACTTGCCTGTATCGGTATCTTCCTCCTCTTCAAACCACGGCTCAGTATTCTCTTCTTCAACTTTGCCCATCTCATGTGCGACACTTACAGACACAGACAAAACTTCTTTTTCCTGAGATCGGATGCCTTCGCCCAGTGTCCTACTGACCTTGCTGCTCTCTCTCTCTTCAGATAATAAATTCACTATGGAGTTCTCTGAGTTCACCTTTCCCTCCTTGTGTTGTATCTTCAGCAGAAGCACATCTCTCGCTTCAACAATCTGTAAACAAGTGTAACTTTCTCAAAACAAGCAGCAGTTTCTGGAAATTGTTGAATAAGTCGGAACAGAACATTTCATGTCCCAACAATACTGCAAACAAACAATTATAGGAAATCTCTTCGTACCACAAATAAATTCTAGTGTTCAGAGAGTTAATCATTACATAGAAAACGTAGTAACTATGGTACTAGATGAGATAACTTAAAACATTTTATTATATGAGACGAGGTTCAACAGATCAAAATTCTAAAAATCTTCCAAAAATAATTTAATAATTCATTGAAAATCAGACCATTGAACACAAATGCAGAAAACCAATTAGTTCAAGACTGGCAAAAATAGCTCTTCATGGAGAAATATAATACTGGAAATGAGGCAATATTATAAAGAAAGCACCAGAAACAATCCCGTAAGGTACACACAAAATATACATAGAGGTAGAGAAATATTTTTTTTTTGATCAGTAAAACAATATATATAAAATGAAAAGAGCACAAAGTCTTAAAGTATACAATAGGAGAACAAGGACTGTCTCACTCACCTATACCCCGTACCAAGTCAAAAAACCCCACCAAAGAATTTAGGGTTATCGCTGACTGCATAATCTTACTCCACCCCACAAAGTAAACGTGAAGAAAAGATTTCATCCCATGAAAGAGAGGACTTCATTTTCAAACCACCCTATTCCTTTCCAACCACAACATTCGTAATATACAAAGTGAGCGCTATCCAAACTCTCTTCCTTTTCTTACTAACACTAACGCTTGCTGTGGCAATGAGAAGTTGCCGAACCGCACGGGGAACACCCAATTAGCTTCGCACTGCCGCCAGAATATCCCATAACATCTGCTCTCGAATGGATAAGCGTTTCGCCTATCAAGCCTCATTCTCTTCACACAAAAGAATTGCTCACTAAGGTAATCCTCCTTTCGTGGGGACGGCCCAACAGAAGACCTTTACCCCGTAGCCTCCTGCGAAACCCAATTTTGGGGGAACGATTGTTCCGTATGATCTACTAGGAAATCTAAAGGAGGAGAAAACATCGCCTTATGATACATTTTATTAACTCGAAAAGCCATCGCAATAGACTCCTTTAGCAAAGACGATCCTCTCAATGCACTTATCTTCTTATTGTGAAGAAACAGAAGGAACCTATCCACCTCTTCCATCTCCCAGTCATTAAAAGGTCTGAGGAACACTGGAGACCAGCCCCCAACCTCCACTGACGAATCCCAAACATCTGCTACCCTTGCATCCTTGTGAGCTGCCAAGTTGAACAGAGTGGGGAAGGCATGGCTCAGCACGGTCTCGTCGTACCAAGGATCCTTCCAAAAACCCAGCCTTCTACCATTTCCTAGGTGAATAGCATCTCCCGAGAGAAGGTGAGCCATTCCTTACTCGATGTCTTTCCATAAACCGCCGCACTCATACCCGCCCCGATGTCTCTAGTAAACCAACCCCAAATCTTCCTCTTCATACTCTGAACTGATCACCTTCCTCCAAAGAGTAATCCTCTCTATTTGCAAACCGCCAACACCACTTACACAAAGAAGGTTTCGATTCATCACAGAAAAGGCCTCTCACCCTAACCCCCTCTACTTTTCAAAGTAAACAAGCCTGGGCTTGACTGTGTGTGTGGTTTACGATCAAGATTCCCTCCACCCCAGAGAAAGTCTCTCTGAATCTTCTCCAGTCTAGCACAAACAATCTTTGGCATTCTAAACAAGGAGAGGAAGTAAATGGGGAGGCTAGACAGTACTTCGAATAAGTGTGAGCCCGCTCTTGAGATATATTGTTCTTTCCAGAGGACAACCTTTCCTAAATCTTTCCTCAATAGAATCCTGCACTTCAAGGCCCGGCGGTGGAAGCTCCCAGGGAGGCCCATACTTAGTGGGGAGGGAGCCAACCCCTACAACCAAGCTCCCGGCCGCAACGACCCACATTGTCCACCCCAAGAGGTAGAGAATATAATTATACGTATAGGAGAGGGGCCGCTTTAAGGAACAAAAATGACAAGGAACAAAATCCACACAAATTTTCAGCTTGGCAGGTCAGATCAAGGCATCTAAATAATATGTCACTACTGAAGGTGTCTCATTGATACCAAAGTTTGCAAATGGATGGTAATACAGTATTCTGGCATGGTAACAAAGGATATGGAGTAATAAAGATTTTAGAAAAGAACAGTGGCATATCAATTATGCAGCATTTTCATAGGTGATCTATAATTAACAGTAGCCATAAAATACCATGTGGAAGTACCCCATCTCTCCTACCACACTAAAAAAAAAAGGTTAAATAAAGGTAACAAGGTAAAGCTTTAGACCCCTCATCCTGTCTTTAGTTCCAGTCTTAACAGTCAGATTCTTCAACAAAATGATCAAGGGTTGTGGTACGAAGACCACCAGAATTAAATTAGTCATGGCCTCAAGCCATGGGCTTCCAAGTACCAACATCTCCAGCTCAGTGGATCTGACGCAATCTTCAAAATTAGAACCTCAAACATGTGCAAGGAAACTATTTGCATTTAACTGCAAACCACAATTTATAATTAAATATGATTGTCCCTAAATCTAGGTCAAAACATGACAAAACATATTAGGTTATTCTTACGCACTAGGTTATTCTTTTTCCAAAAGAACAACAAATTTATGTTTCTGAAACCTATAATGGGCATGGAGTAGTTCCAACTATCAACTAAATTTACAGTCAGATGTGAAGTAGTATAACTATGAATTAAATTCAGTCAACTTATGAACAACTAAGAAGAAGAAATAAAAGATCAGTCGGAGAGAAAACCTCAGTTCCCTGCTAGATTATCATAAGTACATTTCCAGGCTAACAAAGGTAGAAGTCCTAGTTTATGACATGGTGAAACTATATCTGCTCTCTAGTGCAGATTGTGTAGACGTTATGGCACATGGAGATTACAATGAAAATGACATGATATGGTTTCTCCCCCAGTAAGTGAAGCTTCATTCTTTCTAACATCTTAAGAGCTTCATAAAGAGGAAACTCAAAAGATAGGGAGTGTAAACTAACCTCAGTTTGCCTTTCAATTGGTTATCCGTTTCACTACAACAAAGAGGAAAACTCTATTGATGAATTGTGTTCCAAAAAATTATGACGCATGTGAACTCCACTAGTGGTTATGGGTCCCATCATAATGCACCACACTAAATGGGTACCTAGGTTGAATGTTATTAACCTACTTGATTATAGCTTCTTTGTATTGAAACTATACATCCCTTGGAATTTTGTTCATTTTCCAGATTTAAGCTGCATGGAAAGTTTTAGTTGTGCTTCAGCTGAGGATCAAGTTTAGATACGAGATGGTCTTTAGGCAAATAGGGTAAGCATTTTTCCATTTTTATGAAAAATCCGTAGATTACTTGCTTTCCCACATTAAGAAGACAAGGGATCTGTGGGAACTGCTTTTTGTGCTTTTAAGGGTGTCTTTGGTGCTTCCCTTGTCAGTTGGCGAGAAACTTTTAGGGTGACATGGTTCTTTTGTGGAAAATAAGCACTAGAAGGTTTGGACTGTGTTTCACAATGCATACTTTTTTTGAATGGTTTAGAAGGCAAGGAACAGAATTACATCCAACGGCAAGGTATTCTCAATAAAGAGGCTAAAGTGCTTTTGTTTCCTTTCTTTGGCCAGAGACTGAATTGTTAATAGGTTATTGTCCTAGACTTTATTGAGAGTTTTTTTATTAGTTGAGTCCTTATTGAAACTCTATTTTAGTTTTCTTATATCCCTTGGGTCACTCTTTTGGTAGCTCTTCTTAATACAATTTGACTATCTTTCAAAGAAGGAAAAAGAAAAAATTATGGATCTCATAAACTGTCATTGTTTAGGTTCAGACTGATCTTATTAGTTACTACCATTTTTCCATTGGGCCTCACTCTTATTCAGATATGTCATTTCAAGCTAAAAGTCTCACTTAGAATGTAGGAAATTTTCTACTGTATACATATATAATTATCCTTCTTTTATGGGTAAACACAGAATATATTAATATAAAAAACAGGAGCACCCACAGGCTGCCGAGGAGTATACAGGAAGTATAAAAAAAGGGAGCCAGCAGGGAAACGTATCTTATTATCTTAAAAGTTCATGTGCTTAAGCTTTGTAACCATGCTTCATTTAAGCAGCTGTTAATAAAATAGTCATTTGAAGAATAAGAATTCCATACCAATTTTTTATTATTGATCGACAGCGCTCTGTTTATTTCTCTTTTTAGGTGAGGTCCCCTAGAAGGCAATTATAGATAGGTTTCATTTTATCTCTTTTTACCAAATATTCTTGGGAATATTGTTTTTTTTAACCAGCCAGCCCTTCATTATCTTTAACATTCATCCTGAAATCCTAACCTTTTTTAATCACACATCACTATACAAACTCCACCACCATCAGTCTCAAAACTCTACTTTTTCTTTTTTCTTTGGTTGTCCGTAATCAGTAAAATTTTAATTTTTGACGTAATCCCAGAGGTCACTCTTCAGCCACATACAATTCACAACCTTATTCCACCATCTACAAACCACAAAGCCCTATCGATTGTTATTTTATATAAAAGCAGCTATTTTATGGGGGGTTGTATGTAGGTGTGTGTGTGTGTGTGTGTGTGTGTGTATAAAGCAGATTGTATACATATTTTTTGATGGGTAAAGCAGATGATATATATGATCTATCATAGATGCATATCCAACAAAAATAAAAATAGTAGTAAGTTATGTATTTGAATACAAAGTCTTGCCTTTGAGTTGAAAGTAGCTCGAATCATGCTTGTTCAGCCTCGGAAGCAACAAAATAAAATATATCATCCAGAATTGTCCATCACTCATGTAATTGCAAAGTTTAAACCTAAGATCAGAAAAACTTGGAGCTAGGAGTTCAATGGTTGATGCATGTTCTCTCTGAATATCAGACATGAAGAAATCTGCAATAAATGAAGCCATAGTTCAGATTCTAGTTGGTTCAGCTATGAAGGTATCATTTGTTTCAATGAATTTTAAAAAAATAAAGGAAAAGAAAAATTCTTAGTTTTACATGTGTGTGTGTATATATATATATATGTATATGAGAGATGAGAAAGATCAACACATCCTAGCAAGAAGCATTCCAATGCACTAGAGGGAGCCACTTTTCTGCATTTTGAACAAGTAAGGAATTGCATGAGCAAAATACCATAATCTTGTACTGCAAGAACAATGACAGAAGTTTCTAAATGCCATTCGAAACCACGGGATCTCAAGTGCACCAAAAAAAGGAACCTAAATCCAACAAAACCATTTCAAAAGTATTCCCAGATAAAAAAATTACATGGGATAGGAAAGCTCTGATCATTTTTCAAGGCAATTCCATTTTTGCAACAGAATAATATTTCTCCAATTTACTAATTTTCTTAACATAATTGCACCAATTTGTTTCTGGCACTTAAATACTGACAGGATTTGACTAACAAGTAATAACCCAGACAGAATGTCATGACAGAACGCAGAATTCATTTAAAAACCTTCTTTAGAGAATTTAATAACTTTCTTTCTGTGCATACGTATTTGTTGAAGAGCGAATGCATTTGAAAAAAAAAAGGGGGCAGTTGGTCTACAAGATAGGTAAATGTCATTCAGGCTTGGCTCCAGTGGTAAAGGGATGAGGAGGGTATGAGAGAGGTGCAAGGTTCAGGTCTCAATTGGAACAAAAAACTTACCTATGAAAAGAAGGATAAATAAGACAAAAAAATACCCAAAAATCCACGTAAACCAATATCAAATACTTCCGCCCTAGGCACAAAACCATCCTGCATTTTTCTCCTAATTCAAAAACAAAGAATTTATCAATAAAGGATACGGCAAAAATGATTGCAAATAAGTGTGCAAGAGCAAACAGAACAAAGCCAAACTCAATCACGAAACTTGTGAAACTAACTAAAAAAGAAAATGGTTCTAGGCAATTAAACTAAAAAAAAAAAAAGGGTCACAACTCCATGAACAGAGGTACCAAAAGAGAAGCCAATAAGCATATTGATCCTAATATCATCATATGTACTTTGTTGAACCATTATTGATATATCCTCTTTTATTGCCAATAAAAAAAAATTATGCATATTGATTCAAGACCCCATATGTTACATTCAAGTGTGGGAATCAGATCCAACTACGTGTCCAGGTGTCTAATCCTTCATACCCCCAAACTTTAGGATATGAAGGCAAGAGAAAAGGATATTATTTGGATACAACATATAAAAGAAAAATTGAATAAAATTATAATCACATAGCAACGAAGCTGAGATCGCTCAACCTCTCTGTAATGCCAATGGATAGCAGTTCCGTTCAGTTATGTTTCCTCGGTAACAACTAGAAAACAAAATCACAATGTCTCATGTTGAACTGGAATTAAGAATTAGACTGAACGCCAATATAAAGAAAAGAATTCATCATCACCATCATCCACCGCCAAAGGGAAATCGGTCCAACATTCAGGCGTCGAAGAGAGTTGAGTAGCAAAACGGAGAACCTCCTCCGTAATCCCGGCAACGCCGTCGTAATTTTCAAGGCGCTCATCATTAGAGTCATCCCGCTGGCTCTGGAACAAGTTGGAGAAGGTCTTGAGGCCGGATCTGAAGGCTGCCGCCGATCTCGGCAAGGTCGTTACGGATGCCGCGAAGCGTCGGGGAGGAGGAAGCGGAAGAGGAAGAATCGGAGGGAGCGGCGAGAGGGGAAGGTGAAGAAGGCGGTGGGGCTAGGAAGCTGGCAACGCCACGGAGTTGTCGGCCGATGGTTTGGGAGAGAACGGAGAGGTCATCACGGAGGCCGTCGACGTGGGAAGGGATGGAAACGGCGTCGTATTGGGGAGATTTGAAATGGTTTGGAAGCCAAGACATTGTTGGTGGTAGGGAGGAGTGGGAATATTTAGTATAGTATTTTAGTATTTAGGAGAGAGAGAAGAGCATAACATTGAGGAGGTTTTAGAGAGAGAGAGAGAGAGATGACATGATGATGAGGGGGAACTATGGTGTTGTTCGGTTGTTGTAGCTGTTACTCTTCTCTCTCTCTCTCTCTTGTTCCACTTGGTGACTTCTCGTCTGCTTCTCTCTCTCCCTATTCCCTTCCTACTCATTATTATTATGCGACGACGATGATGATGATCTTGATCACGCGATTGTGATGATACTTTATCCCCCGTCCGTCTAAGTACCACCCGTACCCGTTCTTTCGGGATTTAACTAATTTTCCGCTTCTCCTTTTTCCTTGTAACCCATTCAACACTGCAGCCTTATATATAATAAATTTAAGTTTAACGGAATTTAACTTAAATTTTGTTTTTTTTTTTTTGCAAAAAATAAATCAGCAAAAAGTAAAACCTAAAAATAACCCCATTAGTCCAACCATAATTAAAAAATATTGAGTAATAAATATACTATGATAACTAACTAATATACTATAAGATGATGGAAACATTTAAATGATTGAAGATATAGTGGACGAATTGTAATTTGTCTCATCAGTAATACATTGAGTTGTGAATATACTAGCATAACTAGTTAATATACTATCATAATTAGTTAATGTATTATCGAATTGTGAAAATACGATATTAGTTATAGTAATACATTCACTAATCAATGTATTATCATAATTTTTTTAATTTCAACTAGATTAATGAGGGGTATTTTTGGGTTTTACTTTTGTTTGTGCATTTTGTGCAGACTATAATTATTTTTTTATTATTAGGGGATGTAAATCCATGCAAATCAAATTCTCATATTACGCACAATTATTTGAAATTCAGAATGACACATACTTTCCCTTTGCTTTTTTCGATAAATTCAATTTTTAAGACTTGATTTTTTTCGAGTTTTTTAAACAAAACACTGGTACCTTGAGACTTGACTCAAGTAGTAAAAGGGTGGGATAAGTTTACTAAGTTCGAGTCCCTATAAGAATAGAATGCTTCATGGATGTAATGCAAGGTGAAAAAATGTCCAAAAAAAAAAATCGTTGTCGGGTATAAATTTGAGTAATATAAGATATAAATTTGGTTAAATTAAGGAAAGTGAAGGATAGTAATTGTTTGAAAGGTATTTCAATTGTTCCAATATTGGGTTTACTCTTTAATGATTACTGGTTTGAGGTTTCCTTTTTAATGATTACCGAAAGGATTTATCGAAGTTTTGACAAATATACATTATTTTAAAAAAATTACTAAAATAAAGCTGAATCAAAATAATATTCAAATTAAATAAGATCCTACCATGCGAAGATACATCAACAATGTCATAATCACTGACTACGACATTATAATTTTTTTAAAGTCAATGTTGCAATCACTATCGCGACAACAATACGCTTGTCGCAATATTACGAAATACTGGTCGGGTCTTTGCAAGACGCGATATCACGCGACATCTCGCCGATGCTCATTTTCGACGAATGTCGCCGACAAGCTCATGAGCGCCACACATTGTTCAATTTTTCTCCACGTAATTCTTCACGCTTCATAAGCCGCGACATGTCGCGACATCCGACTCCTCATATGCCGCGACATAAGTTGTAATGTCGCGACCCAACTTATGCCATATGACCTTCAATTTTGTTGCGACATAGGTTGCAATGTCGCGACACGACTTATATCATCTGACTTTCTATTATGTCATGACATATGTTGAGGTGTCGCGGACACAACTTACGCATCCGGGTTTTCCGTTATGTCGCGACATACGCTTCGAGTATTACACGACCTCGCTTCCACGATTTGTCAATTAGTTACTTTTCGCTTCGCTTCTTTGATATTGATTCTTGCAAAACAAGTAATTTTGATGAAGATTCCATAATTTTGTATTAAATTACATTAAGGCATCAAATATGTATACAAAAATGGACTTAAGAGATAATTATTCACAATGCTGATCACGATATTGTTTTTTCTTTTGTTAGAATGAGAATTTTAAGTTACAAATAATTGTCTAAATTACAATTTATCACATCTATAAAAATACAATCAATTCACATCACCCGTATTACAAACATTTCATCTAAATTAACCAGTTTTCATCCAAACCAACCTAATTGCATAAAAATAACAACCAATACACATCACCAGATACAAACATTTCATCTAAATTAACCAACTTTCATCCTAAGTGCATCGAAATGACAACCAATACACAATAATTGTTCATTTCATATATAAACCAAATCATATAAATATATACATAATGTAATACAAATAACAATATATACAAATATAAATAGACATCAATGAATTCCACAAGACGAGGCTTTGTCTTTCTCTGTGACACTTAATACACATCTGCATGATTTGTGGGCACAATCAAATGGTTGTGATGGAGCCGAAGGAGTAGGGGAGTCTGATACGTAACAACTCTAAGGCGGTATGTGGAGGCAAGAGGTCTCCTAAAGGGCATGCACCCAAGTCTGGAACAAGGTCAATCATGGTCTCGTCAATGGGAAGTAATGATGTAGGTGATGTCGTAGATGGTAATGTGGCCTCTAAGGCTGGAGATGTAGGTGATAACGGTGGGATGACACGTCATGTGGAAGTCTTGGGAGGTGGTGTGAATACGCTTGCAGGCTTAAAGACGTGAGTAATACAGAGAACTCGCGCTGGTATGGAAGTCTCAAGGGGGTGGCGTGGAATATTCGGGTGGCAATGAAGTCTCATCAGTGGAACGACCAACAACACGACCACCCGGTCAACAACCACCTCGCTCACCAACTCGACCAGGTCGACCACGACCTCGCCCACCACCTCTCCCTTGACCTTGCATCGGCTACATCCTAACTGCAGTGGATGACGCAGGAGGTTTGATGGATGGTCTGTGTAACGTAGATGCCTCCTCATCTTGTGAAGCGATGCGTTGGTCCTCTCCAATCAGGCTTAAAATTGATCTAACAATGTGATGAATGTCGTACAACAAGCCTAACGAAGCCCCATAAGATATAGTAGCGATCTCTACCATCCCAGATATCTAAAAAAACAAACCAAACAAAAGTAAATGTCACTTCATACATTAAATTTTGGAAATAATTGAGAATTTAAAGACGTTTACTTACCAACAAGTGGGATATTGTGGTTGTATTATGGTACCTTATTTGATCCCTATGGAGTGGTGGTGTGATCAAACGTCATGTAATACGTCGATACCACTCCATATATGGATCATAGAAGTCCATAATACTAGCCATAAGAGGTGATGTGACAATCCTCTCTACAAATGTAGCCCATAAGGCGACATATGATGGATGATATGTTTTCCAATCGTACTTGTGGCGTCCTCGTCAATCAACCAAATGTAACTCTTGCTCTAATGAGCAAGATGGAGGTATCCCCTGATGAAGGCCGAACTGATGCAAGACTCCGCCTGCACGATGTCACTTACGCCTCATATAAGTGGTGACATCGCCCACCAAATCCCTCCTTATCAAAGAAGACATATATCGTAGACGGGGCGACTCTCCAATATATGGCCTCATAACACCTTACAATTTATCTCAATGTCAATATAACTAAAATTATCATTATTGTGAATATGACTAAAATAATTTATATTAATATATAATTACATGATCATGAGTTTGTGCATCCAACTCGACATCAATATAAGGCGAAAGACGACTGATGGGTTATGCAACCCATGATAAAGGTACTACCAACTAAACTTTAATAGATAAGTCGGATCACGCCAGCTCCGTCACCGAACCCCGTGCTCAACCGGTAATCCATGTCAGATACCAACCGCGGCTTCCACCAACCGTGATCGGGCCATCACTGTAAGTGGTGAGGATTTGAGGTGTCACGGTCTCCAAAATCAGGTCGACCCATGTGTAGTCCCTCCCAAGACTAGAGTTGGATAAAAAAAACCATTCAATATTAACAACATCTTAGTGATTGGCTTTTATATGTGTTATAAATATTAGCAACATACATGTAACAATGTACAATCGAAATCTTAGTAGCACCATCGCAGCCACTCTAAGATAACTCCCGTATAAGTGTGTTAGAACCGCACTCACCCCCAAACCGTGGCAAAGGTCCGCCAACTTACAAGAAGGGAGGAAACAAAGTGACATGCAGCCCTCTGTCAAGAATAAAAGGATCCCAGCAATGCTAGGATGAAACCACGTGCACTGTCCTCTAATGTTACCTTATCTACGTCGGAGGGTGGAGTAGATAAATGCTGAGACAACCACCTAGTCGAGACAGCAGATCCTTGAAGCTTAGTCGGCGGTGGGATCACACCTAGCAGCTCTTGACACAATGACAACACATCAAAGTCACATGTGCCGGTGACTGGTGGTCCATGAATCCGGAGGCCAACATCCTATAATGTGATCGTCATCTCCCCAACCGGTAAATGAAATGTGTGTGTCTCAAGACGTCATCTCTCAACCGGACTCTTGATGAGGGCCCACCTAAGCAGATGTGTCCAAGCGCACAACCACAAAAAGCCGGATCATATCACATACGGGCAAATATGAGGATCCATATGCCACTCTCGCATGAACTTCGACATCTGTTGTCGACATGTGAGTACCGACGAAAGCTACAAAGATATCAATAAATAAATTCCCCCTTACATTACACAATAATCGAAAACAACATTTTATGATATGGAAATGTATACGAGTAGCGGTCCACTAAATGAGATCGATGTTTGTCTCTTGTAAAACCAAGATGTGTCTATCTAATCTGACGTATTATAAGGCCCTTCTCAATGCCATATCTCGTAATATATAACAACAAATAAGGATAAACAATGAGCAAGTATTAGTATAGATACAATGTACTATTAAGGCAATGTCAACAAAAAACATACATGTTTCAATCAACTTGATTCCTATTTTGACAAGATCGGCGATTGTGACCAAGTTGTTTGCAGAACCCACATGTGATAGTAGTCTTCCCCTCTCTAACATCCATTTCATTATGCAAACAAGCCGGGATGACGGCCCATGTGATGCGCAAAGGTCATCACTCATACAAGACAATAGTCGACCTTCATAAGGAAAGTTATCTCATATTCATCAAGCATGGGATGGAATAAGGTTGCCCATGTATCATAGTATTTATCAGCAATGTAGTTGCCTTAAACAAATGATCGAAAATCTATGGAGTGAAACCTATACGTCGCTACGATACGACCATGTGGAAATCCATATATATGGTATTACTACTAAGGATCAAAATATCGATAATCACTGATATACCCAAGAGCTTAGATTTTATGGATATATCGGAAATATCGGGTGGATATTTTGACAAAAATATTGGTAAAAAAATTGACAAAAATACTTAAATTCATGGAAATACTTATAAACTATAAAAACATAAATAAGAAAATATACACTGCTGCACGATATTCATTATAATTTATCAAAAAATTACATTAAATAGTCTTTTTAAAACCAAAGCGAAGACTGACATGACTCCATTACATTATTTGGATGGCTGATCTCATCTTATCAAGATAATATTTAAAACCAAGATCTTAAAAATATTGAGATAAATCACAAAGAAAAAATAATTTGAGAGTCAAATAGAGCTTGGATGCGTATGGATGAGTTTGGAAAGAAATTGTATGATTTTAGGGGTATTTATAGAATTTTTTTGGAGTCAAATAGTAATTGGATTGTCAAAAAACCACTGTGATTTAATTCTAACCGTTGGATTTGATTTTGATTCAAATATGATCATTGGATCATCATATATTTGTTGGAAATCAATCTAAACCGTTAGATGAAACTTCAAATTTAAAATCAACCGTTGGATCTGTGAAGACCCAAGAAAATCAAAATTTCTGTAAAAAGAGTAAATCGTGAATTTCGATCAAAAATCCGAAATTTATTTTTAGATCTTGATTACAAACGGGATTTCACCATTGAATCGCTCTCATGAATCTAAATAGCACTCAATTTCATCAATCTGCATGCGGATTTACATCGCCGGCGCATATAAATACGTAAGTGTCAGAACGATATTCGACGCGACAAAAGTCAAGATATAATACTGCACTACGCGATACTGTCAGATGAAAGAAATAGATGATCGAAACGGACGATCGAGATCGCGCCACGGTCAAAATAAGAGAAAGAAGGACATGGGATGTCATTTTGAATCAGGCTTATAAAATGACAAAAGAGCCAATAGTGCTCATCTTCTTCCTCAAATTGAAGACAAAAACGTGAAGGGCAAGAGGAGGAGGTAGTGAGGTCCATATTTTTATTTCTAGAGAGAGAGAGAGCCACTTCTCTCTAGATTTAAGGGCGATCGGGCCGTAGAAATCCTTCGGGCCGCTATGAAAGCCGCCCACGCAGCTCACGCCGCAGCCTAGCTTTTAAGTGAGCTTTTGACAAACTCCGTGGATAAGAAGGATTTATCCTATTTGGGTTTTGGACCTTATTTAAGTGTTTTATAATGTTTCTGATCATACCAACTGTCGTTGACGTCCCAAAACTCGGGACCGTAATTGTTTGAATTTACGAAACTCCAAATTTACAGTCCGCCGATCGCTTCACGGACTGTTCGCGGCTACCTCGTGTAATTTATGCCATGGATTGTGTCAGGATGTGCATAGGCCTAAATGACCGTGGAAATTCGTTCACCAAGTGAACCGATGATCAGATTGGCGAGAACAATAACCCGAGGGTTTCATCGTTCATAGGAATAGTGTTCACAAAATATTTTTGTGAAATAACGTGGTTTGTGGAGCATCTCGTTGAATTGCTCAAGGTTGATAATTACCGCTGAAGCACTTTTGGTGTAATGAATTAGAAATTACATGACATGTCAGGTGATTCAAATTATGTGAATATATCTCATGATTATATATTCACGCTGCTATATAATTATATCGGAATTTACATCACGCACTTATATGCACTCTGGGCACCCTTGTAGCCGATAGTGAGTGAAAGGTAATGGTATTTCGCTCATCGAGAGAAATGTTTCTGGGAGGTCAGATCAATAATAATAAATATCTGAAGCTCATTCATTACTTACTCCGAGAGTAGTCCATACAAAATATCAATCGCTCTGAGTCGGCCCAATTGATATACACTGAGGTGGTAGTCCACTAAATATAACATCTGAGCCTACCCACTACTAATATCTGAGGGTAGTCCAATTATTAAAAACAACATCTTTGTTTTGAAAAAATAATGATTCTCATACGTGGCTAGTAAAGGTCGTGAGTCATATGACTCCTGTGGCGATGAGTCGTTTTATAGACATTCAAGTAGACTGCGATTTACTTGAATGTGTTTTCTGTATATCAGATACGCACTTAGCTATAGCAGATCTACGTAGTACGATTCCACCACTCCAAAGATTAGCCCACCTTGTCAGGGATATCACTTCGCCAGCTATGAGCGATTTTATAATTCGCTCGTCCTGTAGCTGCTTGGTAAGAAAGTCGGTCAGGCTTTGGTTTGATTACGCGTATACATGTATTAGAATGTTTTTCATTTTAATATATGTTTGTATAAGAGTAATTTCTAACTTGAAACTATTGTATATAAATGGGAATTATTAGAATGAGTATTGGTTTCAGGCCCAAGTGGCCGTTTTACTCATGGATTGTTATATTGGATTGTTTGGGACAAGTTATGTACAAGTTATGTACTGTTATATCCCGGTAGCTCTCGTACAAAGGAGACTCGCCCGACATGAGAAATGCTCTGGTCACCCGACATTCCCAGTGTTTCCTACTGGTTAATCCGGGCAGTCAACTGGATCCCCTGGATTTGGCATCACAGCCTGGTATCGTATATGTGTATACTCGGCCAACAGGGCTTGAGGGGATTCGGGGCTTAGGCCATAGTTCTGCATCCATCACCACTGGGTGGTTTGATGTTCTGCTTTAGGTATTTAGATTACCTAGGAAGACACCTTTAACAAAAACTAGGACATTAATCGCATGTGTGTTTCGTGTGTGCTGATGCATGGCTGTAGAAAATATGCATAACATGGTTTTTATGTGTTGAGATTGTTTATGTGTGCTTAGTGGTTAGCACATTGATGTGTTAGAAAATATCTTGGAGTGTTACAATGAGTAAAACTGGAAGAAGAAATAAATGTTAATAAATTTATTTGGGTTTTTGGATAATGAAATAAAATTTTAATAAATTTTATTTGGTTAGTGTTAGACCAAGAGGTTGAGAAATTTTGGACAAGAGGTTTGGGTGTTCCAAGAAATAGATGTGCAATCGAAAAAAAAAAAAACTAAAGAAACGAGAGAAATAAATTTTTATAAATTATTCTGGGTGTTCATGAAAACCGTAAGAAAAAAAAATAGTATGTATTTTTAAGTGTTTTTCTATCACGGAAATAAAAGAAGAAAAAATAATGAAAAAAATAAACCGATTACACGTCTAAATTATATTGGTGACTTAGTCTGGGCAAAGGTTCAGAACAACCCGTACTA
The DNA here is from genome assembly GCA_016808115.1 of Tetrastigma voinierianum. Classification (NCBI taxonomy): domain Eukaryota; kingdom Viridiplantae; phylum Streptophyta; class Magnoliopsida; order Vitales; family Vitaceae; genus Tetrastigma; species Tetrastigma voinierianum. The sequence continues at coordinate 807,088 of JAEQBH010004473.1, forward strand.
AATAATACAAGTTTTAAAACATTCACCAAGTTCAATTCAACAATTAGTATAAATTAAGCGACTTTTTTTCAAGGATGAATAATTTTGGGTCGACTAAGACACCATTTCGTAGGGCCTCACGATATGAGTTCAGACTGGTCGAACCAAAACCAACTTACTGATAAAAGTTACGGCCTGGGAGTTCAAACAAAGAGGTGCATTTTAGTCGTGTCCAAGTCACCGGGTTTTTAATTAAACGACCCTAGGTTCTATATAAACCTAGTTTTGCGTGCCAAATAGAACCCTAGCCCCAAAACACTCATTTTCAGCTCCAAAAACCCTAGAAAACTCCCCAAGACCGTGAACCCCGAATTGGGTCGTTGACCATTTTCGTGCCAATCGTTTTGGCCGTGGAGACGATTCTACCACCACCCGTACAAGCCACGGCCATGGAGGAGGAGCACGGCGAGGCGACTCACAACACCACCCGCCAACCTGTTGTCGACGCGCCCGTGATCGGGGCCTACGAGCACACACGCCACTGGTCGCCGGCTGCTTCGCCATCCAGCCAACCCACACCTCCCCATCTTTCGATCCCAAACCATCCCGCATCCTTTCACAAATCTCACCGCTTGAAAGATACGACGAAACAAGTCTGGGGCCGACTGGGCCGATCGAGTTTTCCTACCACCACAAAGAACTTCTTTGACCAAGGTAAGGGTACCGCTGTGTTCCCGGTCTCTGGGCCTGCTGATATAAAGTTTATAAATTTTCTTGACGTTGTTTGGCTTTCCATTGTCGGGTCATTTAGTGGTAATTACCGAAATGTTCGATCGAAATTGGGACCAATCAGTCAAATTAGGCAAAATTGAAAATGGATTAGTGAAATCGATATTTTTATGATTTATTGTGAGGGTTCAATTTCCTCAAAATTAGCCTGTGTAAAAAGCCCCAATTTCGATAACGCCTATGCAGACACTTATAATCGACTGGCTTCTGAGTCCAATTTAGATAGTTTCATAGTTCTAAAACTATTCTAAGACATTCGGGGCATCCCAATGTCTTTGGTTTAGCTGGCTGAGCCCCAAATGGTATTTTTATTATGTTACAGCACTACGGAGCCTAGAGATGATCCTACTAATGAGCGCGATCGGAAAGATCCGTAGTCTATATGGTTTATATGTTTTAAAATGCTTTTGTGGTATTATTATGATATAAAATGGTAGTAAATTATTTTATATATATATTATTTGATTGAATGGTTGGTTATGGCAAATATATAATTATCAGTTTTTATATAAACAAGTTATCATTTCAAGTGAGTTTTGTCAACATTTTAAATATTTGGAAATTTTATCGAGTTCATGGATAAATTTGTGGTATATAAACATTTTGGTACATGGATTGAGGTTTTAAACCACTTTGAAAAGTTATTTATTTAAGAAATGGATTTTGAGATTTTGTGAAATGATTATAATACAGTATCGTTGGAAAGGTATATGTGAGTAAGGATAACGTGTCGGGTTGTTATAGTTGTCAGTAATTGGGCCAGTACCCGTAGGTTCGACCAAGATTTATATTACAATACACTCGGTTTGCCACTTGTCGCGGCGCTGGTTTCATCCAATCCAAGTATATATTATTTCCACGGCCGGAGGTCGTTTGCATCGACGATTTATTACAGGATTTGCCACGGTGTCGCGGAGGTTGGTTTCATCCAATCCATATTATTTCCATGGTCACGCAGGCTCAAGCTTACCCGACGGCTTATTATTATCATTATTACCACACACCTTCGATGTCGAGGGTCATGAGGTGGGCATCCTACTCGCTATGATGGGTATATGGTACGCATTGCTGAATTCTCGAACAAGCTATAACCATTTCAATATTTACGGTTATCAGATTTCATGATTTTTCTTACGACATGATGTTGATATATTTTATGCTAAATTTTAGCTAGAATAAATAAATACTGGTAATAATTTTCTTAATAATAATTTCTTTGCTAAATTTTTAGCATGAATTTCATATTGTTGACTGGGGTATAAGTTCGGCTTATTTAAACGATTTTAAACTGTGGAACCTCAAAAGAGGGACGGAGGTCTTGAGAGAAGAAATGTTCAAAATAAAAACCTTATTTTCCTTATAAATTATGTCACTCATCGAGATTTATTATCTCACGTTTATTGTTTTAAACTGCCTTAGGTCCCTAAGCAGATCTCGTAGACCTACCTCGCGCCGCCTTCTACATCACTCTTCAAGGACAACCGCAAAGATTCTTATCTTATCTATCCGTCCTTATTTTATCGGGACTTATTTATTTTCATTCATTCCCTAAATTCGCAAACACCCTTAGAATGCTCGATCTTAGTAGTGAACTCCATATGAGACTTTTATTATGTGTGTTAGGGTTAAGGACTCACAAGAAGATGTGTCGGTCAGGGATTTGAGTTGTTGTGAATCTTATATATTCGAGGTATTATATTAATGCATGTGTTTACTTTCTTTCTGTGCTGTGGTTCCATCGATATTCCTAGGGATTGCATGAAGCAGACTTACCAAAGGACCACTGAGAATCCCGGGAGGGTATCCTATTCCGGGTCTTGTCACTGCATCAGCTCTAGGTTTCTGTAAATCTTGGTCAGTATTACGTCGCGGCAACTCATCCAGTTGCTTCTCAGAGCACCTTCCATCTTATCCTTGAAATTGACTGCTTTCATTTATTCGAAACAATTCTTCTTCCCGATGGCACAAGAGGTGTGACGTAGGTTCCATCGACTTCGACATGGAAAGTTCAGAGCCTACTATGAGGAGAATCTTGTCGCGCCGGTTCGATCACTGAGAGGAGGGGTTTCATCGGTGTTATCATGGATCGTGCTCGTAGACTGAGTGTTGGTTTTGATGGCTCCACTGATCCCATGGTGATTTATCCCGCTAGATGACATGTAGAAGATCTTTTGACGAAGGTATGCAAGGTTCTGATGAGGATGAGTCGATAGCCGTTTTCTCGCTAGGGGGTAGTGCAAGGAAGTGGTGGGCGTATGAGAGGACTATTAGAAACGTCACACTTCAAGTACGCTTCAAGACTGCTTTCACACCGAAGCTATTCCCCCAACTTTTGTTGAGACTAAGAGGCTAGAGCCTGAGACGCCACTGCAGGCAAGATGACGCTTCGAAAGTGCGAGCGCAGGTTCAGAGAGCTATCGGATTTATGTCCCAATTTGGTTGCGGATGAGGTCAAGAAGAAGAGGAGGCTCGGATTTAAATAGCCGATAGCTTAGCTCTCGTGTTACGATCATCCCACGTGACAATACGAGACGCCGCTTCTGTGAGGTGGAGAGATGCACCCGATACGCCGTACTAAGCCGATCATAATGATGGATTGTCTTCGGGAGCCCTACCAGGATCATCTAAGAGGGGTAGTTTCGGGCCGATCTTCGGCAAAGAGAGATCTGGGACAAACGCAGTCAACTAGAAAGGTGTTTCCGTAGAGGTGGACATACACATAGCTCGATTTCGACGCGAGCAGCCGGCAAAGAGGGCCATTTTCGTGAGATCTGCAGACGAGGTAGTTTCCTCGTCAATTGCGGGCAAGCCATGCAAGATCTGGCGATGGACCATGCCGCTGATAATGTAGTTTTCGCATGCGACAAGACATTTAAGAGACCGCTCTATCGAGAATCCAAACAGACTAGAGTCTCGATCGTGTACCACTCCCACGGCTAAGGCAATGGAGGATCGGATACGCGACGTGGCGTACTTCGCGGTTCCTTTAGCACGGACAGCAAACCCGCACCTGCCAGGAGGCGTGGGACGTAGAGGACGACCACCCGCGAGGCGTAGTTTATGCCATGACCAGCAGAGGCACAGCCACCCGACGCCAGGACAGTACATTATCTATTCGTGACGGCGCACGTGTACTCATCGACCCAGGGCTACACACTCTTTATTTCACGTGAGTATGTTGCACGAGCCCGTGATGACTCCGCCTTTCGGGATGTGGTTTCGAGATTGCCACGCCTACAGGAGAGTCTTTACGGCCTAGTCGATGCTTAAGGGTAGCTTGTTTATCGAAATGTTATGGAAGGCATTTGATAATAGATCTCAAGGGTTGTTCAGGATTCTCGATGGATTGGCTTGCTTCAACCATGCTTCAATGGGTTGTTTCCGTAAGGAGGTGATATTTAGACGACCGGACCACCAAGAGTGCTTTTCTATGGAGAGCGAGGCGCAGCACCTTCGTGTTTGATTTCTACCATTTCCTCGCGATGTTTACTTCAAAAAGGTTGTAAGGGTATCTAGCTCATGTAGTTGACACTGTGAGTGTTAAGAGATTAGAGGATGTACCAATAGTGAGGGACTTTCTCTCGATGTGTTTCCCGACGATCTTCCGTAGTTTGCCTCCCGTAACGAGAAATGTATTTTCCCATTGACACTCCCACAATTTCCTATTTTTACCACCTTATAGAATGGCACTGGCTGAGTTGAAAGAGTTGAAGACTCAGCTACAAGAGCTGGTGGATAGGGGTTTTATTAGGCCCAATATTTCACCTTGGGGAGCGCCTGTGTTATTTGTGAAGAAGAAGGATGATACTTGGAGGTTGTGTATAGACTACGCACAAATAATAAGGTCACCATTCAGAATAAATATCCTTTGCCTCTGATTGAGGATCTATTTGATCGCCTCTGTGGTGCAAAAGTAAAACAAGATTGACTTGGAAGTCGTGGTACCATCGCCTAAGGATTAGGGAATCTGACATTCCCAAGACGACATTCGTGACGAGGCATTAATGAAGCTTTAAGTGATGTCTTTCTACTCACCAATGCCACCTCCCGAAGAAATTTTCATGGATTTTATGAACCTGGGTCTTCCGTCCATACTTAGATCGGGTTTTTGTCATTATCTCATCGACGATATCTTGGTGTACTCGAGTAGTTTGTGCTGGCATGAAAGACATTCAGTTGGTGTTGCGTGACTTTAAGGCGCATCATGCATGCCAGTTCAATGTGACTCTCGTTTGAGCGAAGGGGATTTCTGACATGTTGTTTCAAGTAATGGCATTTATGTGGATCCTCATAAAGTAGAAGCAATGGTAAATTGGGAGCAACCAACTACGGTGATGTATGAGTTTCCTGCATTAGCGTATTACTACGTATCCATGGGCGGTTCTCAAAGATAGCAGATCCACTTCATTGTCACTAGAAAGGAGCAAGCTTGAGTAATCGATTGTGAGGGAAGCTTCCAAACACCGAAGGCAGTAAGTCGAGATCGTACCTGTTTTGATACTGCCAGAGGGCACCAGGCTCAGGTTTATACGATGCTTCATGCCAAGGTTTAGGCTTGTCGGGATGTAACATAAGAGAGTTATGGCGTATGCTTCCGCACGCTTGAAGAAATACGAGCCGAATTATCCTTACCTACGACTGAACTCGCGTAATTTTCGTATTGAAGACTTGGAGACATTTGTATGGAGCTTAATTTCGTCGATATTTATCGACCATAAGAGCCTTAAATATTTGTTTACCCGTATGAGTTAAACTTAAGGCAGCGGAGGTGAATGGAATTACTTAAGGATTATGATCGCACTATCGATCACCATCCAAGTAAGGCAATGTAGTGGCGATGTCATGTGAAGTCTACAAGCTCTTTTGGCTTATATGCGCACAATACAACTTCCATCGATGGTCGAAAGGCGAGAGTCGGGTGTCAGTTGAGGATGCATGCTTCAGAGCACTTTCGCGCTCTAACTACGACCGATACTTGTATCGTGATTCTGCAGGCAATAACCGAAGATCCCTATTTGATGAGCATGAGAAAGAAACAGGAGGGAGGAACAATCGGATTTTTGCTATTAGAGAATTACCTGAGCCTTGGTGATTGGTTCTAGGCTTTGTGTTCCAAAGAATCGAAGAGTTAAAAGGCAAATATTGGAGGAAGCCCATAGTCTCTCGCTTTATGCTATGCACTCCCAGAGGTACCAGATGTGCCCGTGATTAATCGAAGGAATATTATCGGGTGGTCGTGGATGAAAAGAGAAGCTGCTCAGTATGTATCCAAGTGTCATCTCTGTCAACAAGTGAAGGCAGAGACAAAGCCTTCGACTTCATACTCGACCATCCTGCAATGGAAATTCGAGCTCATTACAATGGATTTTGTATTCAAACTCCTCCCACTGCTCGTAGACATGACGACATTTTGCGTAGCTGATCGACTCACCAAGTCCGCGCATTTCATACCTATTAGTGAGAAGTTTTCTCCTCGGTTGGGGCGAACTCTTTATGAATCGATAGTGAGCTCAGACAAGCGTGTCATCATCTCGATAGAGATCCACGATTCACTTCGAGGTTCCGAAGGGATCGATGAAGGAACTAGGTGTCAAGTTGAATTCCAAAGTACTACACCCTCGCATCGATGGACAATCCGAGAGACTATTCAGATCTTAGAGGTTATGTCGAGGTCATGCATTACCACAATTCAAAGGACATTGGAATGAATATCTACCTCGCGTAGAGTTCACTTATAACAACAACTATCACTCAAGCATCGGTGATGTCACCCATGAAAGTATCAGAGCTGGAAACAATGTCGCACTCCATTATGTCGAATGAGACTGGCGAAAGGGAAATTACTAGGTCTGAGGATTGTACAAACGACAAGGACAAGGTTAATGTTATACGTGCCAGTTGAAAGTGCTTTGATAGGCAAAGGAGCTATGCGACAAGCGTGAGAGTTGATCTTGAGTTCGAGGTCAAAGATCGAAGTATTCTCAAGCTCTCTCCTCGAAGGGCGTGGTACGCTGGGGAAGCGGTGTTTCAAGTCCTCGCTACATTGGACCTTGAGATTGTTGAGAGGATAGGTCTAGTGGCTTATAGATTAGACTTTCCGGAGGAGCTTTCTCGAGTCCATAATGTTTTCCACATCTCCATGCTACGCAAATATATCTCGATCCTCACACGTGGTCGGCATACCCGCATCGGTGCGTAGGATGACTTATCCTATGAGGAGCAAATTTTGGGCGACTCGGGTAGAGAAGAGAAGGAGCTTCGCAACAAGACAATATCCTTAGTAAAGGTCCTTTGGAGAAACCACCTAGTCGAGGAGGCGACTTGGGAGCGGGAGGACCAAATGTGGAGCCAGTACCCTCATCTCTTCCATGACACAAGTACGAATTTTTTCTTTAAGGGGGGTAGGTTGTAACGACCCGTACCAAATAATACAAGTTTTAAAACATTTGACCAAGTTTGACCAACAATTAGTATGTGGGCCTGCTGACTTTTCAAGGATGAATACTTTAGTTGACTAAGACATCTTTCGTAGGCCTCGCCGATACGAGTTCATGGGACGGCAAATGTCAAAATCCGACTTACTGATAAAAAGTTACGGCCTTGGGAGTTCAAACAAAGAGTATTTTAGCAAGTCAAAGTCAGTCCTGGGTTTTTACTTGAAACGGCACCCTAGGCTCTATATATAAACCTTTGTTTGTATGCAATAGAACCCTAACCCCAAAACACCGATTTTCTCAACTCCAAACCCTAAAACTCCCCAACCGTGAACCCCGAACCGGGTCGTTTTCAATTGCCAGCCACCTGCTTTGGCCATGGAGATGATTCCGGCCACCACCCTTGTACACGTCGTCTGGTGGGAGGAGTGAGACATGAGGCGAATTTCACACTAAATTTTCACCGCTTAATCACGGACGCTGGCCTGACAGTTTGAAAGCGACAACGACCGCCAAGGTGGGTCGCCGGTTTTCTTCGTTTTCCGACCATTCCAGGCCGACCCATACCTCCCTCCTCCCATTTTTGGACCCTCTGAACTCATTCCTACGGGCCCTTTCACGTATTCCTCACCATTTGAAAGATACGACGAAAACAAGTTTGGCCGAAGATTGGATCGAGTTTTCCGGCCACCACAGAAAATTTTGGACCAAGGTAAGGGTACTTCTGTGTTCCTGGTCTCTTGGGCTTTCCGTTGATATAAAGTTTGTAAATTTTGGACGTCGCTTCGTTGGGCTTCCATCATTTGGGTCATTTAGCAGAATTACCGAAAATGTTTGGACTGAAATTGGGCACCAACTAGTCAAATTAGGCAAAATTGAAGATGGATTAGTGAAATTGGATATTTTTATGATTTATCGAGGGTTCACTCTCAAAATTAGTCTCCTGCAAAAGCCCCACTTTTATTCACCTGGTCTATAGAGCACACTCAGATAATTGGACCTGGCTGAGTCCACCTAGATAGTTCTTACATAGTTCTAAAACTATTCTAAGACATTTTGTGGCATCCCAATGTCTTTGGTTTAAGATCGGTTCTTAAATCAGAGATTTTTATTATGTTACGTGCACTCACGGGAAGTCAGGAGCACGATCCCCGCAGCTTGTTATGACCGTTAATTCCGTAGTTCATGAGTGGTTTATATGCTAAATGCTTTGTAAGTATTATGATATAAAATGGTGGTAAATTATTTTTATATATATTATTTGATCGAATGGTCAAGGCGCATAAATATAATTATCTGCTTATATAAACAAAGTTTATCATTTTATGTGAATTTTGTCAACATTTTAATATTTGGAAATTTTATCAGTTCATGAATAAATTTGTATTTAAAACATTTTGGTACATGGATTGGAGGTTTTAAACCACTTCAAAAGCTTATCATGTTAAACGGATTTGCATTTTGTGGAAATGATTATAATACAAAGATCGTTGAAAGGTATATGAGTAAGGATACCGTGTTGGTTGTTATGCTGACACCAAATAAGCACTGTAATGCTCGATTCGCATTTATATTACCGTACACCTGCCTACTGCGTCGTGAGGTTGGTTTCATCTAATGGTTATATTATTTCACTACCGGTGGAGGTTCGTTTAATTGACTGGCATAGATTGCCACCGTGTCGTGAGGTTGGTTTCATGCATAGGGTGTTCCAACCCTATCTAGATCGGGCTTTGTCAGGGTTCCCATGGATGACATCTCGATCTACTCCCAGCCGTGAGTGGGACCATGAGTATCATTTACGATCGTGACATTTGTCGACGCACCATCGATGTACGCAAAGTTCGCAAGTGCGAGTTTTAGCCATCGAGGTGATCTTTCGTGACACGTGGTGCTCCAAGCGACTGCCGCGGTCGCTGGACCCGCAGAAGGTCGAGGCCATGATGGTCAGGGAGACCAACGTCAACTGGCGATACGTAGTTTCTCGGCATCGGACGTGACACAGAGATTCGAGAACGGGCCAAGTCATTCATTCGCGTGATCGTAGACTTCGCCACGACACGTGGATCCCATGGTCTGAATAACCCTCGACTCATAGAAAGCAGAGATCGAGGATGCTCCTGAGGATTGTGGATGGTGTTAGTGTCAAGAGGAGACCAAACTTCTAGTTCTGTGAAGATGTATGACTTCGCTTCACACGAGCTCGTGACCAAGGCCGGGATCGCACGTGAGACTCGATCGCTTCCAGAGACAGATCCTAAGATCTCAATGCAACCCGCTTAGTCAGAGAACAGAGAGTATACGCCCATTCCTCCACACCCTAGTACGTTAGAGAACCAGCCAGCTTCGGTGCTATACAAGCACTTCCAAGAACACGATAGCGAGGGGCCGAGTGTGGGTCAAGTCGTGGACAAATCGAGTCGCTGCAACGGCGCAGCGGACCCAGAGTGGTAGACATATCAAGGTCGATGTCGCCTGACATGGATGAGCCGACACCACCCGTCGTTAGTAATCGGGACCTACCGGCTGTCACCGCATAACGACTGATTCGGGGCTTAGAGGTTGGCGCCTTTAGAGAAGCCTGTGTATGTATGTTCTTCCCTGTGATGTGGTGAGAGCGACCTCTGACAGTCGGGATTATGAGCGAGAGATCTCCGAGATTCTCGCTTCATAGCGGACTCCTGATCGCGTCACAAAGATGGCATCTATTATGCTGCAGCACGGCAACATCGCGCCGAAATGCGTGGGTGCACTCCGCAGATCATTCACCACTCGTGAGTGTGGGTCGAGGGGTTGTCTGGGACTACGTCCAATGAAGACTCATAGTTCGATTCAGGAAATGAAGAGTAATTAAAGTGTGTGGGGCAAAGCAAAAAGGGGCCGTTAATCCCCTAAGGTGAGAACCCGGGAGTTATGGTGTAAGAGACCCGGAGGTATCCCGAATTTCTGTGTGGGTGTAAGAGACCCGTGGAGATATCCAAAATTTCTGTATGAATGTAAGAGGCTCGAAGTGTTTAAGAGCAGGCCGTCTACGAAAACACACTGGCCAAAGTTATCACGTAGACTTAGAGAGTCAGAAAGGATGTGAGCCTTTGAGCTTAATTGAGATTTGATACCCTCGGGAATTACATTGCGTCATTGAAACGCAAAGTGGCTCGCACGGATGTCGCTCATGACACGACTAGGCTGACGACCATTGATTGTCGTTGATTTGCGTGGACCTCGGGAAGGTCGGCCGCTACACACCAAGGTCAGGTAGGTTACATGTTGTGTGATTATATACAGTGTTAGAGGACACGGTTACGCGTCCCGGTCATAAGGGTGTAGGATCAATTGCCTCTGCGGGAATTCGCCACAACAATAGTTATCGGGCTTAGGGCACAATGGCACCGGCGGCGAGGCATTGTGCTGGCGCTGCAGATCATCGCTATGTTGAACCAGGTGGGAGAGAGCTCCACCACCGGTCCCGACTGATTAGGAGACACCTCCGAGAAGGTGAGCTTTGATAATGACAACGCTACTACAGCCGGCAGTAAGAGCTTAAGGCCGGAGCAAAGACGCCGAGGTTTATCGACCTTCGATTACCTGAGAGGGCGGACACTGCCATGCACGGCTATTTTACCGCCCAAGATGACGTGTGTCCACAAGGTATTTCACATCTCCATGTTCCTAAGTATACCTGTGATCCGGTACCATGTGGTGGATCGGGGACGACCGAGGTCGACATGGATGAGACCTCGGCAGGATCAGTGTATTTGATACCACGATCGTGTTTCTTTACGAATGCAAGACCGTGAGGCTAGTGAGGGTGCTATGGTAGCACTATGGAGTGGAGGAGTCAACGTGGGAGCGCAAGGACACGATGCAGGCCACCTATCCCTTCTTGTATAGGGAAGAAGGTGCGTAGTTTAGTCGTTTAATAATTAAATGACGTAGTTTATACGCATGGTGTGCGCACGCCTGTATATGCATGAGTGATGTGATCGTCTGCACTGGGACGAAATTCCTTTAAGGAGGGGAGATTAAAGCACCCGAGAAAATCCAAATTTCTCGAAAATGGCAAAATCGCATCGATCAAAATCCAAAATTTATTCTCTAGATTCGACGATCAAACTGATTTCACCGCCGTAATCGCCTCGAATTCCAGCAAGACGTCGAATTTCGTTGAATTTCGAGACAACGGATTTACACGCTTTTGGGCGCATAAAGATTCGCATCGTAAAACGATATTTGATATGCATAAAGTCACATATAATATGTACTTACGCGACACAAGTCGCATGAGTAGAGCGATGATCTGAACTGACGACGAGATCACACGTGTCAAAATAGTAGAAAAATGGACATAAATGTCATTTTCAATCAGAAGGAGAAAATGACAAAAGAGCCAATAAGGCTCATCTTCTTCCTCAAATTGAAGACAAAAACGCGAAGGGCAAGGAGGAGGTGTACGAGGTCCGCATTTTTATTTCGTAGAGAGAGAGAGCTAATTTCTCTTTAGATTTCACGCGCGACGGTCAGTCAAATCCTTCTAGCTAAGAAGGAAAAGTCGCCACGGGAGAGGCCTACGCGTGACTCGCTTTGGCGAGTTTTGACAAACTCCGTATAGGGATTTATCTTACTTGGTTTTACACTTTATTTGAGTGTTTTATACTGTTCGTTTGGATTGAGGCCTCAACGGTGCCGTTTGATCGGTCCCAAAACTCGGGACCGAATTGTTTGAATTTATGAACCTAATTTACAGCCGTGGATCAAGCCACGGACCGCTTGCGGCTAATTGTGTAATTTATGCCATGATTGTGTTGTGATGTGCATGTGGCCGAAATGACCGGGTGGAAATTTCGTCTGTCACAAGTGAACCGATGATCGGGTGATTTGCCGATAACAATAACCCGAGGGTTTCACTGTTCATAGGAATAGTGTTCACAAAATATTTTTGTGAAATAATGTTTGGTGGAGTAATCTCAAGTTGAATTGCTCGTGTTTGGATAATAGCCTGGCAGAAAGCACTGCAGAATGAATGTGAAATTACATGACATAAGCTCAGGTGATTTAAATTATGTGAATATATTCACATTATATATTGTAATAAAGTTATATAATATATTGTAATTGGCATCATGCATTCCATATGCACTCCGTGGGCAATCCCAGAGCGACAGAGTGGGAGCTTATTTAGATGGTCTATCGAGTGGTTTCCTGAGGGTCGACTAATAATAATAACATCTAGCTCATTCATTACTTATATCTGAGAGTCCATACAAAATATCAATCGTCGAGGTCGCCCAATTGGATAAGATCGGAGCAGAGTCCACTAAATATAACATCTGAGTCGTCCACTTACTAATATCGGAGGGTAGTCCACTATTAACAACATCTTTGTTTTGAAAAAATAATGATTCTCATAATGCGGCTTAAAGTGTCGCGAGAAATGCTGGCGACTCTGGCACGAGTCGTTTCATGCATATCTCGCAGATCACGTATTTTACCAATGTGTTTCTTTTCGGAGAACAGATATGCACTTAAAGCAGAGTGTTCATGTAGGTGATTCCACTAATGAAAGCATTAGCTCACCCCGTCAGAGGGACATCATAATTTCAAAGCAGAGCGCACGAGACGCCTCATTCTGGGAGGCCGAAGCTCAGAAGAAAGCCGAAGCCATGGGCTTGGTTTGATTATCTATACATGTATTAGAATGCTTTTCATTTTAATATATGTTTGTATAAGAGTAATTTCTTAACTCTTGAAACTATTGTATATAGTTGGGAATTATTAGAATGAGTATTGATTTGTGGGCCCAAGTGGCCGTTTTACTCATGGATTGTTATATTGGATTGTTCGGACAAGTTATGTACAAGTTATGTATCCCGAGAGCCCCCATACAAAGGAGAGACTCCGCCTCCGATTCGTGAGAAATGTCGGTCACCACATTCACGTAGTGTTTCGTACTGGTCGGGACGGTAATAACCCGACTTTATTTTGGGCATCGCAGATCATCATATCTTGGAAATCAATCTAAACCGTTAGATCAAGTTTCAAATTTAAAATCAACCGGTTGGATTGTATTATATAGCCTGATGCTTTTAAAAATCCTGATGAAATCTCGACCTCGATCAAAGCAAGAACTTATCCGGTCAAATTTATGGTCAAGAAGTCAAAGGTATTACATTATTTGAAAATATCTGGCATATTCTATATTCCATCGATATATCTCCAATATTTCTTTACCTAGGGAGCATATCTCTAATATTTTATCAATATATATTCGATATTTACCGATATTTTTTCAAAAATTCCAACCCACGTGCGCGTGAGGTACACTCTTGATATTTTGCCGAAATATCGGCGATTTTACATATTTTTGGACGATTTGTTTGCCAATAGACTTTCGGTTGGCAAAATCGTGGTCAGATCGACCATATCCGATATTCTCGGCGATATACCCACCAATATTACGATTTTTGTTCCTTACTTACACGGTCACGTGACGCTGAGGCGATGTACCAACCTCTTTGACTCGACATAAATCGCTCTCTGACAGAATTGTAAAGAACAATCTTAAATGACGTAGCTTTTAACCACTTGTCTTAATATTAGCATCAACATATGGAGTATACTCCTGCCTATATGATGCCAATCTATTATAACCTTTGTTCTTCGCAACAAAGTACCTATTGAACCTAAAAATGTCAATTGAACTAATGCAAAGCATGGTGTAAGCTCGTGTCTTCTTTAAGAACACTATTGAAAACCTCGCACATGTTCATAAATATTATCTCATATCTTCGACCTTCATCACGTGAAAGGCCCATTTCTCAAAAGGGGATTGCCTTTCAACCATCAGTTTCAAATTAATTATCCCAATTGTGTCCATATATGCTTATTGAATTTTCCAACTTCGCTTATTAAAGCCGCTTACCACCAAATTCTTTAAGGTTTTTCTTGAAACGATTCATAAAGTTGCTTGTAAGGTGACGCATGCAAATCCTATGATATGCATCTTGTTCAGTCCAACCAAGATGAACATCAGTCATTGCTATCATAATGCCTGGATGTCTGTCAGCCATAACACAAAGTCTCATCCGTTGAGTTACCTTGTTTCTAATACATGCTAAGAACCATCCCCCCCTATCAATATTCTCTCCTTCTGGAATAGCAAATGCTAGTGAAAACAACGAGTTATCATCATAGCCCATAAGCAATCATTATCACCTTATACTTCCCATACAAATGTGTACCATCAATAGTCAAGATGGGCCAACAATGATTGAATCCATCAATAGATGGATGAAACGCCCAAAAAAACGCGTTGAAATACCTCGCTATTATGCATATGACTGTCAAATGTTTTCCGAGTTACAACACATCTAGGATTTGCCTACTCCAATGCCAAAAAGAAATTTAGCAGTTCTGCATACGACTTATGGAAGTCACCAAATAAGATTGTAAGTGTTTTATGTTTCTTCCAACCACGCTTATCAGATGATATTTCATATCCAAATTTTCCATAATGGTTGCTTGGATAGAACTACTCACAAAGTGAACTATGCCTTAATCATTGCCTTGATATAATCAGCAACCAAGTTTGAGTCTAATTGTTGATGGTCTCGATTCAAGCAAGCATTGACACAAGTATGTGGACCTTAATATTTATTGATTGCGAAGAAAGATATATCTTTCACAACCATAGCACGAAGCTTCCATGCACATTGACACCCTCGGCTTTCTTACATCTTAATACTAGCAATTTTTTTGAAGATGTAACAACTACATACTATTGGTGTGCTTCAATAGAGTACAACTTAACAACATCTTGCAAGACGGCTTTGGAACTAAAAATCTGGCCAACAGCAAATTCTCCACTTGAGTTTACAGTACTATAGTTCACCCATGGAGTCTAATCACTTGAAACAATATTACCAAAGTTTTCCACATTTTCAAATTGAGGTGATGATGCTAATAATTAATCGTTCTTCTCGGGTCCTCGTGATCTATGTTATTTGCTCATTCTCCATGTTATTAATAGTTAAGAAAGATCTGAACATGTCCATCACTCTCATCGTCACCATCTTCATCACCTACTTCATCTTCACACCTTGATCATCTTCGCTTACTCACATCTAAGAATCTGAGCCTACTAGCTCCACAAATTCATAGTCCAATTCCTCAACATTAAAATTTCTCTAAGTAATAAATTTGTGTAAGTACCAAATGACATCACCAGCTTAACACGCACTAGCCGAACAAACACCAATTTCCTTCATTTGGGTTGTGTCAACCAATTTTAAATATCCTAAGACACACACTATTGTCATCTCATATTGGACAAAGTTGGAACCTATTTCCGCTTTTCAATGGATACTTACAAGTAAGGACTAATTTAAACCTGTCTTTATCAATACATGTTCTTGAGTATATCATAGCTAATAAGTGATTAAATGTGCAATCAATCCTATATTACTCCATTAAAAGTACTTTTCATAACAATCATTCCCAACATATTTACATTTGTTTTAGTCATTTTAGATTTTCCATTATAAAAACATATGACGAATGGTAGAGTCACACATTATTTACCTACAAAACAAACACACAAAGTGAATGCCAATATTTACAAAACAAACACACCAAGGGATTTGAAAGGTCGTCGCACTTGTAGTAAGTCATTGGTGTCACACTACTATCGTGTCACAACTGGCCATTGGTGTTTAACTTTAACCTCTTTAAGATACACTTTAATATGTAAATATATATATTTTTTCTTTGTTTTAATTCACATTGAACCTCCCATAACCCCACCCCAACCTTTTACAACTTCAGCTAGCCATAAGGGAAAATTTTATATTTTAAAATTACTTTCTAGTTGTTTTAAGTTTTAATTTTTTTTTCCTAAATGACAAATCTGTTTTCCAATACCAATGGTGGTGTTTGTGTTTTGACCTATATCCTGATATTGCTTATAGAAGCAACATAAGTTGGTAACTCCTTCGGGTATAGAAGAGGTCCATGTTTTGACTGGCTCTCCCAACGAGACCTAAAACATCCCAAAATAAGCAACTTTGTCTAATGCGACCTCATGACCTAGAACCGACTGTGCAACCCAACCCTCGAGATAATGAAATACCGCTTGAAGGACATCTAAAGGAAAATTTCATAGCCTCAAAGATGTTACAATAGTAAGCTAATCGGAATGATGTTGAACCAAGTAGTTTCCAATCCCATCTGCTAAATGTGAACATTTTTACATTTAAGAAAAAGTTGCAAGCAAAGAAAAAGGTGGAACACACGCAAAAATTAAAAAGAATGTTCAAAACCGGTGAACTCGAGTAGGTTACATACTAGCAAGAGACGCACAGACGGGAAACAAAACCAACAATAAGAAGTGGGGAGGAGAAGACAAGCGGGAGGAACTTATACAGAGAGAAAGGAATAAACAACAAATGGGGAGGAGGTGTTAAGAAGCCAAAGTTTTTAAAACGATAATGCCGGGCCAAGAAGACTACTTTACATCGAAGTTAAAAATTACAATGCCGCAACTTATGTCGCGACACAAACGTGAAGAGTCCTTAAAGAAACAATTGAATAATGTCGCAACAATCAAAATAATGTCGCGACAATGACTGTGACATTAACTTAAAAAAAATTACAATGTCGTAGTTAGTATGCCAACGTGGTTGGAACGCACTAATTTGAACATTATTTTGACTTCCGACTTATTTTAGTAAAGTTTTTTAATTTTTTTTTTAAATAAAGTTACCTGGACATCAACTTTGAAGCTTACAAATTGACCCAAAAATACCCATGATTTTTAAAAAGAAATTATTAAACCTAGGGCAATGAAGGGGTTGCCTTCAAAATCACATTGCTTAAGGTTATTATCTATCACAAGGGAAGTTGGGGTGTCCAGTTTGAAGAGGGAACACCCGAGAACAACTCATTCAGCTTCCATGACGCCTGAGGACTGTGGCTGAGGTGGACGAGCACAGTTATGTGGGGGATAGAGGGCTAAAGCAATAGCTTCCATTTTTATTTACTCACCAACCCAACCACCCCCCGCCCGTCCCTCCTCTCTTTTTTGTCTCTTCCACAACCAACTGTTTACCCCACCCAGGATTCAATTCACTTAACAGTTATTAACAATCAAACAGAAAGTGTATTCTTCTTACAGCTTACAAATCCTGTTATTCTTACTCAATATTTATGAAATAAATGCAACACAAAATGTAAAAAAGAAACAGGGTTCCTGCTCAAGCACAAAGATGAAAAAAAAAAATGCAGCATGTGAAATAAAATTGTGTTGCAAAAATCATTATTACCAATCTTGTTCAATGTAAATAAATCAATGATCCAGACAAAACGCCCCCTCTAGCTGCTGCTTATTACACAACAAATTTCATTCTAGCTATTGATCATACACAACATATGGTACACATCAGTTTATCCTTCACATGTTTCTCCAATCTTGAAATATTAAAAAAAAAAAAAAACTGGCACCTCCCCTGTATGTTTCCTTTCGCTTGTGTTTTCAGAAAGTGAGTGGCTCTCCTCCCGTGTGGCGCCTGCTTAAATAAGGCCTGAATAAGGATTGTAGGTTTGAACAGGCATACCTGAGCCATAAGGATGGACAGTGGCTCCATATGGATTTCCAAAAGGATTTAAAGGCTGCTGTTGCTGTTGACCCATCATCATCATCATCTGCTGCTGCTGCTGCAACATAAAAGCCTGCTGCTGGTTCCCCATTGCGGCCATCTGCACATGAGCTGGTGCAGCCACTGCATTGGAGGCAAAGAATGGGTCGTGTGCTGTTTGCTGCTGCATCATTGGACCTCCCATTGGGACTGCTTCCCATGGATTATAGCTTACATTCTGGTTGTTTCTTCTTATTGCATCATCGTATAGGCTATCTAACGTAAGCTTGTCCAGTCCTCCACCCTTTTTTTTTTTCATAAAAGCAGTGAAAACATTAGCATACAGCATCAACTGTTAAACTCATTCTAATGCTGAGAAAAGAGATCATCTCGTTTTGAGATGTATAATATTAAAAGCAAGAAAATACATTCTAAGATCCATTAAATTATCAACTAGGTGAGTAGATAATCATCAATCACTTGGGGATGAAATGATATCATGAGAAATACCAGCTTGCTAGCAGCTGTAGCGTTTTCATTTGAGCTGGAGAGGTAACAAGTGCTAATTCCAGCCTGTAGTTCCATTGGCTGGGATTAGGACCAGCAGAAGGTGGTGGTTCAGCTGCAACAACAATCACACAATGAAACGTGGGAATGGTTTCCTATACTAAAGAAAAAAATATTGAATTTGATAGGAGCTTAATCTCAGTTGAATGACCGCCGACATGTTCTCATAAATTTTCACCAGAAGTTAAATCAAGGTTAAAATATGTTTTCTAACCATTAGTCATGGTTGAATTAATAATCCCTATACTAGCTCTTGGTTCAATGCATATGTTATTACATTATTAAAGTCAACTTACCAACAGGAACAATGGCCAAAGCCAAGGCATTCTTCTCATCTAATTCTGAAGTCTTTGGAATGGGATCATCTAAGCCCTGGCAACAAGGAAATCCAGTGCTTTAGGTCTTCTCTCAGTCAAACTGGCAAATTCTAAATTTCTCAAAATAAAAATACTCTCATCAAAAGGAATGAAAGAAGAAACTGAGGATTACCAGCAGATCCGGTGGTTCAACTACAGGTGTTTCCACTTTAACTGGTTCAGGTGGAGGTGGAGATGGAAGATGATCCTCCGCACTTCCGGGGCTTTCTTTGTTTGGCTTGCAAGACTACTTTAGGAGCAGCAAGTTTCTCACTAACCACCTGCTTGGTTTCCTAGTAACAATTAAAAGGAAATTGTGGCTTGTTGTGAGTGAATATAATTAGATCCTAAATAATTTTTTTGATCAGAAAGATCCTAAATAATTTGAAAGCAAAAGTTCTGGTGATATTAGATATCGAAATGACTGTTTACAAGATTGTAACAACTCTACAGAAGGATACCTGAAAAAAGAGTAATATGAAAAGCTGTTTGGGCAAAGAGCACAGAGAGCCTTCCTGACAAAGTAATCCAATGAATCCATTGGAAAATACAATTGGAAACAAAACAATCATGATTCAGAATAAAATCTGATTTTATATTCCGCATTTGCCCTCTAGTCTGAAAATATGCAAATACTAATTTATCCACTTGTCAGATCTATGCAACTTGGCGTATTATTGATTATCCTTAATTATTGACTAAAAATGTTCTAATGCTTTAATATGTGCTCACTGAAGGCTATGTTTGTTTCCAAATAATTTGAGGGAAAATATAGGGGAAAGAAAATGAAAGGAAATAAAAAATATAGTTAAATCTCATATATTACTTTTATTCACCACTTTAGATCCATTTTATTTATTTTCACTCATTAATACAAAGATTCAATGATTTTAGAATATGTAAGTTTCAAAGTAATTTTAATTATATTTGATCTTTTTATATTTTTCATAAAATTACCAAACACAAGAAAATCATTTTCCTTCACATTTTTTTCTTTCTTTAGTATTTTCTAGGAACCAGACACAACTGAAAAGATCACAGGTAAAAGACTTTGAAATACCCTGACCCTGTAGTCAAATGTCCAGCTAATTAAAAAATTTCAATTGCACCATAAGTTTAATCAGACCAATGGTTACAGTTCCTCATATGATGAAATATTTCTGGCTTATTTTTTTTGTTAGCAGAAAAATAGTAACCCATGTGTATGGTGTCTTTATAAGATCTCTCAGTCCAAGTTTATTCAGTTTAACAGACAGTACTTTCATACCTGATCCTTACGAACTGATGAAGCTCGTGGAGCATCCTTCACATACTCTTCCATGGCTTGTAAAAATGATGCAGGGGGCTTCATCATCAACAATTAAATGGCTCAATAAAAATTGAAATAAAATTGGAGAGAAAGATTTTAAGATGTGTTCTGGAAAGCTTCCCAAGAGAAATCCCCAAACCTGCTCAATCTTGATAAACCTCTCTCCACGTCCAATGTCAAGACTCTTACATATTTCATAAAATTCTGATAGTTTCTCCGCCTGAAATATAGAGATGATTTAAAAAAACATGCTCATGGGTACAGAAATTGTCCCCACATACACCAGGTAGTTATATAGATATTTGAGAGCACAGTACCTGACTTCCTGCTCTTCGGTATATCTCCAAAGCCTTCACAGCATCAGGTCGTTGCATCTCGAAGAACTATCATCACCCACACCATCATATAAACAAAATTTGCTAAATAACTAAGCTTTTGCATTTAGAAAGCGTAAGTCATGCCCTACCTTGTCAACCAAATTAACTCGTACCATCACTTAAGGCATTACATCTTGGATGCTTTCCAGCAACCTATTTAAATTAAATTAAAAAAAATCAGGACAACAATCAACTCTACGACAATTTTCTGCCAAAAAATAAAAAACTCTAAGTCAATTCTTTAAGTTATGAATAAGGAAATCTTATATACAAATTCCACTCACCATTGAGAGTTCTACCACTGAATCACAAAATTATGAACTGTTGCTCCTGTGGCTAAGCACAAAAATTTCAAAAATATGCCCAATCAATAATAATAATAATAATAGATATACCAAACTCCTATACGCTGAACTATGCAAAAAATCATAGAATCATCTGGCAACCAAGAACACGATATAGAAGCTGTTGCAAAGCTGGTAGCTGCTCGCAACTCAACAGTGCCCAGCTCTTTGGTCCTCTGCACCACAATTTACATCTAAGAATTGTCCTGATGATTGGTTCTAACAGAATACAAAGTTATGTTTTAAGTAACATAAAACCACATGGAATGCCTAGAAACAAGGACTAAACATAGGGGAAAGATAAGCAACAAACAGAGCCTGGAATAGATGGTAAAAAGGTTCACAGCTTCAGCCAAGATAAGGGATTGAAAATGCAAGTTCGAGAGCCCATGGAACAACTTTATGACAGCACGTCAAACTACAACTTAACCCAAAACATTAGCATTCTGGCAGTTAATATGTTGTCATTGCCATCAATAAAAAGTGACAAGATTCAAATGCACCCATATAATTTACATCTAAACTCGGTTTGACATAAAATCTTCTTAATATAAATCCATTAAACATATTTCTGGCTCCAACCAAAACATAACATTTTTCAGGAATAGATGAAGTGACAAGGCATAATAAGGTAGGAAATAGCAATTAATCTTACAAAAGAAAAGGAAGGAAAGATTATGAGAAAGTTTATAAAAAGGAAAAGAGACGTAGACAGAGACAGAGATAACAAATCTACAGGACGATTCACTAATGTGTCACTTCAGCACACGAAAACATTCCAACCTCTCCTCCAAGTATAAGGCATAAGAGCGTACCCATGCAGAATAATCCCATGCTGAGCAGCAGGTTAAAATAGATTTCAGGTACAAAAGAATTGCCCTTTTAAGCATAAAAAATTTCAAGAATGAACAATTAGAGTACCATTTGGACTAGAATCATCTTTAAAATGAGCCAAGTTCAGCATATGGCTTCTACTCCTCCCATAGTTAATGAGTTCTTCATGGAATGTGGGATCCACTTCCCTCAGAGCACGATGAATAACAACTAGAGTTTTCAATGCAACCTAAACAACAAGAATAAACTTCAGTCACCCATTTCAAGATGAGTATTAAATTGCTCTAGAAGCATCAATTTTTAAAACATTTATTCATGACCCACAGGTCACCATCTATACAATGATGAATTGGTTAGACTGCTAACCAATAAATATAGGAATGTCATGGCCACCACAGATGTCAAGTACTGACCACTCATGACAACAAGGTGACTATTAAGTTTTCCAAAAGATAGTGTAACCTACAAAATAATTCACCTACCATAAAATGATCAGTATCAAAACTAAAATCCCTTAATAAATCCGACAACAAGAAAGTAAGACAAGATGGCTAAGGATAGGGGATTAATTCAATTCAATTTTTTACTATTATTTTCTTCAAATCAGGATCGGAGAAGTGAGAGGGATAAGACATCGTTCAGTAAAACCTCCAACAGAGAGAACCAAACAATACGCAAAAATGAGAGAATGTTACAAAAAACAACTCATGAAATCACTTCTAACCAAAAAAATTTAAAATAAAATAAAATAGAACCCATGAAATCACTAAGAATAACTCAGGGGGGCAAAATCTTCCTAATAAAAGACATAAGAACTTCCTCATCTCAATAATGATATGATTAGTTAAATGAGGAGCCCAGGAAAATTCCATTTGTTATTGTGGCGTACAATAAAGAAATCATCATGTCGTTAACAACAACAGGCCACAACTGAACTGATGCAGACAAAGGTTCTAGAATAGAGTGCGAACAAAACGAAAAAAAAAAAAAAAAAAGTGAAAAGTTTAGGAACAAAAAACAACAATAGCATGAGAAACCATTACGTTTCCAAAATGTTATCATGTCAAGGACTCACCTACACAATCTCTTAAGCAAGAAACATCTAAACATCAGTTTGCACTAAAAATCTGTCACATGATCAGCCACCACAGAAAACACCTATTAATCTGTTGCCACAGCATGCCTGGTCATTGTCATCAACCTAGCACTTCCATCTCTCACTTTGAGCCTAATCAGGATGGCTGACCCTGTATTCTGATAATTAGAGAACCTATGTTCCATGAAGACCTTCATAGACCATTATAAATAAGGAAGCATTATGGTAAGAAAATAAACAGCCCTTGTATCTTTCTTAACCTGTATTGCTACCACATATATAGGTGTGTGGTGTCTGCTAACTACTCTAAGAAAGGAAGTGAAAAAAATCAAAGAGGACTTATAGTACATGCAGCACTTGCATCATGAACAGCATGCAATCCAAAATACTAAGCAGGTTTGCTAGCAGTTTGGAGAAGGCTCATCAATTTATAGATTCTAGGCTGTGAAATACCACTTATAAATCCCATCAAAATTAATGGTGCTTAAAGTACTATTGGCTTCAAGGACCTACCGCCCAATTATGTGTCTTGATAACCGTCTGGCAAGAGCATGGATGCAGTATGCAACATCAGTTCGAGGCCTTGTTGCCGAAACCGCAGAAAAGATAGCTGCAAAAATGAATAACCAATAATCAAGACCACGTTTATCAATTCCTGTTCTCTTTGGAAGACATTATAACAAATCTATTTAAAAAATATATATTAAAGAACAAACAATGAACAAAGACACACAGCTGACAATATTTCTACTACACAACATGTCATCTCCATTTTGGGTCAGTTGGACCTACCTTTAATGTGTTTATCTTTTGCTGGACGCTCAACATGCAGATTTGTAGCTTTAACAATGGCAATGTCCAATTCCTGCAAAAGACAATGCCCAACTAAGAAAAAGCATAGACATGAATTATTCCAATAGCCATCAACAAAATTATATACAAAGCAGTACCTTGTAATCACTATTTACTTTAGCCAATCCGACGGTAGTGCTGTCCTTGATGGTCTAATTGCTTCCTCTGCTCTTCTGTGTCCCTCTCCAGACATTCTCTTCCTCAGCGCTCTTGAAATTCTAGAGGAAAAAGGAAAACCCCAAGAATTATATCACATTAGATCCTGCATAACAGTCTGTATCAAGGTCAAAGATAGAAGGAAGCAATCAAAATCGATTAACATGAGATTAAGACACGGTTGGTTCGCATAAAATAGGATTTCATCGGATCTCAAATTCTGTAACTTGCAAATCTTTCTTTAACATTTTTTACTGTTTATGTGAAAATGGGATCAACGGATTTTAAGTTCAGCTCTATTTAGAGCTAACAAAATACCAATTTGAAATTTGAGCCTCCAATTCTCGTCCCCAGCGCCCAATTCCATGCAATCAATCACAGCCTAAAATCAAGCATGAATCAAAGTTCAATTTAAATCAGTATAACCCAGAATCTCAATCTTCTAATTGGAGCTCATATGAGCTCAATTCAGATCCAAACTACGTGTAGATTCATTAATCTCTACATGAATGACCAAGATTTCATAAAATTGTGATAAATATTCAGAAGCAAACTCGTAAATATCATAAGAAGAGGAAAATCAATGAAACACCATATCAATCTGAATTGGAAAATTAAAAACCGTAAAACACAAAACCCATCAGCGATAAAGACAAAAAGCACAGAAAGTCATGCCACACACATCAAAATTCAGCCAAACACGAGCCCCTAGTTTGGCTGCTGAAAAACAGCAGAAAAATTCAAAAACAAACGTAACGAAAAAACTAACTTTCCTTTCACCTCCTCTAATCACTCCTCGACCAAACAACAAATTAAGACTAAAATGTAACTGAAAGTTTGAAACATCAAGAACAAGTCATCAAAGATCTACCAACCAAACCCCATAAAATGCATCGACCAACAAACACATTCCCCCACACAAAAAACACACCAGAACGAGATCAAAGAGAAACGAGACTCACCCAAAACAAAACCCTAAAAGAGGAGGAGGAGAGAGAGAGAAAGATAGAGAGAAAACAGAAGTTGAGAGAGCTTCTTCTGGTTGTGCGACCAGGAAAAGTCGGCAAATGTGAGTATGGCGTTTTGGTTGAGTCGTCGGCTTCTCAAGACAATATTTTCATTTTATTTTTATCATAAAAAGTCCTTATATTGTTTATATTTGGTTTCACTCAGCTCACGGCATTTTAAGCACTTGTACTGCCCCCACACCCTTGGTTTTGTTTACTTCCTTCTTCATTTCTTCCAACTTTTCCTTTGTTTTTTTTTGAAAAATTAATTAATATGATTTATTAAATATTTGTGTTACCATATTTTAATTTCCTCTATTATTTAATAAATTTTATTAAAACTATTAAATAGAAACCTGATTTAGTGATTAAGGATTAAACATGACACAAGAAAAAATCACGATATAATGAATATACTTCTGTATGACGATTTTTTTAATAAATTTAATTATATAGATATAGAAAAAAGTTTAACTTTCTACAAGATACTCACACTTTTCATCTTAGACTTTATTTCTTTAATAAAATTATATTAATTAATTTTTTGGATAACCAAGTAAAAATAGTATAGATTTAAGTAACTTTTAACCTTCTAGAAATTTTATGTTTCTATAAGGTAAGACAAATAAAATAAAAATAAAAATTTTATTACAAAATAAGAAATTCCAAATAATGCAATGGAAAATTCAAAAAAGTTTCCCAAATAAGAAATGACAGCTATGGGGGATCTTGATGATCAAAGAAGTTGATGATTCTGATCGGAGGGGTGTTAATGAATGAGGAAAGAGTTGTAGTGAAGAAGGGTGGTGGTGGTTGTAGAGGATTAATTATGGAAATGGTAATGGTATGGCCAGTGGCTTTAAAATCACTCTCTAGTGAGTATTATGGCTGTTGTAAGAACTTAGAACTTATAACTTATAACTTAAAACTTATGACAAGACAAAAGCTGCCAGCTGGATAAAGCCACTGATTTTTTAATCTTCTTTACTACATTGCCCTTTTATTTTCATTTTATTTCCCAAATGCCCTTACCATTTTGTGGGTAATTTTTCTTTTTAACCTTATTGAAGGTGGAGATTGTGGGTCCCACGTACATGCGCATTCAATGATTGCTGCCAATGCCATTCATGAGTTGTGGAGGAGATCCCTCCAATTTCAGGTTTTGAAGTTTGACCCAATTTTTTCCCGTTTGGATTTTAAATTTCAAAACTCTGAGTTCTTTATCATTTTTTTTTTAAGAATTTTTTTTCTCATATATATATATTTGAAGCTAAGATTGATTGATTATAAATGTTTTAAAATATTAAATATAATTTAATTAAAAATTATTCTGTCAAAATCATAGGGGTAAGAGGCGATATTAGTCAATATAGTCGGCTTATAAGACAAAAGTCACTAAACATTTTCACATATTTAGGGTATTAATTTTTATTACAAAAATAATATTAATACTATCGTTAGTTTAGTTACTGATATTTGATTTTTCATTTTTTAGCTTGATTATGATGAAAACGGTAACTGATAATGATGTGGGTATTTCACTAGCGTAGCCAACAACATTCAAATACCATTCGGCCACTCCTTTGGTGGATCACCACTTTGATCTTTGATCGATCCACAAACTCAAAAGGTTCCCAATCAACGTCCCCTTTTGAACTTAGTAAGATAAAAGAAAAAGGGGGAGGGGAAAGGAAAAGGAAAAGGAAAATTCATATGCCCCTTTTCTAGACTTTTTAAAAACAAAAATGAATTCTGATTTACTGACCTCATAGTGAGTTGCATTTCCAAATTCAGTAATGTTTGAACTTTGTGGCTTACTATTTTTGAAAACAATTTTTTGCTAAGAAAATGAAAAGTTTTGATTTTTTTTATCTGTAAACATGAAAAAACATATCAAACATTAACTTCAAATAATAAAAAATAAATTTAAAGAATATTAAAATTATATTTTTTTGTGTTTTTTAAAAACGGTTCTCAACAGACCGTTTAATTCTGATGTGTTTGACAAAACTTTTTACAAAATTAATTTTTATTCTTTTAAAGATGAAAGTCTTGTTTTGAGAACTTGTAACTGTTGTTAATGAAAAAACAAAAAAAGGAAAGAATATATTTAAAAAAAAAAAAAAAAAAGAATAAGAAAGAAGAAAAAACTTTGTCGTACAGTGGTTTGGGCGCTGAAAAGGAAATAAGAATATCAAATATGTTGAAGTTGTTGAGAATTGATAAGAAGTCGGTGGTTGTGCGGTTGGATTGGCGCTGGCGGGAGGGAGGCAGTGGCGTGCATGCATGTGGATATTACGGAAAAAAAATCAGCTAATAAAAATATAATAAATAATATTAAAAATTAAAAAAAAAAAAAAAAACTTGAAAAGGGTAGGGCTGAAGAGTTTGAAAACTGATTGTACCATAAATTTAACGGGTGACCTTTGTACAAATAAATTTAAGCCGAATATTTTATACCAATAAAATAACATTAAATTTCGAGTGAGACAGTGGGCAAAGGCAACGGGTGGCAGGAAGGAATAGAGCAGGCTGGTGGGGGGACCAGTGACCAGGCAGGCATTGATAAGACTAATGAGGTAAGGTGAGGTGGGTTATAAATCGTTTGGAAGGAAGGTTTGAAAGTCATTTTCTTAATACAAGTGCAAAGGACACTCCTGAATCTTACTCAAAAGTTTTGAAATGTCGGAGAAAATCGCGGTGGAAACTGTTAAAGGACAAAAAATATTGACAGTTGATGTATCAGTATTTACTACTGGTGTGAAGTCAGTTCCACAAGAAAATATATCACTGAAAAATGGGCGATTCTCCCCTCCATACGCCATGATATTTGATATTTCCAAGCGATATAAAGCAGGATTTCATTTTCACCCATGTTTAACAAAAAAATAAAATAAAATAAACTCATACTTAAGATCTGTCTATTTTGAATTTTATTCTTTTATCTTAAATTATTTTTCTTATTTATCAAATTAATTCTATTTCTAAAGATAGTATGACTTGACTTATAATTTTTTTCATATATATATATTGGAACTATATTTGATTAAGGATTCATGTGATTTGGAATAAGAATAGTTGGATCATCGGGAACAAAAAGATTTTCCCTTTTTTCATCCGACTCTTTCGCCTTAAGAATATTTAAAAATAAGTGATTAGCCTTCTTCAACCCTTCATTATCTAACCCAGAACGAATAATTAATGTGTTCCACTTATTGAATCCCTCCATGGGTAGACATTGATTTACTTAGGTCCAATTTCAAATTAATGAGAATTTTTATATATATATATATATATATATATAGTAATTGACCTAATTAAATTTCAGGGGAATATGGCCCCCCTCATTTATTTTTTTGCAAAAAATTTGACCTTTATTAGTTTGTAGAATCGAATCTTAGACATGTGTTATGCAACACAACCCCTCAACCCCTCCAAACTCAATTTTAAGGTGTTATGCCAATAAACTACATGCCCATTAGGATTATGCCCCCCCTCTAAATTTAAATCTTGGGTATATATATATATATATATATATATATATATATATATAATCATTAAAAGCATAATATAATACAAATAATGTGAAATTTTATTTATTTAATAATATTTAAGTTTAACTTTTTTTTATATCTATTCATTTTGTTTTATACTTTTAATCATTTGAGTTAAGTCTTATTGGTTATTTAAGTTTCAATTAAGATCATATTACTATAAGGTAATATACAAAGTAAATATATGTCACAAAAAAAAAGTCACATTTATTTCTCATTATTCTATGTACTTTACCATATCGTAGATAAAGTGGTTAGTTATAAAAAAAAAAATAAAGTAATTCAAGGCTTATTTAAAAAGAATTTTATTATTTTGAAATTTTTGATTGATTTGATTCTTCCATCCATTACCTCAACTGTATGCCTTTTTAACTTGTAAGCACTTAACACCTTGAAGTTCTTCGTTAGGCAAGTGAGTTGAGAAAGGATTTAGAAAAATCAAGAAAACTTAAAAGAGGTTTTGGCATGAAATTATCAATTGTACACTCTTCCCCTCTGACAATTTTGAGATAAATTCTTTTCTAACACATGAATGAGTACAAGTAGGCTTCTTGAGGTCTCATATAAGAAAATACTCCCATTCATGCAACCACATAAGTTAGGTAATACAGATCCTATAAATAAAATTGAGAAAAAAAAAAGAATGAATAGAATAACTAGAAGTAACAATCATTCATAAGAAAAAATTGATATATCTTATAGAAAACACTAAGCAAAATATTCAAGAACTTAAATGATTTGCATGAACACATGAAAATAAATAAAATATTTAAAATCCAAATCAACAAGTACCCAAATATCAATAAAATCTTCAATATTATACAAAAATAAAAATTACATATCCACATTTTTTTGAACTTTTTTTCCTTATGTAGCTAAGTTGATTCGAATTCATTATTGTACTTTCCCTCCATTGAAATTTATAAATAATAAATCATGGGATCAATGTCTTCTATATTACTTAAGTTTTCAGCCACTAATATTGAATCCCCCTGTATATCTTACATTTACAAAATTTATAAAATGCTCGTAAAAATCTTCCTCAAACCATACATGTTAGATCTACAAAGTTTACAAACTACTCATAAAAATCTTACTTAAAGTCCCATGATGAGGTTTTGGGTCAAAAAAAAACTTCATAAGGTTGTCCACCAACATGGGAAATAGATCTCAAGCAAGAAAGATCCACCACCTTGTACTTATGAAAAATGAAAAATATGTCGAACGTAATCACATGAAATGGGGGTGTTGTCATCATATCCACAACTACACCCTTAATTCCTCATTTTTTTTGTTGCACCAAAATTCTCATCTAATGATTGGAACTAGTCCTTTTCTCATTCCAAGTAGGGTAATGTACTATCAACCCCTCCACTTTAAGGGGCCTTCCTATGATTCCTATCTATGTTTCCAACCCTTTCACTGTTTGCTCTATATATAGGTCTCA
>JAEQBH010004474.1:0-163241 GCA_016808115.1 Tetrastigma voinierianum
TCAAAACAAGCTTAAAGTTTCAAAGAATTTTTCAGAATGCATTCAAGATGATTAGCGAGAAAATATGTACATAGAGAAAAAGTTCGAGTGAACCTTAAGGAAAAGTTTCCTTTTTGTGCATCAAAGAAAGCTAAGAAACCTTGAAAATCATTCAAAACAAGTTTCTTCAATAAGAAATTAAATCATAAATTCATTATCAAGGAAAATAGTAAAAAGATCTGATCCTACTGAGAACTCCTCCATGAGACCAAACATAAGCGTCGTGGCATTTAGTACTTGTGGTGTAAGTAGAGGGACGACATTATGGAGTCATCGATAAGCGACAACAGCGGTGGCTCACGATCCCGGTTGTGAGTAGCAATTGCGACAGTGAGTTCCTCTCTGTCGACGACACGAATGCGACGATCGGCTTCTGGTGACGGCTCAGTTCAATCTTCGGTTCCGGCATCGGCGGGCGTGGCCGTGTTGGATGCGGCGGCAATAGTGCTAGTGACGGTGATGGCAATGGTGGAGAGGGAGAAATAAGAAGATAAAAAAGGTAAAATGAAAAAGTCTCATTTCTCCAAGCAAGTGGGGTTTGTTTTAGAAAGAGAAAATAAATTCTTTTTGGGAAGGAAAGAAGGAAATTCTAAGTTGTTTGGAGGAGAAGTCAGATGGTTTTTCTTTGGAAGAACAAAATCCTTTAGTGTAGAAGAACAAAAGTTGTAGGTTTAAATTTGATGATGGCGGGAACTTTTTCTCGGGGAATCGATAATTGTTCTATCCGACTTGACTCATTCTTGCAGTTAGAACTCCACATCATGGGCTGAAAGCTGGATTTTGGGTTTCATAGTTGGAAATAAGCCAAAAAAAAAAAACCTTTGGGGTTACAATACATAACATAGTTATGTGTCATATTATATGCGGAGTGTAATTGTTCACACTAAAAATAATTGTTTAGGTCCAAATGGTATTTAAATAATTTTTGGGCCCAAATGATAGTAGAATGGAATGAGCCGAATAGATATGTCAAGCTAAACAATCTGAACTTGACTGATGATATAAATAAAGCCAACTCAAGAAGATGTCGAGTCAGGGTTTATTTCTCAAAGCCTAATAGTTATTTCTCAGCCCATAAATTTTTTAAATTGAAGAAATGGTCGAGATGACTATCTAGTAAATATTGGAGGAAAGACACATAGAGAATAACTATGTAAGAGAGGTTGAAGATCACAGCTGAGCGAGGTAATGGAAAAGGTCAAGGACACATGTAAATTTGAGATAAAAGGACTATGTGACGTGGGAAGTTATAAAGAGTGATCCCGAGCAAATGAGTGGGAGAGTGCGAGATTCTCAGG
This sequence comes from Tetrastigma voinierianum, assembly GCA_016808115.1. Lineage (NCBI taxonomy): Eukaryota > Viridiplantae > Streptophyta > Magnoliopsida > Vitales > Vitaceae > Tetrastigma > Tetrastigma voinierianum. Next base: position 1,338 of record JAEQBH010004474.1, read on the forward strand.
GAATGGAGTTAAGCCCAAGCGGTGGCCACTGCGGAAGGTGGGACAACGATTGGGAAGAATGTGAAGAAGGGAACGTGGGTAGTCACCTGAACCTCTATAAAAGGGAATCAAAGCATCAGAGCAAAGGAGCGATGATTGAACACTCAAAACCGAGCAAGAACAATTCAACATTAGTACAAGTTCAGTACCCGTCTTTTCCAGATTCCTAGCTTAGTTCTATATGTTTTTCTTTCCAAGCGTTTTATTCTTGAACTTTTGTTTGACATTTGATTTTTAGTCCAATTCTATAATGAGTTAACTGTTTTCAAGCTAGTATGTTAAGTTTCCTCTGCACCAAATTCGGGGTCTAAAGCAAGCTAAAGTACAAGGTATTTTTCTGCTTATAATTTAGGGAACTGTCAAGGAAACTAGGGGATCTATTTTTTGCTTGAATAGAAGTTAGATTTCGATACAATTTTAGTTCGGAAATAGTATAATTTCCTGACACGCTTGCACTTTCACCAATTTCTATGCTTTTTGTATGTTACGGTGAATTAGATTAGAAAATCCATCAAAACACCCCCTTGAGATGTAGGGTTCAAATGTTCGAAGAAAATAGACGACTTTCAAGAAGAAAATGAACAAACTTAAGAAGAAAGATGACGAGCTCAAAGCACTCAGCTTTAGAGAGTTCTAAAATAGAAAAGGAGAAGAGTCAAATTATTGCACGAAGATTGGCTGTGGCCCGAATGGAGTCAGGCTAATTACGGTCGAGGCAATGGCAGGGTTTTTATTGGTGTCAATTGCATAGCCCTGACCCTTGAAGTTCGAGACCCAGACGAGCCATATTCCTAGCTCTATGGCCACATTCTGACCTGCACTTGCACATTTTTTGACATTTACATTTTACACTTTAAAATGTTAAAACTAACCCTTTGCACTATACCAAACATGAAAAGTAAATATTTTTCTAACGGTTGTGGTAAAGACAATTATCTATCATTCCAACGTTATTATTTACCCTTATCTCAACCCTACACTTTCACTTTTGTTCACATTTACCCCTACATTTTGCAGTGTTAAAATTAAAGCATGAAAATTGACTTCTCAAATGTGGATTTTTAAATTTAAAATTTAAATAAAAATAAAAGTATTGATTTTTAAAATTATTTTGGTTGAATAGATAAGTATTTTTTATTTAACTAAGGTATCTCTAATTGAGGTTTTGATGATAATAAACCAAGATTGTTGATTACTAATGGTTAACATTGAGTTGAATGATACGTTGAAATTGATCAAACATCAAATGAAGATATTCCAAACTTAAGATGACAATAGTGTATTTGATCAAGCTCTTGAAAGTCAAGTTCACTCAAATCAAAGAACCAAAATTTCAAATCTAAAATGAATAGTAACTAAGACTCCAAGCTCAAGCATCAAATGAAGATTTTGTAAACTTATGAATCTATATAAGATGAATGCATTGGTGAACTTTAGGATATATCATCTTTTACATGCGCATTTTTCATAACTAGGTTTTTGTGTCTAAATTGAATATCTTTTTGAAAAATGCATTCATTACCAAAATCTTTATTTGATACTTGAGCTTATGAGTCTTTGTTACCTATCATTTTAGATTTGAAATCTTGGTTATTTGACTTGAGTGAACTTGACTTCCAAGAGATGATATACCCTAAAGTGCATGATATTTTAATTTTGAAAAATACGTTTGAGTGAACTTGTCATTTAAAATTTTTTTTTTCATGATATTTTTTTTAAATAACTTAAAAAGTAAATTATTTATCATAATAATTTTTTTTTTATAAATCTATTAGAATGTTATACAAATATTGAATAAATTAAAAGATAGATTTTTTTTTTTAAATGGTAGATAGAATAATCATTTTTTATTTGAAGATTAATTTTCTCATAATTTAAATAAAAATTTATTTTTTGTAGATAATATATTAATTTAACATGTGATAAAGATGATTTTCTTATGATATTTATTTTTAAATAACTTAAAAATAAATTAACATTATCATAATTATTTTATTTTATTTTTATAAATTTATTAAAATATTATACAAATTTATTTATTATTAAAAAATAAAATTATTATTATAAATACTTTTCAGTTATTTTTAAAAATTAATTATCATGAGAAAATCATTTTCATTAACATGTTAAATCATATATTATCTACAATAAAAATGCATTTTTATCTAAATTTACAAGAAAATAAAAATGATTATCTACCAAAAAAAATTATCTTTTAATTTATTCAATATTGTATAGCATTAAAGGAATTTATAAAAATGAAAATAAAATTATTATTTCTTAAGTTATTTTTGAAAAATAAAATACCAAGAGAAAAAAATCATCCTTTTATAAATGTTAAATATATATATTATTTATAAATTTAAATTAATTTTTTATCCAAATTTTGAGCTAAAAAATTAATCTTTTAATATTTATCTCATTTTAAATAAAAATTAAAAACACAACATGTGTCAATTTTCATGTTTTCGAAAACGTAAAAGATTAATTTTAACATTTCAAAGTGGAGGTAATGTGAGCCGAAAGTGAAAATGTAGGAGATTAAGTTGAAAGCGTAGATAATGGTAGAAGAATAGATAACCATGGTCACCGCAACAGTTAGAAAAAAGAATGACCTACTTTTCATGTTTTAATATAATGTATGGGGATTAGTTTTAACATTTTAAAGTACAAGTGTAAATATCAAAAAATGTGAAAGTACAAAGGGGCTGAAAATGTATTATTCCTAAAAATTTTATAAATTTCAATATATAATTAGAAATTTCATGAATAAAAATGCTTAGAAAGGAAATTAAAGTCTACAAGGCAACCTCTTTGGTGAACGTAAACTAAGACAAGAAATTTCCAAACTCCTATTATAGGGAAGAACTACAAGAATCTTCCAAACCAATTTTTATAACATCTCTAGAAAAATTGAACTCTATTTGCTTCCCTATTTAGACAACACCACCAAGGCATGCTTTTAAACCATGACATTAGGTATTTTCAAATCGCTTTCAAACCACATTCGAAGGTGGCCTTGTCGCCTAAAACAGAGGGGATATATGTAAAACTTTTTAAAACGCAAATTGAAGCATTTTAAAGATGTAACAATGGCACGACACTTTCTTTCTTTTCTTGAATTGAAGTTTATATATATTATTTGAACCATGTCAATTGATTATCTTAAATGAGAAATCATTTTCACACAGTTATTAATACCAATTAGATCATATTAAGGACCAAGTGAACATTCCTCCGTACTTTGGGATGAAGAGGAACTGTGAAGGAAAGACCCCTCGAAGATCAATACTAAATATCAGGATTCATGCAGAAACAATAACTCTAAGGGGAACAAAAATTCACTTGAAACAAAAACAAAAACGCATTTCCTTAAGTCTGAGATTAGTTCACTAAAAGTAAAATACTCATCCTCCTACCAGTGAGTGGCCCACAGCAGAAATACAATACTAGTGTATATCAGCTGGGGATTTTTAACCAAATACAAAACTTAAAGCTAGTTGGACAAGCAAAATGAAGATATGCAAGAAACTTTTGTAGAAGAACCCTGTTATATGCCTCCGTTCTTTTTTTCTTTCTCCTCCTTTCTCCTTTCCTTCTACTACGATGTGGTGACAAATTTTAAGAGTTGACTTTGGCAGCCTCCTTACTAAGACCTTCCTTTGCTTTTGTCTTAGCCTGAGATCTCATGATGCCACTGCCCCATCTCTTCTTTCGGTATTCATCGCATTTGTCATTGAAGTTCGCCAGTAAGATTAATATTAATAAATAGAAGCATAAGATGTTTCATAGTAACATATCTGCCCACCATGGGACAAGAAATCCACACCAGGGACAAGAAACTTAGCTTACTGAATTCTATTAACTTATTATGCAGTGGAAATATTACTATCAGAATGGGGAGACAACAGAGTATATTGTTATAAGGTGAGGAAGTGCCTCCAGGTCTAGCTTTCCTGAGAAAAAATGAAACTTCAAAATTTGGAGCCATGATTAGATATTGTTACCCAACAGCCTCTACAACAATCTTGCTGAATTCCAACTTATCTTTCGTCACTGATGTAAGACACAAAGCTGCGGCTGTTTTCTTGTGGACAATCTGTTCAAGGTTATGTTAGCAAGAGGTGAAGTCAAAGATCTGAAATTCCAACCTAAAATTGACCAAAATAAATGGAATTACATAAAATAAACAGGATAGGTGTGCAAGATTTACCGCTCCAAGTCGATTTGCTCCCTTCACAATTGCATAAGGTCCTGCCCATTTTCCGCGGCACAAAGCAGGTAGCCAAACAAATAAATTAATTGATCAACGTCGCGGGCAATTACCACCAACTGAGCCTTTGTTCACATAATGAATTGTAGCCTTTCATCAATTGTAAGAACGATATGGACCAATGTTCCAGGTAGGTATGGGAGGAACTTGGAAGCAGTAGATAAACACAGAAATTTATTAGTAAAGGAAAATCTCATGGAAGTATACAGAGCATGAACAGAACCAATGATTATATTCCAAGCACCTGCTTACTGAAAAAAAAATGCTGTGACTTAAAGAACAAACAGGAGAAAATCTAAAAAGCAAACCCAAAAATGCATGTTCCAAATACATACATGAAAAATTACAAAACCAAAAATCAGGAGAATACAGGCATATATTTTGAAAACAAGGAAAAGAACACGTTTTAGTTCTCTATTTTTTCTTTACTTGAAAAAACACGGAGAAACAGAAACATTACATTTAGAGTAGAACAAAAACAGCTTTCAAGAATATCACAATCAAAACTGTTCTCAAGAACAGTTTTTCAAAAACAGGAACCAAACAGGCCCTACATCTCTAATCTGAAGTAATAAACATGCTTCTGTTTCTTTTGCTGTATATCTACATCACAAATGATCATACTGAGGGCCCAATTCCCATTTTATCGAGAGTACCTGCTCAATGAGATAGGTAATGTGATTAAGCCCATATTTGACAACAATGGGTTTCTTTGACTCAGCAGTTTTCCCCTCAGCTTCAGCTTGTGCTCTTTTAAGAAGTCTCTCCTTCTTGGCAGCCTTGTCTCAGGTCTATTATTTGAGCAATATCTTAAAAGATTTGTGGCTATAAATACAGAAACCATAAAAGTAAAACATCAGAATGCAGAAGGAGCAAATTAAAGAGGTCACTGTGATAAAAGAAAATCCTCAAGACTTAAGAGATACAACCATTTTTTGAAGGCAAAAAAATCCATCATTTAGACATGATTAAAACACCTGGAAATAGGGCACAATACATTAGATGGCATCCTTACCTAGATTGTCAAGGGTTTTAGTGAATTGGTTCAGCAGGAGGAACCTTCAACCGCTAAGGTTTCAAAATCCTCCTTCTTTCCTCCGATACGGACAACATAAGCATTTTCATTTGACAAATCTAGTTGTCCTTCTTCTTGGTGGTATTGCACCAATCCCAAACTGCTTAGGATCTTCTCAAACAGGGGGTTCAACCTTTCCTGTAATGAATAGTTAAATATTAACCATCATAAAAAAACCCTAAACTAATAGCACTTCAAATTGAATAGGCAAAACACCAAAGTTACTAAAGCTTGACAAAGGTCAAACATTTTAAAACAACAAGAAATGTAAGGAAATCATCCAGATTCCAGTGTTACAAAAGCTGGCAATTGCTGCAAAAACAAATAAAATCATCCCAAGAAAACCGGTGAAGAAAAAAAAATAGGTATTTTTGATCCCAACAATTGGCGTCTATCAACCTACAAATTCCTCATAGGAAGTGCCAACCACCAAATTCCTTCAGAAGGTTGATTTATTTTATTTGTTACTTTTATCCCAGAGGATTTTGTAGTCTTATGATTTTCATGCTTAAGACACACAAAGACACTAAATTGATAGCGAAGGTGATAACATTGGCTGTTAGCAATGTTTATTAAAACTTCAGACCTCACACTTGAGTTAAAGGTCACAATTAAAAATAATAACTTGTAAATCCCTTTATTTTTAATGCAAGACAATCAATTAAATAGAAAACCATTTATTTTTTATCAAAGATAAAGTTCTTTTTTTAAAAACAATCATTTGAAAAACCAATGGCTACAGTCCCAAAAGAATAGCACTTGTTTAATAATTCAACACATAATGCAAAAAAAATCAGGATACTCCTCAAACAAGATTCTGCCAAGGATTAGGCAAAAACATAAGAGACCACTATCAGTTCAACCCATGAAAGTAGCGCTTGGTCAAAAGAAAGCCTCCAATATGTTAGGGAAGTAATGAACCTATTCAAGACAGTAGCAGGCAAAATTCATATCAACACTATCTATGAAAAAACATCAACTTTAAGTTTTATTATTGCAAATATTCATCAAGAGATGGAAAAATGGGCACTTACAGTCTTCTTCTTTGCTGGCACTGCAGCCTTCCCACCTTTTTTGGGAGCCTGAGAGAAAATATATATACATACATAGTCAATAAAAGAAAAAAGCTAAGCACCTAACAACAACAAATTATCCCAATATTTAAGCTGTTCCATTTCAACATTGATAAAGTTAAAAATTCGCAGCATTGGTTAATGTCAAACCCACACATCACCCATATAAAGTCTCCAGTTCATCAAAACTGTCCAAAGCACAACCAGTTAAAAGCTTCCAAGATGCCAAGGCCTGATTACAGACTATCAATCTTATTCCCGAATAAACGTCTTTGTTTGTACTTCTCCTGAGCAGCTACTGTATGCCTCCTTCAATTTACTTGTCCCTTCTTTTATCGATCAAAAAAAAAAAAAAGCCCGAATATATATATGCCAATGCGAATCTGATCAAATATCCGAAACTTCTATACAGAAAGGATCATCCACAGCAGCACTGCAAAAACAATCTTCTCGGTGTTACATACAGGTGTTTCAATGAAGATATGACCTACAGGAAGGTGTCATCCACACAGATCAAAGTACTATCACCTATTGCAGCGAAGATTTGATAGCATTGATGTTCAAGTCGGAAACCATTCAATAACATGTCAATCTAACTGACACCAGATGCCCCTTGGGGCAAAACGATTCAGTATTCGTCCTATTTAGCCTGAGTTTTTCAACTATGAAATGAAGCCTAGATAGTACACACAGAGGAGATCCAAAACTAAATTCTACTTCAGCTTCCTAGGGAAACAAACTGAAATTAAAACCAAATGTAGATTAAGGCGATTCACGAGGTCTGCGGCAAAGAAAATTCCTAGATGGAAACCCTAGCAGAGATGAAGGAAGATTAGAAGAAAGAAGAAAAGAGCTATTTACCATAAGGTGCAGAGTTGTTGAAATGGAACTCCATACAAAGCATAAAAAACAGGTGGTAAGAGCGGCAAGGCAGGTCAGGAAGAAAATCAGTGTCACCAAAGGCCCTAAACCCTAAATCAATTTATTTGCTTAAAGGTCCCTGCATTTTGCTTATTTTATCGCCTTCCTTAATTCAGATTTTACAATTTCTTCAGAATCTGCATGAATATTCACATACACATGATTTTACAATTTTTTGAGGTCAAGGGGGAGTAAAAAAATTTGGTAATTAAATACTTTATATAATAAATTATAATCAGACTCCAACCTAGGATGTTATTGTTCTAAAATTATTACTTTTAAAATTACTAATATATTTCTAACAAAATAAATCTATTAGTCACTTGTTGTTAATAAAATAAATCGATATTGTTTCATAAAATATTAATATCCATATTTAATAATTTGGTAATATTTATAAAAATATATAATTTTATTTGGCTATATTATATCATTCATTATTATGAAAGATTTACTATTTATCTTGATTTTAATAAAGCTTCAATTAAATATATATTTTAATTAGCTGACTAAATTTGTTTTTCTTCACTTAAATAAAATAAAAATTATCGTTTAACATTAATTAATTTATCCAACAAAAAGTTTTTAGTTTTAAATTTTTTTGAAAGATGTAAAAATTAATAACTCATACTAATGAAGGCTTAGGAAACTATTAGAGGCAAAAGACAATTTGTTGGTTAGAAACAAGGACAGATTTAAAATATCGGCTTTACCTGATATATCGATACTTGGATGCACGGATATATCATACTCCGGCATATATTTAGTATTTTTATACGAATATCGAGTTATATCGGAAATTAAACTATTATAATCAATCCATAACCGCATCGTTGATTTCAAATTCAGCCATTTAAATAAATATATCTCACCCGATATATCTCGATATATAAGAATATATCCCGGGAGTTCTATATCTCGATATATCTCCGAGATTTTCTAAGATATTTACCGGGGTAATTAAACCTAACGATGTCGCGCCGCTTATAGACTCCAGATTTCCGACAGCATCAAAACCAAAGTTCAATATATCGCCGATATCAGATCAACATCACTGTAGCCATCCGATACAGAATGATTTGAGGGAGACCTGATATTTTCATCCCTGGTTAGAAATAACAAAAAAAAAGTTAGAGGAGAGTCCCCTAAGTAGAACAAGGCTGGAGGTAGGGAAAAACAAACATCCTTTGCTTGGGATCGAGATTCAGAGCAAACTGGATCGGATCGGGAATTCCGACATATGAGAGCACACGATGATGGAGTCAGACCCCGAACACATCCTAATTAATAATATCTTGTCGAAGGAGGAAAAGGCTAGAATTAGAAAACCATGCATGGAGACAATGCTAATAATCAAGCTGTTAGGAAGGAATATCGCCTATATAATCTGCTTCTAAGAAGGATAATTAGAGCACTACAAACAATTGATAACAAAGTTATCAGAAGATACGATCTAACTGGCCAGACACTACGCGTTAGAATACAAAAGATAATAATGGAGAGAAACTCGAAAATTGCATACCCGATGAATCCATGATTGGCATGAATCGACGAAGACCTAAAGAATGATCTCAAGATCTTCTCCCACGATTATCGACACCGCTCAAACGGTAATGTCTCGCGATCGCAGTATTTATCTCAATCAGAGCGCGAACAAAAGACGATCCCAGCAATGGCGACTGAAGAATTAATTTATGTAGCTCGACCACCTGCCCTCTCATGTCGGCCGTGAACACTACCAAATTCTATATTCAACTATTTAGAACCATATTTCTCACTTAATTGTAATTAAAACTTAATTCGCTAAATTTTAATTAATGAAGCCTAATTTATGAAAATCCTCACAGTTATTTCTAGCGGTTTCTCGGTGGATGATTATGAAAAAGCAAAGTTTGAGGGCCCTTGGATCATCAACTGACAGTCCATCTAGCAAGATTGCTAGTGTGGGTTTGTATATCTGCCTCCACAATCCAAAATATACATAGAATATTATGATCATAATAAATTCAGTCTGACTGATCCTAATTGGGTCTATTGTAAGTGACTTACCCATAACACCAATGGAGAGGAGACCTTAAATCAAGGGAAGTTGATTTTAAAGAAGATGCTCAGAATTTACTGACTGGATATTTGAACATGAGCTCGTTGATATGGATTCACGTAGGGGGAATTCCAAATTTACTTTGGACTAGGGGGATGTCTATCTCTCAAGTCTCGACTCGACAGATGTTGTACCCAAAGGCAAAGGTTAGTATCCTTCCTAAGGTGAATTCGGATCACTCACCCATTCTCATCAGGATCCTTGGAGAAGCCATCTCATCATGCGATCCCTTTTGTGAAGGCCAACTGGAAAGGAGGGATTCCCTTAACATAAAACAAAAGTCACCTACCATCCCGGCTCTCCTAGTGGAACAAGGAATGTTTTGGGCATATTTTAAAGAGGAAGAGAATGATCTAGGCACGAATTGCAGGAAGCTTTATCAGAAAACGACTCCAAACATCTCCTTAAACTTGAAAGGAAGCTCCAGAAATTAGATCTTGACACCACCTTCCAACAAGAAGAGCTTCAGTAGTCGAGGGAAGATTGGATTAAATCCGGCCGGAGACCGGAATACGAATTTCTACAACGCATACATGGTGGTAAAAAAAAAAAGCAGAAACAGGGTTGAAGTGCTAAAAAACCAAAACGGGGAGTGGATAACAGAAAAGGAAACCCTGAAGCGCATGGTGCAGGACTATTTCTCCAAGCTTTTCAAGCAGGAGACTACATATGAAGGAAACTGCTACCAGATTCCCAACGAATTCCCATCACTACCAGTTGACCAACTCAATATCCTCTAACGTCCTTTTATAAAGAAGGAAATCAGGAAAGCGTTATTTGATATGGCCCCCCTTCAAGTCCCTCGGAAAGGATGGTTTTCACGTTGGCTTCTACCAGAATACATGGGATATTGTTGAAGATTCTCTCAACAATTTTATCTTGGAGTTTTTTGAATCAGGTTATCTGCCGGAAAGAGTAAATGACACGCTCTTGGATCTGATCCCAAAAATAAAGCACCCGGAACTCATCACACAGCTCCGCCCGACCAACCTTTGTAATGTACTAATGTGTATTATAAGGTAATTACCAGAACCCTAACAAACATATTGAAGGAGGTGATGCCAAGTTTGGTTGCCCCGAACCAGAGCAGTTTCGTTCCAGGTAGGCAAATCACGGATAATATGATCATCCAAGCGACTGGGTACGAAACATCATGAACTGCGTGGACTCCACTAGAATGTCAATTGTTTGGGGAGGAGAAAGGATGGACTGGTTTAAACCCACAAGGGGGATTCGACAAGGAGACTCGATATCCCTGTATCTCTTTGTTCTATGCATGGAGAGACTTGGGCATTTAATAAACCTAGCTGTAGCCGAAAGGAGATGGAAACCTCTGAAACTCTATCCATCTGGGCCTAACCTATCTCACCTCTTTTTTGCAGATGACTTTACTCTTTGTAGAAGCATCACAGAATCAAATCATCTCTATCATGGAATGTTTGAACCAATTTTGTTTTCTTTCCGATCAGAAGGTGGTGAGCTTGGAAAAATGAAGTATTTTCTTCTCCCAAGAGGGTGATATTTTAACAGCTAAGAGCGTCTCCAACAGTCATCTAAAAATTATAGTATTTAAAGCTATATTTTTGCTCCAAAAAATCATTTTTTGAGATTTAACTAAAGTTTTACCTAAAACATCTCCAGTAATGAATCCAGTAATGAACATCTAATGTTTTATCTATCCTAAATCTATTTCAATTTTACCATTTCTCTTCTTTAATAATTACATCATATACCCTTCATTCATCTATATCACTCCAAATACTATAAAATATTTATTAAATTGTAATTGAAAATTATGTTCCATATCAAACTAAATAATTTTTAAATTATTTGTAATTTTTAAAATATTCATTCATCTAATTTTTAAATAATTTTTAAGGGGAGGAGTTAGTGGATTCCACATGGCGGTAGTAGGCCGTAAATGACAGGATTGTTTGGGCAAAAGCCAAAATACATTAATTCCTTTCTTTCTCCATACTCCCCCCTTTCTCTTTCCCCACACAGGCTTCAGTTTCCCTCCCTTTTTTCCGGCTTCTTCCCGACCCATTTCCACCCTAGCACAATCGTTCAAAGCCACCCTTCGGATTTGGATTTCTGCGGCGGCACCCAGGTCCCAGCCTCCAGGTTCACGCCATTTTTTTTCTTTTTTTCTTTTTTCCTCCATTTTCAACAATATTTCTCCAAAAATTTCGGTGATATCTCACCGGTTTTGTAGAGGAATCTCTGAAACTGGAAAATCAAAAAAAATTTTGTTTTTGTTTTCCAATGGCTATATTATGAGGATAGAAGAGGTTTTTCCATCATTTTACTGATGAATCAGTTATATTTGCACAAATATAACTGTCAACTGTTCATCAACAATAGTTTTGCTCTCATTATTACTCCACTGTTGAAGCTGATGTTTTTTAATTTAGCATCTATATTTAGCGTTTTACTCTATCGCTGAAGATGCTCTAACAGAATCTAAAATTTGGTGAACCTCCCTGTGAGTACAACCTTTTTACGAGTCCTATCATTCATTGGCAGAGTCAACTCAGACGTCTTTCAACAAATGCTAGACAGATTGAGAGACAGGAGGTTCAAACTTCTGTCTCTAGCGGGAGACACGTCCTAGCCCGAGTTTTGTACGAAAATAGTGTTTTTGGAATAAAAAATACAGAATGTATTATAGGTTTAAAAAAAATGATTAAACTAATGGTCACGATCGCCGCCGTTCACAAAGCGCCATCGTCTACAACAACGGCTACCTAAAATAAAATTGCTATTTTTTACAGAAAGAAATTATTTTTATTCAAGAAAATAAAATAATTATGCAGAATATAAATTATAAAATTTGATAACAAAACAAAATATTTGGCTTATGCAAAATTATAATTTTATATTTCATAATATAATTATTTTTATTTTTGCACGACGGCCTCATGAAGCTTCAATAAGCCTCTACGCTCACAACGTCTACTATCGAATTTTTCCAGTCATCGCTAGGTGCCACACCTTAGCACCAAACGCACTAGTTTAGTCATTTTTTTTAAACCTATAATATATTTTGTATTTTTTATTCCAAAAACACTATTTCTGTACAAAACTCTCCTAGCCCAGGCTACTCTAACATCCATACGAATTTGTACCATGCAGTTTGCTCTTCTTCCCATAAACCTATGCACCAAAATTGATGAGTTTGTGAGACGGTTCCTTTAGGAAGGCTCTTAGGAAAAGAAGAAAATACATTTAGCAAACTGGGAGGTAGTCACAACTCACAACAGGCAAAGATCAAGGTGGGACTTGGCGAAGCTAGGGTGACAGATGATGGAAGAAAGAGATAGTCTTGCCGACAAATATGTAAAAGGAGAGATGGATCTTTCTAAACATATTAGGAAACAAAATTGTTCCAATGCTTGGAAAGGCATGGTCTCGGCAGCAAACTTACTTCGTAAAGGAGAGAGGACTCAAGTTCAGAATGGAAGGCACACTCTATATTGAAGAGATATATGGCTTGAGATGCACCATTAAATTGATGCTACTGTGTGAGATGTTGTTTCTAGGGTGGCAGCAATTGCCTGGGTAAATTATTTGTAACTTTAAAATTTCAAAACAAACCCATCAAGGATCGTCCCGAGGTATCAAATCCTGTCAGGAATAAAACCGACCTAAAGTATGACGCAAAGAACAACCAAGCCACTCACGCCCTCGTTTGCCTCTAATAGTATCCACATGAAGAGTGGAGTAGATAACCTCAAATAAATAGTTTCCTCAATGAGTTCTCAATGCTAGCAAAGTTTAGATCCGAAGAGGGGAAGCAAAACCCGAGGATTCGACTCCTCAACACACTAAAAGCGAGTTGTTCTTCAAGAACACTCTCTAACTCGCTAACACTTTTTCGGCAAAAGCCGCGCAACGGCTTTTGCGCTGTAGCTTCCATAAAGGTCTTTTTATAGAAAAATCCTAACTCATGAAATGTCTAAAAAGCCCCTCTCTTGTAGAGATGATATGCTACATGCATTTCTATTCATTATGGTGTGTTCCTTCATGGGCTCTAAGCCCATGAACAAGCCCAAACCTACTTTATCTCTTAGTGGAGGGCTTTTGATCCCGGGATTCCTCTAATCCCATGACATTCCATTATTGAGAGACTGATTCAGACATCCCGAAATATACCTTTGTTAGCTTTCTGACTTCATGCAGTGATATTAAAACTAAACTAGTTTTTTAAAATAAAACGAGAGACTTAAAGTTTTTACATAGCATATTACGCTAATCTTGTAATTTGTTAAAAAGGACCTATTGGTCATAAAAGTGAAAGATTAGGGGTTAATGTTTAAAATCCTTGAAAATGATATGTAAATAGAGGGAGTTATGGGGTTAAAAGGCAAATAAAGAAAATAAACCAAAAATGGATTTTTGGTTGAAGGCCAAACATGGCCTTAACTTAAAAATGGATTTAAGACCAAATTGGTCTCATTTTTGAAGAGGGAACCGTAGAGGGAGAGAAGAGAAGGAGAGAAGAAGAAGAAGAGGAAGAGGAAGAGAAGAAGAAGAGGAGAAGAAGAGAAGCTAAGATCAAAAAGCAGTGATTAACTAATCTCTTTGCATGCATCATATGGAGTTTGTATGATTATTAGTTGTCTCCAAACCTAGGGTTTTTGCTAGGTTTCATTCTAAACCAATAATCATGGAAAGTAAGGTGAATAAAACCTTAAAGAGTACAAGCAAAGTATAGAATCCTCCTCAAGGATTAATCTACTAAGACAAGTAGTTAAACGAAGCAGGCTAGAACAAACCCTAACTAATCATCATGATTAATGTATGGATAATAACCCATATTAGAGTGGGTTTGAGAGTAATTTAGGATAAATTGTTCAAAGAAAATAAGTATTGAAAGAGGAAATTGAGAGTAGAAAAGAGTTTACAAGAGACATATGGAGTGGGTCTCTCAAGTGGCATGAAGTATAGAGTTGAAATAGTGGGATCAAACATATAGAAAATGTGAGAAAACACCCATTCTCGGGCATTTCGATGTCTTCTACCGGTAGAAGCTAAGTTCTACCGGTAGAACTGCTAATGTCGATTTTGGCCAAGTTCTAATGCAGATAGCTAAGTTCTACCTAAGAACTTGCTCTCATGATTCGTCGACCGCTTTTGGGTATTTCGCCATAACTTACTCATTTCTTATCCGATTTAAGATCTAAGTAATAATTAAAATAGACTTCAAGGAGAACAAAATCCTAAAGAGAAGGCATCGCCAAATTCTGATCCTAAGTGTCCCAAAAATACACTGAAGTGGGGACTATGTGCAAACCAAACTCGGTTTCGTTGTTGAACATAGAGAAGTCCCAAGTTGTTTCTGACGTAATCTTTGAGAGTTCCTAGTTCGAATTGTGATTCCAGTTGGAATAGAACTCCTTAGCACCTTAGCTTTAAATGAATATAAGGGACATAGTGTCATATTAAGTTAAGACCCCGGAAAATTAAGTAATACAAACTGTCATCAAAACTCCAGAATGACTAGTCAGTATGAAAATGCCCTAACTTTAGCTCGATGATCCAATTGGATCGATTCCAATTCCTGGCAAACTAGATTCATAAAGGAATAAGAATATATGAATGAGGTGTATTTCATAGATGTGTTCATTAATATGAACATAGGATTATATGATAGATATATTTAAATGAATAGATAGAACATGCTAAGAACAAATGATAGGAATACGTAATTGATATGAGTATGATAGACATACAAAAGGAATAAGATGGAACACGCTTAACATATGATAAAAAGACATAAATGATGTTAACGATAAGAGATAGCAAGCATTTAATAAAAGATGTGAATGAGAACCGTAATATGAAACTCGCAGATATGAGAATTAATACAGAAAGAAAGAAACGATAAGATATATGCATAAAGAATTACGATAACAATAAGAAATTTATTCATGCTTATGAGATATGTACGTAAAATGTAATAAAGCCGATTGGCTCGTCAGAGGTAGAGGGATAGATAGGCATGCTCTATAGGAAGATACAATTGCCGCGCAAAGATATTCATAGACGATATCGAGCCCCGTTTGGTCGATGATATAGATCCCGCTTGATCGTGGCCCCAAGTATTACCATTAATAGACCGAAATCACTGCCTTTCAGATGTACCGAGCAAGAGACTGGGTACATAGGATGTAAATCACTGTCAGATAAAGGATAGTACCTTCGGGTACACAACAAAACAAGAGATCACGCTCGTACAACGATAAGACTTCGGGTACACATAGTTTCCCGAATCCGCTTCTAAGGTATTTGCAGACATGAAACCAAAAAGGAAATGATATGTATAGAAGATAAGGACCCTCGATATGGTATATAACCGCGCATGCGATGAAAAAGTAATGCATAATTACAAGAACAAGTAGTACAAAGATAAATTGATATGAAAACAAGTATATGAACACAAGAAAAGTAATAAAAGTATACAAAAGCACAAAGCATGTGATAGATGTAATAAGAAAGTACAACATATATGAAGTATAGGAATAGTACGTAGATAATGTGTGATATGAAAAGTACAAGATGAACACCTATAATAGGAAAGTATACAATAGTGTACTGCAAGATGAAAGGAAGAATGCAATAAATCATAGAACCGAAAGATGAAAAAGACATAGACTAAAGACATGCTATATGTAACTTGACAAAGAATAGGAACATTGAAAAGACATATAAATGCTGAAAGATGAACACAGATAAGTATAGAATATGTAAAGTACTAAATAGAATACGTAAAAGTATAACAAAGGAGATGCTAAAGACATAGAAGGTGTAATAGAAAAAGTTTGACATGCAATAGAATATAAGATGATAAGGAATTTAAGTTATGTAAATATGTTTAGAGATATATATAATGCATATGTATAAGCTTCTTGTGACAACGCTTATCAGTGGTTGTCCATGCTTATGTTCCCACTAAGCGTAAAGCTTAAGACGGGTGTTCAATCCGTGTAGGTACAGGAGCAGAAGACAAGGATAGAGGATCGACATTCCACATCGCAAAGCAGCCGACTGTAGATAGGTGCTCATCAGCCACGC
The DNA here is from genome assembly GCA_016808115.1 of Tetrastigma voinierianum. Lineage (NCBI taxonomy): Eukaryota > Viridiplantae > Streptophyta > Magnoliopsida > Vitales > Vitaceae > Tetrastigma > Tetrastigma voinierianum. The sequence goes on from JAEQBH010004474.1 coordinate 17,897, forward strand.
TCCGCACCTCAAGTTTTGTAATAGTAAAATTGTAATAGTACAAGTAAAGGGACTCTCAGATATGTGTATAGATTGTGATGACACTACCTGGTAGTTCTTGTATGTATAAATGATTTTGTTTTTACGTAAATTATTTGTATACCCACGCATGTATCGCCCGAGAAAGAACAAAGTTAATTAAGAGTCCCAAAGAAAGCATATAGATAAGATGTATAGCATCACGCCCCGACCCGCTCGATCCGCTAATCTGCCTGGGCGCACAGATCTCCCCCTATATTTAGATCACATCCAAACTGCTTATATCAACCCCACACTCTTCTGGGCACGTGACTCCACAGTTCCCGGTTACGCTTGCCGCTGATTCAACTATTGAATTAAGCAAGTCATGAACGGCATCTAACAACATATCATGACCCCTAATTGACCGGAGAGTCAGTGGTTTGACTGCTAAGTGCTAACCCTTCCCTAAACAATTATTGCGCAATTTGTCAGTTCATCAATCTATATCCCACTCGATTCAAAACATGGACAAGATGTAGCTCCCACTAGACTAACTACGCCACATCTAGCCCAAGTGATATTAGATCTTGTCCCCTGACTCATTACTCATCAATTATGCACCTAAAAACACTCTTTATGGCATTTCCACTATGGCCAAAGATTCCCAACTAATGATCCCGATAAGAGGCCATAAGTATACCCTTTAATGATAGTGGCGAATCCCTTGTTGGTTACTCAATTACCTTCGAATACCTCAAGATGTACCCAATAATCACTCTATGAGCGACCTCAAAAAGGTAACAAATAATGAAATCAAAGTACAAAATCAACATCCAAAATATCCTTGAGCACCTCAAGTGTAAAGATACTTACACCATTGTTATGATGAGACAATCATTTATATATAATAGATAATTCATATGATTGTCTCATAACAGGTCTCTAATGTACTTAGTTATTCTTAGCAAACATTCACATGTCAACTCTAATCAACTCATAATCACAGCTTATAAGATCCACTTCTAAATCTAATCATGAAAGATGAGCACGCTACGACACAACTGGACCAACACGTCCCATCTCGCCGATCCCGTGACTATGTGAGCACTTAGACACTGGGAACATAATCGCGACACAACAATAATCTTATCATCATGATCGCATCATGATTTCCTTCATGTTATGTTATGTGTCATAGACTTCATTAATTGATTTAAAAACGTTATCAATTCATTTAATAAATGAACATCAATATAATAAAGATACCTATGATAGCAACATAAAACATACAATAAGTGCTAAAGGTGATTTGCCTTTAGAGGAATTCTCTCACATGAGATTCCCTTAACATATTCTTATAAACGAAAGATCTTTGGCATCCAAATGAAGGTTTGAAATGGGAAGAACTTGATAGCAAACTCCCTTCCCACGTAATAAATCTCCTCCTTGCCAAACTTGTAAGGAAGAATGATGCATGGAAGGTGATGGGATCAGACAATCCATTGCTCTTCCCCCAATGGCATATGGCAACGAATAAGGAAACTAGAGGTCCCATAGAGAATCAGGATGTTTATATGGTTAGTTTTACATGGGAAGATTTGACAAACTGGGAGAGAATGCGTCGAGGTCTCTCTTCAAACCCGTACTATCAGTGCTGCCCAGAGAGTGTTGAAGACCTAGATCACCTCTTCCGGTTCTGCACCAAGGCTAAGGCCTTTTGGAACAAGGTAATCAATGAAGATACATGGAGAATCTCCCAGAACCTCTCCTTCAAAGAGTGGATGTATTGGAACCTGAAGGCTAAAGCCTAGAACGTGGAGGCGATATGGAAAGACAAATTTGTAATGCCGTGAGGTCACTTTCAAAATTAGGAAACAAGCTTAGAGAGAGAAAGAGGTATTTAGCTCAAGAGTACTTCCGTGAGGTGAATTCTGCTTACTCTCCTAACAACATAGTGCACGGAGGCCAAGGTATGAGTTCTACTTCTACCATATGGGTCGGGAGGTCCCCACCGTCACCAGGTTAATTAGGACGACCCTAAACACTGATGGATGTCTTCTGAAGGAAAGCAACATAGCGGAAAGGGGAGGATCCTCTTGGATAGGTGGTATCTAGGCCACTGTTCTGTCATGGAGTCAGAGATGTGGGCTCTTATCTTTGGCCTAAGGCTTGCATGGGAAAGGGGATCCCGTTTCCTCAAAGTGGAGATTCACTCATTTCTAACTTTCTAATGGGATTCACAGCAGAACCCTGGGGCTGGGGAACACAAACACATCAGCCTGATAGGAGAGCTGAAAGAGCTTCTCATAAGAAGTTGGTCTGTTGAAATCCAACGTATCTACAGAGAAAGAAATCGATCTTGGCAAGTCTATCCTTAGATTCCCAGGCCAGTGGGTTAACTACGTGGCCGAACCCTCCAGGAGCCTCTGAACATTTAGACAAAATGAGAATGGTTTGGCCCACAAAACTTTTTTGTAAAACTTAGCACCCATATAAATAAATAAATAAATAAAAAGGTGAAATTATTTAAAAGATAAAACAAAAGTTATTTATAAACTAATATTTTACAAAAGTAACTTTAAAATGTCAAATGCTCCTAAATGTAAAAGTAAATCCCCCATATGATAACAAAATGTCTAGGGTCATTTTGTCAAATCCTCATATTTATAACTAATAAATGTTTAAGAACATTTTTGTTCAAAACATGTGTCTTTTTTTACTTGTATTTGAATTTCAATGAAAGATGTTAGTTTTACAATTTTTATTGGGATTTATCACTTTTAAATTGTTACTAAAAAAAACCCTCATACTAAGGAAATCAAAACACCTCCTTGAAATCTCACTCATATATTGATATTTCTTATGGTTGGATTATTTTTAATTCCATTTGGATAGTTAAGTAAATTATCCAAAGACAAGAAATTAATGAAAAATAAATGAGATATTCATTTCACTTCTCATTTGGTGTATTTTATAATTTGATTACATTAATATATTAAATATACTGGATTTATAATCTGAAATCTAAACATTAAACATTTTAGCTTATAATATAACAAAACCGTCCTCTTAGAATAATAAAAGTTATTCAACTCTACTTAGAGTAATAAATTAAAAGAAAAACATACCAAAGATATTGTAGATACTTTCCATTTAAGAAATTTTCAATTAACATATTTTCTATTTCATTTTTGAAAATGTCCAATTTTTTTTAGATTGTCCATCTTCTCCCAAATTAAATTTTCAATAAACACGATATTGGAATCATCTTACATGAGTTGGGTCCTCCACAACCAATTCAAGCCGTTGGCAAAGCGGTAATGGGCATATCATCGGCAGGTCTTGTGCTCAGAGCCTTTATAAAAATTAAAAATCAGAAAGACTACATTAATGTAACCCTAATTAGAAGGCAAAAAAAAAAAAAAAAATCTTAGACGAGTTGTGGAACTCAGCGGGGAGACCGAGTTAGGGGCCGAGTCGGGTATACGTTATGGATACGCGGCCACCAGGGTGATGATACTTGGCCATCAGAATCTGAAACAATTTTGCATGAAGAATCTGTGATATCATCACAACCATCTCTGGGGATTTCCGAAACCACTACTTTTCACCTCTTTTTTCCATCCCCTTGTTTCCGATTCCCATTTTCCACCTCATTTTTTTTTTCTCTCTCTCTTTCTTAACTTCCAAACACCCCCCTTAATTACTTCTCATCATCCATCCATCTATCCTCCCTTCCATTCAGTCATGGATTCCAACGCTCTGGAACTCAGGTTGGGCGCTGAAAAACAATGCTATATCCCTCAAAGCATCACCCACTTTCTGAATCACCTTTCCACAATCAGAGACGTTTCTGATAGGCTGGCTGAGCTGAACGACTATGTCAGCAAGCTGGAGCTGGAGATGCGAAAGCTGGACTCCTTAAAACGGAATCCTCAACGCTGCATGTTGCTTCTCAAAGATGGTGGGTCTTTTCTCTTTCTCTGATATAATTCTTTTGATGTTCTCAGACTTCTGAATTTTGATCCATGGATTTACTTTCCATTTATTTGCAGCCGTTGAGTTTCTGAAAAAGGAAGGAGAAAAAATGAAGCGAGATATGGAAACTGAAGAAACTAAATGGCCTGTGCTGAAGGAGTTTCTGCCATTAAAGAGAAGCTTCAACGAGAAGGAACAAGGTTGTCACTTTGAGAAGAGACATAAATCCACCATCACCATTCCCATTCCCAAGGTAATAAATTAAAATCTTGTTTGATTTGTCTAATGTTTTTAGGAATTTCCATAGCTGAAAATTTCTTTCAGCCCTGCAAATTGAGCATAGGAGGAGGAGCATTCACACCATTCAGGGCAACAATGGCGAAAACAGAGGCGGCAGTGACGGCGGAAGAGCCAGTTTTATCGCTTCTTCCGCCGGGAACTCAGAATTCATCAAGAACCCAACTGGGTGGCAACTATCAGCTACCGGAGCAGAGTATCAATGGAGGAAACCAGAAAGTGGGTTACACCTACCCTGTTCTTCCCAAGACCAATTACATAGGCAATGGTGATTCCCATCATCATCATCATCATCAACAGCAGTTTAATCTACAGGCAGAGCAACAACAACAGCAATTGCTGCGGTTTAATCTACAGGCAGAGCAACAGCACCAGGCAATTTGGAAGAACAACAGAAGATGCTGGTCCCCAGAGCTGCATGCTAGATTCATGGCTGCCATGGACTTTCTTGGTGGTCCAGAAGGTTACTTACATTATTACATTACATATCGTGTTTTTATTGCAGCAACAGAATCATGGATCTGAATTCCCCTTTTTCCTTTTTTTTTTTTTCCTTTTCACTTGAGTTGCAAGCATCTCTTTTCTCTTTTACCCTCGATGATTGTGAGGAAAGCAGGTATCAGGGTCGAGAAACACCATACATAAAAAGCCACCCCAGAAAGTGTTTTAAAATTTCTGTTTTTTAAATTAAAATTTTTCTCAAAGCTTTAAATGATAAACTGCAGGTGGGGGATTCTTTGAAAATAATATAAAACAAGAGACAAAAGGAGAACAAGTATAACTCTTACTAGCCGTTTATTCTTCTTCATTTATTTTTTTAATATACAAAAATAAAACTATATATATATATATATAGAAGTTGTTCAAATTGATCTAATTTATAATATAATTAAGGGTTTCTACCTTTGTGTTCTTTGTATCTTTATAGTTAGGTCTTATTTCATTACATTTTTTTTTTTTTGGTTGGGCAGTGGCTACCTGAAGAGATTAGAGCGGTAATGCAAGTTGAAGGTCATAAACGACGGTCAAAAGCCATTCCAGGTGGATGGATTCTCCAGATTCTTTAACTTACCATTTATCACCCCACCTCACGCCAACGTAACTTATTCAATTTGTCTGTTTATTCTTTAAATTTTGCTTTTGCATAAGTGCTTTTTGAAAGACTACCCTCTATATATCTTTTTGGATCAGAAGAAGTTACACAGAAAAAACCCACCAGGGACCATACCTTTTCAATTCATTACCTTACCTCTGAATGATTCTTTAACGACTGGATATATATGTATGTATAATTCATCTGAAATACCGGCTTCACAACAATGGACAACATGCAGAAGATACAGAGCCTTCAAATCGACAAGCAAGTCTCCAACAGCCAGGGAAACCCGAGAGCTACTCCGGAAACTCTTGGAGCACAAGGAGTTAGTCCAACTTACGTTAATGTCTGTATTCAGCTCGCCTCTCCTGCTGAAGATGCTGATAGGACCAAAAACAAGGAAGTTCTATGGCCTCCAGAGGCCAGTTTTGCAACCTGGAGACATTGATGCAAAGTTATCATAGAATTTATGTATAAGAGAGAGGGGAATGTAAAGGGGTTTGGTTTGGTTTGTATGTGCATGAGGTGAGGTTACACAATACAAAAAGAAAATGAAATATTTACAACTTGATTTAGTCTGAGTGACAAGGAACCCAGCTGCAAACTAGGTTCTAAATCTAGAGGCGCAAAAGGATTTTCAACAGTAAAATTATGTCAACCTTCAAACATAAGAGAAAAGGAAATAATAGTTATGATGGTGTTTTACCAAGAAATTCAATGGCTGATTTCTGCTTCTCTATCCATGGCCATAGTTCACCTAATTCTTGCCTTTCATGCCATCCTAGATAGTATTACTGTCTTTTGTTCATTCCCCATCAAAGCTTCTGTTAAATGGCTAGAATTCCTTCAGTTCAGGGCACTTGGATTCTTCAGATTTCATATTTTGTGTCATCCTCCTATCCCTTCTTGTTTCATAACCACCTAGAATTGGAACTGTAAAAATAAATAAATGATTTATCAAGAGGGAATAGAAAAAACTCATGACAGATTCCATTATACAATGACCCACAATACTTGAAAAGCAACACAACTACAAAGATCACCTAGCAAATTATATTCTGGTCTTTTCCCATATTCTCAGCAACCCAATGCCACATGAATGATTCCTTTATTCTGTTTCGGTTTGAATTGTTGCTCAAATTGATATAAAATGTTTCACTGAATACAACTCTAGATATCCCACCCTTTCTTGAATTTATGGGTCATCATTTCACAGAAGTTCACCCCATATTTCCAGTTCCTGGTTCCACAGCAATGATAATGTGAGTCAATTGATCTCTTTTTTATTTTGTAAGAATAAATTGATGAGTGCTCAGCAAATTTGAAGGAATTTCTAAAAGAGACTGTGTACTGATAAATAGATGAAAATAATGCAGCTTTCTCCTCTGCCATTACAGTTACTTCAGTTTTGCCATACATTTCAAACTCAGTAAGATTCTGCAGACAACCAACAGATATGTTGGATTTGGTTAAAAAAATTTCAATCCCAATCTAATATACTTTTGCTTCAAGTAGGATCTGTTTTTAACACAGTCTTAAATTTTTTTACACATAAAGTTCAAGATCAGCATCCAAACAACAGTAAGTGAATTTAGGTTATTGTTCTTAGAAGTTAGATAACAAGATTATATATTTTATCAGAACAATAATGATTCTCGCTAACACAAACATAATATGATTCGCATCTATCATTAGCATCACAATGAGAGAAGATTGTCCTCCCTTTCATATTTCTTAAAGGCCCATAGACTGTAGGCCTGTGACTAACCAATAATCAACTTGAAATTCTCCACTTTTTCATGTGTGTGCATGCGTGTGTGTTTTTCCCAAATAAAAATAATGGATTTCATACTATACTAAGAATATATATTTTTTTGATGTGCCAAATTACAATGTAGTAAACAGTTCCCACTAGATTCGAACTCAGGACCCCCTCCCCTCCTTCCTATGTCTACCTTTTTGAAAGGTTAAGCGCCTACCATGAGCTAGGCATACGGCATACTAAGGATATATTTATTTGACCTTTTTGAGGCATGGATCTATATCAAGTCTCATAATCAAGCTGAAGCTAAATCTGTACTTTGATACTTAAAATTATCCACTAAAATAAATTCAATGTTTACAAGTTTAACACGTTCGAAAGCAACTTCTCAACATATCTTAAGCAAAAACTAATATTTAATTGTTTAAGCCAAATACACTTACACACGCACTCTTGCTGATCGGTATTTGATTGATGCCTCTTACTTTTCCTTTTTCACAAAGTATAATTTCATGAAATTGTTCACCATTTAATTAACTACTTTATTTTCTTCATTCCTTGTTTAGTCACAAAGGGTATTTAATTTACAGCATATACAAATGACAAAAAATCACATCAAATATATCTAATTTATTATTATTTTTATTTTGCAATGCCTCGTTATTATCGAACTGTGTTTCACAGATTAGGTAACAAAAGGTTGTGAGACCAAGCTAAAGCCAAATTGGAAAGAGCCAGACAGATATACATTACCCAGTGAACAGCAGATACACGACAACCTGAGTGAGGATATGTGGCTATCAAGATTTCAAAGAACTTTGCACAGAGAATCTCTGATGCCACCAAAGCTTTCTCTAGGAATTTGAGTTCAGGTGCCAAAGATGGACCTCCATCTCCAACAACAATGCCAATTTTCTTATTACCATTCAAAAACTAAGAGTGTTTCGGAGAGGTTGGAGGCGCTGGATTATGATGTTAAGAAGTTAGAGCAGGAGATGGGCAAGTTGGATGACCCCAAAAGCAAATCTTTACTGCACATTGATCATCAAGAACGGAAAAGTATTTTCTTAGGGATTCATTGAAGTTTTCATAACTAATGGTTCTGATCAATGGGTGGCTGTTTGTTTACTTTATTTTCTTGTTTTCTTGGTTCCAACTGTTGAGTTTTTCAAAGAGGAAGATGAGAAGAGTAGTGAAATATGGAATCTGAAGAATCTAAGAAGCCAGTACTGAAGGAGTTCCTGCCATTAAAGAGAAACTTTGATGAGGAGGAACAAAGGGCAGTAATCCTGGTGAAAGACAGCAGATGAGGGAAGAATATGATGAACTCTGATTATGAAAAGACACAGAAATCAGTCACATAAATTCAAAGGTAAAACCTAAACAAAATTTTCTTTTTTCCCCTCATGTTTTGGTGGTTACACACACACTAAGGACATTGCAATACAGAATTCATTTCACTCCTGTCAAGTATGCAAAGGAACATTCAATTTATTCAAGGGCCCAGCCCCACTTTCCCTGCAATCTCACCAGCAGCATGACATGGAGGTTGAAAAAGGACCAAATATATACCTTATTCTTCTCAGAAACTAAGGACACAAACTAGACTACAAGTCTCATCCAGACCCATGGGCAATGGTGCAGCATATAGTATGTAACTGAAAGCCCAAAGCAGATAGAAGGAACAGTAGGCAACCTTGAAAAACAACAGATAATACCAGTCAGCAGAACAACATGCTAGTTTCTGCCCGGAGAGTTATATCTCAGTATTAAAGAATCATAAATCTGAATTTATCTTTTGGGGGAGTTTTAGCCTCTTTAGAATCTCAAACTTCAAATGAGAATGAAGAGAAAAGGCAAAAGGGAACAAAAGCATAGCCTCAAGATTATTTTCTAATATGACCTATTCTTTAAGAAAACAGAAAGTCTAAACATTCTGAAACCATAGAGAAATTTGCAGAATGTTAACTATACTTCTGAGAAATTTGGTTCCTAACAAACATTTTTTCTCCCTTTCCTTTTCAATTTGGGTGATCGGGGCACCCAGATTTTTGAAAGGGCATTCTAAAGCGATCAAAACAAATTTTAAAAAACAAAAAAAAAAAATCAAATGTTACTGTTTGATTTAAATTTCCAACCCACTTTCAATTGTAATGAAATAAGAGAGTTGAATTATCAACTAATTTTTATTTTTCCACCTCACCAATTTCGAAGATTTGATATAAGAATGAAGAACACCTGTTTCAGATAATGCAGTACTACTCCACTACAAAACAATGATGCCACTGTAAGTTTCTCTCTGCTGGACTTCATGGACACCTAAATTAGGGTTTCTTTTCACTCTACCACCTTTAATAGTTGAAGATTTAGGGCATCTGGGCTCAAAAATAGGATTGCTTATTTCCAGAAATTTTGAGGAAAAAGAATCATATAATTTATAACTAAATTGCATAATTCAAATAGATCAAACGAATTTGAGGAAAAAAGGGGAAGAAAGCAGCAAGGAGCCATACCTTTGCCAATGCATTGGGCATGGTGAATCTGAATCGTTGATCAGTGTCATGAATAATGCAGATTCACCATGCCCTCCATTATTTTATAATCAAACAGGAAACCAATGCCCTGTTTAAAGGAGACTGAGAGAAAGGTGGGACTCTATGCCAGTTCGAGATGTTAGGAGGCCTTTACTTAATGGCTTCTTCATTTTCATTTTTTTTTTTTTTTTTTACTTTATTACCTTTATAATTCAAACTTTTGAAATGAAATTGGTTACTTAATATTACTAATTAAAAATAATATAAAAATTAAAAATAAATAAAAAAAAAAAGCATCTTTTAAAAATAATCTTCATATGGGTTTTCATGAAAATTAAAAAAAGTAAAGGTGTTTCCTCAAAAGTCATTTTTAATAAAAATTAAAAAATTTCAAAATGATCGAAAGTGTATTTTCAATAAACACTTTCAATTTAATTTCATAATCTATGAGACTTTAGAAAATGTTTATTCAAAAGATATTTTCCATTGAAATTTAAAGTTTTCAAATTTGTAAAGGTTTTCAAGATACGCTTCAATACGATGCTAAGAAACTAAATTCTAAGCACATTTTTCATCCTTTTATTCGAGAATTTTTATTTTTGCGCTATATATCAAAAAAGCCCAATAATAAAAAGAGATGGATGTACAGAAGGTCCCAAGCTCGACGTGTCTAAAAATATAAAATACTGAGTTTGATACAAAGTAATTCATTTTTTTTTTTAAATGACACATAGACTTTTTTTTGAAAATATTAACCAAACTAGTCTTTTTGCTTTTTAAAACGTATTCACCAATTACGGCTTTCAAAATTAACCTTAAAACCACAGTTAATAAATATGGTTTTTAATTTACTTTAAAACCGCAATTGGTGAATACAAGTTCAAAAAGTAAAAACACTAATTTTGTGAATATTTTAAAAAAAAAATTACATATGTATATATTTTTTTAAATGGAGTTATTTTGACTTTAAAATCCTTAATATTAATTAGAAATAAGAAACAAAGAAACCGTAACCAAGATCGAGAGTATAGTGCATTTATCATAATGTGGCTGAGTTCTTCATACTTACAGCCGAAAATTTTCGGGCAAGAGCATCTCTTTCGTGGCTTTAACCGCCCTCGCCTACTAAGAAATAGCACAAGTATTGAAACCTATTTTCTACTCTAAAGAATATAATTGTTGAAGTTTAAAATTACATTTGATAATTTTTTTTTCTTCTTGAAAATAAATTTGTTGAAAGCTTATTTACAAGTTATTTCTTATCTCCCTTTTTGTGCTTAATTGTTCCTACTTCCTACCTACCTCTCTACACCATGCAATCATCAAGTAGGAAGAGTGTTTCAAACCTTAAGTTAGCACAAAGCCTTAATATGATGGTTTAAATAAGAAGTGAAAAGGAGGAGGTGGACAAATAAACAAATAAAGAATGTTAGAGAATTTAGTGGTATTTTTTCCTTACAAAGCTCTCATCCCTTCCCTTTCCTAATTCTTTGGAGATGATTTTCTATGGAGCAAATGATTGGTGCTCACATGCATGCATGGGCGGAGTCAGGATTTGGTTTCAAGGGGACGTGTTTAACTTGTGTAAGTTATTAATGAACTTAATGAATTATGTTAATTTGTAGCCTAATGCTACAATTTTGATGGATTTTCAAGGGGTATTATAAGTTTGCTCTCATGTTCTACTCTCAAAGGAAGGCATGACTACATAGTACTAAAAATGGTGTGCAACAAGTGCTTTTTCTAGGGTATTTGATGCTTATTTTATGTGTTTGGTTCATGATTATAATAGCTCTAAGTTAGTTGGTATAACTAAGGATTCTTAAGGCATCCGATTCATATCATTGAAATATCCAGACGCTAGTTTATCAGGATTCATGGCTTATTTGTTTCGCTTTCCTAAAACAAGCTTTAAAAAATATAGAGAATATCATTTTAGTATTCTTTCAAATTGTTATCATATCTTAATTTAGTGTTTTTTATGTTTTTTATGTTTTTTATATTTTTCAAAACAGGAAAATGAGAATCAAACGTGCTCTCTTTCTATGTTTTCTTTATTCTGCTTATTTTTTACAAGGAAAAACTGTTTTTAAAAACAGTAATCAAACATGCCAAAACTTTCTGCATACTATAGGTTATAATACATATTCCAAAAAACCACTTTAAGACTTATAATTCTTTGTTTTTTCTGTAAGTAATGTTAGACTATCCTTGGACTATCCCTTCTAGGTAGGGTATGTCCAAGCAATTTTTGATAATAATTAATACATCTGCATCATTTTTAGGAATTACATTTACATAATTTATTTATGATAATACTATGACTACAAATCTTTTAATAATCATCATTTTGGAAGAGTTACTAGCGCAATTGATCAACAAAAATAACATATTTTAATCTAGAGATCAATTCTCAATCTAGATAATAAAATAAAGCAAAAGCTTTGATTCTTATTGATAAATTGATGTGCCGATAAAAGTTTAAAACAAACTTAAAACATCTATTTATACCCTATACATAATTGGGTATAAAAAGAAATAAAATAATATCTCAAAACAATAATAAGAAACAAAATAATACCCCAAAACAATAAAGGGAAAAAGACATAATATCCTAAAACAATAATAGAAAATAAGATAATACTCCAAAAACAATAATGATAAATAAAAACAATATCCCAAAAATTAAAGATAATATCTCAAAACAACCAAAATAAGAATTTTAGTTGATTTGATCTAACGGCCTACCTCAGTCACCTCCATTTGCGAGAAACTCGTCATCGAGTTACTTTCTAGATATCCAAGATTTATATTTGGCTAGAACAGCGTCGATCGGCTTGACATTGAAGATGCTGAAATTCTCATTCAAATTGGCAAGTCAACCGCATAAAGTATTGTTGACGCCTTGATTGGTATGGTCCATACTTTCTTTGTTGAAGTTTGATATGACCATCTTGCATTTGAGCCTTGCTAATGAAAACCATCATCAACATCAAATGACTTGAACCGTCTATGCTTATCTGCCTCCATCTTGTACTTTGCATTAACCTTCTCTAACTTGTTCTTGACATATGCTTGCACCTCTTAAACTTGCTTTGCCAAATCACCAACTGTTATACTAAGACCAGGGGCCTTTGGAAGCTTCACCAAATCTAAAGCATGCTTAGGACACTTCATGTATATAATGGAAAATGGGGATCTACCAGTTGCATAGTGAACAACGTTGTTATAGGCAACCTCCGCTTGTGCTATGGAAAAATCCCATTACTTTGGTCTATCCATACAAATACTCCGAATAAGATTACCCAAAGTCCTATTAACAACCTTTATCTACCCATCTGTTTGTGGATGTGTTATACTACTTGTAGAACCCCGGAAAATTTAAAATTTTCTGAAAGTATAAAATTAAATAATAAATTGCTGAAATAATCAAAGGCTTCAAAAAAATTACTTTATAAGCTTAGATAGCCAAACGGTATGTAGTTGAATGCGTCTCGAATAATGCTTTCAAAAGTTTCGCTGAATTCCTAGGTAGTGGAATTCTTTATAATTACGAAGTTAGGTATCTAGTAACACCGGGAATGAGATTTTCTTAAAAATGTCTCGAGAGTTAGAAATGAGCAGAGTTAAGTTCATTTAAAATAAATTGAGCGAGGCAAAATAAATTGTTTGAACGTAAAACGAACGGACCGAGTTATAGATGCTTATACAGGACAAAAGGGAAAAGGAAGGCAAAACAAAGAAAATCATATTTTCTCCTATTCTTTTGACGGGGCCGTGAGAGAGTGAGAGGGAGAAAAGTTAACACCTTCTCTCTGCAATGCCAGGGAGATCGGGTGGTGAGAATCCCAGTCGATCAAGATTTAAAATTCATCACACTCGACGAGGCTACGTTTGGGGTGTTCTTGGACTCATGGAAAGCCGCACAGTCTGAGTCGTCAAATATATAAACGATAAGATTTGAACTCATATTTGGTCGAAAATGATGAAAAGCGGTAGGCCCTAGCGGTTCCGTGCGTCGATCCGCGCTGTTCATATGAGGCCTCCAACTTCGGACGGCCATAACTTTCTCGTCCAAGCTCCGTTTTGGGTGTTCTTGGACTCTATGGAAAGCCCTTTAAGTCTAGAATCCATCCATATATATCTTGATAAGATTTGAACTCATATTTGGTCCGAAAATGACGAAAAACAGTAGGCCCCTGCTGGTTCCGTGCGTCAGTCACTGTTCATACGAGGCCTCCAACTTCGGACGACCATAACTTTCTCATCCAAGCTCCGTTTGGGGTGTTCTTAGACTCTATGGAAAGCTCTTGGAGTCTAGAATCTGACCATATGATTTTCAATGGCAATTGGTGCTCACATCCTTGTTGAAAAATTGATTGTTATAACAAATGTGCTAATTGTTGGTTGTGTGGATGTGAGGAGTTGTGTGCTGAAGTGGCCATTACATGGCAGGTTGTAGGCTATCTTAGGTGCATGATATGCCATGAATTAGCCTAGGAAATGAGGTGTGTCATTACTTGCCCTAGGTGACTTGATGAAATGTTATATGTGTTTTGTGTGATTGAGATTGAAATGACATTTCTTGGTTAAGAGGTGTCATGCTTGGATATCAATATGTGTGCTCTAACATATTGGGTTTGTGATGTGTTTTCGTGTGGACATGGCTATTGCATGGCATGTTGTAGGCTAGTTTATTGGGCATTATGCGTCATGATGTAGCCTAGGGATTTGAGTATGACATTACTTGTCTAAGTAGTAGTCGGAATGATGTTGATGCATGCTTGTTTGATGTGTTAACATGAATGTGATAAATGTTAGTATAGGCGCATGTATAACGTTTAATGAATGTATGGACTTTTTGTGTGCATTAGACATGATGTCATGGTACCGGTGGAGTGTCTGGTATAGGGTGTTCATGTAGAGGTCTTTATACATTGGGCATGATTTAGAGTGCAATGGCACAATTGCATTGCACTGGTGCACGGGGACATCGCATGGTGTGGGTGTGAGTGCATAGTCGTTGTCATTCATCATCCTTGGTGAATGGGTTATGGACTCGTACTTTGGACGAAGTCCAATGGAGATCCACGGTTTGCATAGTTGACAATTAACATTGTGTTTGGTGTCGATGGTGAGACCGGTAAATGGGACAAAGTCCGTTGAGTCTCACGGTTTCATAGCATGAAATTAATACCCGTGTGTTGGGCAATTTAAGTAGGGATAGACACCCCCTCAGGTGAAAAACCTGGAACTTTGCAATTAGACATGACCCCCATAGGTGAAAGACCCGAGAAAATGTCGGTCGGCGTGCGGCGTCCGGAGGTGAGACCCCAAAAATCCGTGGCCCAGAAAAAGAAATGAAAATGACTTTATAAAATGATCATTGGATGTGATCCGGAAAAATAAAGGTTTTTATCACGCATGGGGTTCTATCATGTGTGAGAGGAGTCGATGAGGACTTGATACATGGGGCATGATGAGTCGCGTCTCATTCATGACAAGTAGGATTCTATGCTAGGATTGCATGTCCTAGGTTGGTGTGTGCTTGGTTGTTTGACCATTCATGTGCATTTAGGTGGGGAATAACCCTTGTAGGACTTATCTCTACTGGGTGTTAGCTCACTTACGTCGTGGGACTAGCACGGTGAGGACATGTGCGATGACGATGCTCATAGAGGCCCAGATTATGAAGCGGTAGGATTAGCCAGCTATGATTAAATATTTTGTATATTATATTAGAACATGTTAGTTTTAATATAATGTTTTGTATTAAGAGTGATGTAATAACTCTTGGTGGCTTCGATGATATAGATTGTATTTATATGGATAAATGGTCCCTACGTGGCCATTTTTACTCGTATGTGGACCCGATGTGGTCGTTGTATAATATTGGGACAGGTTGCCATGAAATTGCATAGGTTGTATTTTGGGTAGAGCTCCCCGTACAAAGGAGACTTTGCTTGATTTTCATTAAATCCTGGGTTCTGGGAAAAGATGACTCGATGGAGTGGTGTCGGGTTACCCAACATCCACAAATTCTCCGCGGGTTGACGCATTGTCAGCGGACGAGGATTTAGGGGTGTCTGCTGCTAAAGTTGATAGCGAGTCAAGCGGCCTCGAAAGTAATCCAAAAGTGGCTAAGAGGCCAGTATGCGACCGGATGTAATAATGTTGGCACTCCATGCAACTTCACAACCTCCCTAAAGAATTGTTTGGCCATAAAGGATGCATCTACTTGATCTTCTTTATGTGAAAATCCGCCATCTTGAAAACCTATCAACAACAACAAACACCAGAATCCATACCTCGTTGAGTTAGCGGCAAATGACATAGAGTATAGAGATCCTCCCATATAGCATCGAGGAGCGTGTGTGGCATCCTGTATAGCCTGTGTTTTGAGTATGACCCTTTGCCCTTTGACATACATAGCACGTCGACAAAATAATAGTCACATCCCTTCTCAACTTAGACCAATAGTACATATCCTTAACGGATTCAATGGTTTTATCTCTTCCAAGATGACCCATTAAACCACCACTATGCAAGTCTCTAATGACCTTCTCACAAAGAGATGTGCGAGGAAGACAAAGTTGCCCGCTCTTCGTAGAAACTCATCATGTATATAAAAATCATCATAAGGTTGTTTAAGCACACAAGTAGCCTAAACCTTTTCGAAATTATCATCGTGCATCTGATTCCGTCCAATGTCTGAAGCCACACTTTATCTCGAACTCGAGGTTCTCGTCAAAGCCACTCATCTGCAATGCATGCCACCACATTTTGTTGTCCTTATTTGTAAGACGAGCTTATAAGAATTTTCTATGTAAGATGACCTGGCAAATATCACTTCTAATTTGCTTACAGTACTTAAGTGCCCCAAAGCCTAAGCGTCATTATAGAATTAAATCCTTGGCTATGAGATAATGCTCCCAAGTTTTCAAAGCCCTCATGACAACATAAAATTATTTGTTATAGGTAGCCCATTTACGCCTTCGCACAATTTTTCACTAAAGAAAGCTATTGGCCTCTTCTCTTGGGATAAAACAACCTTTATATCAATTCCACTAGCATCACACTTTACCTCAAATAACTTCTCAAAATCTGGCAATGCCAAAATAAGTGTTGTGTTTAACTTCTTTTTAATCAAAGCAAAACTACTCTCTTGCTCCTTACCCCAATGGAACCTCCCTTTCTTCAAACACTCAGTAATATGTGCTACAATGCTACTGAAATGTTTAATGAACTTCCTATAAAAGGTTGCTAACCTATGGAAGCTCCTTACATCACTAACATTCTTTGGGGTGAGTCATTCCCTAATAGTCTTCACTTTCTCCTCATCTCACATAGCCAATAAATAGCAAACTAGTTTTCATAAAAACACATTTTTTCAAATTTGCATATAATTTATTTTCCCTCAACATCTTAAACACCTCTCCACTAGTTATCTTGACATACTTTCCTCCGCCGACACTATGAATCAAAATATCATCAAAATAAACAAATACACATTTGTCCAAGAAAGGTTGTAGTACATGATTCATAATCCACATAAAAGTACTAGGAGCATTTGTTAGGCTAAAAGGCATGACTAACCATTCGTACAACCCATCCCTTGTCTTGAATGTTGTCTTCCACTCATCACCTTGATGGATTTTGATATGATGATAGTCACTCCTCAAGTCAATTTTGCTAAACACAACTGCTCCACTCAACTGATCGAACATATCACCCAACCTTGAAATAGGAAATTTATATCTAATGGTAATTTTGTTGATTGCCCTACTATCAACACACATTCGCTAACTCCCGTCTTTCTTAGGCGCCAACAAAATTGGAACTGCACATGGGCACATGCTAGCCTAAATATGCCCCTTGCTTAGCAACTCTTCTACCTTCTCTCTTAAGATTTCATTCTCCTTGATACTCATCCTATAATAAGGCAAATTAAGAAGAGAAGTACCTAGGATCAAATCTATATGGTGTTGTATGTTACGCATAAGAGGTAATCCTCCAAATAAATCTTCAGGAATCACATCATCAAACTCCTTTAACAAAGTCAGCACCTCCATTGGAATTTGAGCCCCGGCCCAAATCTGACTTTCTACCTCTCCCTTCACAACCATCAAATGCACTTCCTGAGTCTCTTCACACTGGCCCATAAGTGAAGATGGGTTATGGACAAAGAAGAATCAGAAGTTCTTGCTCCCTTAAGCTTATAAAGCCTTGGGTTAGTTCTTCCTAGTGAAGGCAATAGTATATATTTTATTCCCCCGCTTCTCACAATTCATACAGAGTTACTCTTGCTGGGTGTAGCATCACATCATCTTGCCAAGGACACCCAAATAAAACCATGACAAGCATCCATATCCACCCACATCATAGTACACCTCATCATTATACTTACTTGATAGAAAGGATCTTACAACGTTTAGTAGAATACCACCAACTTCTTTAATGCTTATTAGCATATGGGCTGGGATGAGTTTTCATCTCTAATTGTAGCCTCTCCACAACATCTTTACTTATTATGTTCTCTTGACTCGCACTATCAATAATAAGATCACACAAACTTCCTTGCACAATACACCTAGTGCGAAATAACTTATGTTGTTGAGTCTCATCACAGCACTTCGAAGAAAACATGAGCTTCCTCACCACATAAGTGTATTTTTCTTATTCATATTCCTCATAATCATCATCCCCATCAGGTTCGCACACCTCATTCTCTACAACATCATCGTCCTTCTCTACTACATTCACTATCTTCTGTTTAGGACATTCATTGGAACAATGGCCAACCTCTCCACATCTGTAGCACTTAACACCGAAAGGCCTTACATAAGGGCTACTGTTTTGGCAGGCACATAAGTATTACCTTTGCCTCCTTCCTTCTTACCCACTTTTCCTTTTCTACTAACATCGGCCGGTCTCTCCATAGTTTCGGACATAGCTAAGTGTTTTCCTTGTATCGACCCTCCACCTCTTCTATAATTAGTACTACGAGTTTGCTCCAAAATGAGTATCATGGCCAAATTCTAGTTTCTTGCACACTGAAAACCATATGCACCTCAATCTTATCTCTAATAGTCTACTTCAACCCACTCAAATATCTCGTCGCTTATTGATTCTCACTTCTTGATAATTGATTCCCCTCTACCAATCTCAAATATTCAGTAGTATATTCATTCACACTCTTGCTACCCTGTGTACATCTTTGATAAGCATCAAAGATATATTGTTCATAGTCCGGAGGCAAAAATCTACCTCATAATAATTGTTTCATCCTATGCCATGTTTGAACCGGACCACGCCCTTCTCTCATCCTCATCTCCCTCAATCTGTTCCACCATATTGATGTTCCCCTTTTAACCTATAAGCAACAAATTTAACCTTCCTATCATCGGGCAACTCGGTATAGTTTAAAGAATCTGTCTACTTCAGTCAACCAATCCAAAAAACCCTCAATATTAAGATCACCACTAAAGTGCAAGATATCAACCTTTAGTTTGTATTTGTCGTTTCCTTTGTAGTTTGGTTACCAATATCTTCCACCTCTTTGTCTACCACGTGGATTTGCATATTCACCCAAGTCGGCCTCCACATATGAGTGTCGTAGAATCCTCTGACCTTCCTTTTGTTCTATATCATTTGGAATGGGATTAAAAGTGGGTCCAACGGGGTGGCCTAGTGTCATGCCATGCCTAGACACGGTGCCTCGGCAAAGTTCATTGCCTATACATGGTGGCTTAGACTGGCTTAGACTTGCAATCTTGTTGTCTAGGCCATTCGCAGTTTCACAGTCTGAATTAGTTCATACTTACACATGCATGGCTTAATCTTTGAGACAAGCATGCAGCTATTGGCGGGATCAACCGGTAACGTTCACATTGCAGCGTCGGAGCGCGCCACTTCGCTAGTTCCTCCACCCGTGTTCTTCATCATTATTCATATAATAATCCATTAAAACCGATAAAGCGTAATTGTGCTTGTATTGTTTCCAACTGCTGAGTTAAATTTTGGATTGATTGTTGCTACTCATTAATCGACCTCTAAACAGCCTGCAATCCTTGATCGTCGTCTCAGGATTGGTTACCATCACTAACACCAATATTAGCCATCGATTGGGAGCAACTTGTCATGATACCAGTTGACGTGGCGTGTAGCGCATGCAATTGATCCACACACAATTAATTAACAAAAATAACGCATCTCAATCCAGAAACAAATTCTCAATCCAGATAACAAAATAAGCAGAAGCTTTTATTTTTATTAATAAATTGATAAAAGCGATAAAAGTCCCTAAAAAACTCTAAAACATCTATTTATACTCTAGATATAGGCACTAGGTATAAAGAAAGAAAATAATATCTCAAAACAATAATAAGAAAGAAAATAATATCTCAAAACAATAATAGGAAAGAAAATAATACCCCAAAATAATAAAGGAAAAAAGAAATAATATTTTGAAACAATAATATGAAAGAAAATAATATCTTAAAACAATAATAAGAAAGAAAATAATACCCCAAAACAATAAAGTAAAAAAGAAATAATATCTCAAAACAATAATAAGAAAAAAAATAATACTCTCAAAATAATAATGGAAAATAAAATAAATGTTGATTTGATAAAATAAATGTTTTGTATTTTTTATTTGACACCAACTGTTGCTAGTCAAAAAGGATTAGGCACTTGATTATCGTATACCATCAATTAGGCACCTAACAATGAGACGTGTAACAAGACACCAACAATTTGGAAATTCTTCCTTTTCAACCGTTTTAGATACCAATGACTATTAGTTACCAAGTATTAGGGACCTGTTATTATATACTAACAATTAGGCACCTGTTATTATAGACTAACAATTAGGCACCTGATAATGAAATGTATAAACAAATTACCCCAAAATTGTTAATTTTATTATAATTTATATTATTTTTTGTTATCAAGTTCACAGTTCACCACTTAGAAGCCAAAAATTAGGCATTTGATTGTCACATACCAACTAATTAGACGTTTGATAATGAAATCTATAAGATTAAAACATATATATATATATATATATATATATATATATATATATATATAAAAAGAATATAAGAAAATTAAAATAAAACCAAACAAATCACCTTGATAAAGGAGATATTCAAGTTGACTAATGAGAGTTATAAATGAAGAAATAAGAGAGATAACATAGAAATGTCAAAAAATAAAATAATGATGATTGCGATAGTATAGAAATTCATTTAAGATTGATTACCTTTAGTAACCAGAAATTTGAAGTGTAGAAGAATACTTCTACAAAAGAGATATTCAAGCTAACAAACACTGATATAAGTAGAATTTCTCTACATAAAAAAAAATTAAAAGTTAAAAATAAAAAAAAGTAGGAAAAGGTAGTCCAAATGAAATATAGAATAATGTAATTGTGAATAAAAAAATGAACGAGTATGACCTAAAAAGTTACCATTAATTGGGGATAATGAATCAAAAAGATTAGAAAGAATGAAGTGATGTCCCAGCAAAATGGAATGGAGACATGACTTGGGTCGTGAATTAAAAAGTCACTATGAAGAGAAATTTCTAAAATTAATTCATTTATTCAACTCTTTGCAGAAGAAAAATAATAAGGATAATATTAATTAACTTCTCATGTTAAGATTGTTTCAATTAAATTATGATATTTTTTTTCCAAAAAAATTTGTCTAAATATTTGAGTGTACTTGAATAAAGATAAATTTTCAATAAATTATGATAATTTATTTACATAGAAAGTTAAAGAATTAGTTGATAAATAATTATAGGACACTTCTTTCAAAAAAAATTAATTATAGGTTACTTAGCTCTTTAAAAACTTATAAATGGGTTAGAATTTAATGATTTAACTTTTTTTTTAAATCTGGATTAATTCAACGGGTTCTAAAATTTATTATGGTTATTGATATGCTAATCCCTGTAGAAAACATCAAACAGAAGAATATAACATTATTCCAAGTAGAGACGTATTTCGTGTAATTACAGTCTTCTCATTACACATCATTCACAACAATCCATCGTTCTGGAAATCAAGCGCAAACGATTAATATCATAATTATAATAGCGGAAAGGGTGAATCACATATGATAACAGATCATTATTAGATAAGTGTACAAATATCGGTAAGTGTTTGATCATGGTGATCCTTTGTTCGCTGAAGAAGAAGCCGGCGGAATCCCGGGAAAGCGAGGTGGAGTTGGGAAAGGGAATGGGAAAGCCGGTGGTGGGGTTGAGGGAGTCAAACCTGGAATGGGCGGGAGGTTAATGGATGGAGGTGAAGGCTGAAAGGGGTTGGGAGGAAAGATGGAAGGAGGCTGGAATGGGTTGAGGGGTAACGGAACAATGGAAGCCGGAGGCGGCGACGGAATGAGCGGAGGGAAGAAAAAATCGGGTCGGGCTGGCTTTTCATGAAGCAGCTGAGGTGCATTCATGGCGGATTGAAACGGTTTGGACTGGGGTTTTGGCGGGAAGTAGGGTATGTCGGGGAGGGGCGGGAGAGGAGGGAGCTGCGGCAATGGAGGAAGCGGAGGGAAATATTGATTTGCAGGTGGGAGGTCTGGGGTTTGAAGTTGTGGTGGGAATTCGACAGGATCATTTGAGGGGAAAATAGATGGTTTATTGGAATTTTTCAGGCTTGGTTTCTGGTCACAGAGGTATGGTTGTTTGAGAGGCTTGAATGTGAAAAACCCAGCTGAGAAAATGTGAATCCCCTGCTTTCTTGATTTGAGGCGGAGTGAGGAAGAAGTAGCTGAGGAGGCGACAGAACAGTAGGGCTCGCTGCTATTCACCAGTGTGACGGAACAGCTCTTGATTTTCCTCACATGTTTGCTGATTGAGAGGGGCAGATGGACTTTGAATACTCCATGATTGTCGGTTTCAGCTTCCTTTCGGAAGCTCGGTTTTGAGGGCCCGTCTCCGCATTCTACCTCAACAGATGCGCCTGCATGCAACAGATAGATAGATAGCCTCAGAAGATTGAACCAAAAACAGAAACCCAAAATAAATAATGGAAAACAGGGAGAGTGATTAATTAATTAATGACCTGAAATGAAGTGGCTGGTCTTTGAGAAGCTTTCTTGGAAGCATGTGTCACAGAAAACTGTGCCAACCACAACAGCAGATGATGGTGGAAGCTTGTTCTTCTTGTCAGCCGCTGCTGAAGGATCAATAAATGTGAAACAGAGAATGAAGAATAGTATGGTAAAGGTATACCAAGACATTTTTGTGACCGACTATTATTTCTCGCTTGTGTTTTTATATGGGAAAATGAATGATCTTTCGATCGGAATAATTCTTCTCTATGATTACGAACACACCCACTTTGTATCTCTAGCTGTTTGAGATATATAAATGAGGCTCCATGGGTACCCTATTTATGGGATTCATGCAGAAGCCAGTCCAACCGCAAACTAGAAGCAGTGAATGTAGGTTGATTTCTCACCACCCAAACACTCAGAAAAAACAAGGGTGGGAACTTAGGAATGGGGGGGATATAGATAATGAAGAGAGAGAGTGTTTCCGAGACCAATAGTGTGTAGTGGTGGTGGTGTTGTTAACTTGTAATTATTGAGTTTGTTCCGTTGTTGGTATAAGAATGTGAAAGTTCAGTTGGGTCCCGGTTGGTTCACGAGACCATTTAGAGTAGCCACAAATTTTTCTAACTCTTTATCCTTGATTTTAAAACGCCAACCTTTTACCGCTGCCGAATAATTCTTTCAAATAATTTTGTGATAAAAAGAATATTTTAATAGCAAAAAAGAAGGATAAAAAAATAAAATTTTGATCTTTTTAATAAGAAAGATTAGAATAAGTTACGTTCTTTCCATAGTTTTTCTCATCAGGAATCCAGGATCGTGGATAGGACTTCTGAGTCTGGCAGTTTCAACATGGGAGGGGTGGAAAACGAAATCCATACGTCTTTCATTATCTGGAATCCATCGCTATTGCGCTCACTCACATGTGATAAAACCCAAATATAGAACTTGATTAATAATTTCTTTTTCAGTTTTAATACCGACTAGAAACTTTCCTTTTTTAAGTACCCATGACATGATCCAAATTCCAAAACTTACAATATTTAGACACCTTAGGTTCCAGTTTACAAGTTAGTGGTATCTGATTGTTATTTGTGAACAATTCCAATGGACACCTGCACCCAGATTTTCCATCCATAGTTAGACTGACAGACAGTGACGTTATTCTATGCAGAACCTCAGTTAAAAATAAAAATAAAAGTAATATATATAAAATAAAATAAAAAAAAGGCATGTAGGCGGTGGTATATGCGTGAAAACAGAAAGAAATTAATCTTTTAAAAGGGAGAAGGATTTGTGTAATGAATGTCTCATTCTTCACGGGGTGTTAAAAAGACAAAGCTATGCCGAATCTTCACGGGCCCAGTGTTCTGGAACCATCTGATGACATAAAGGCATTTGTCACTTCTGACTCTTGAGTTCTGATATGAAATGCAAACAAACAGATAATTTAATAATACAAGGGGTTTTGACTGACATTTGTTGCCGAAACTACAGTTGAGAGAGCATGAAGGTTGTTTTTGTTGATCAGTACTCGCACAAACAGAATCCAAATACAAACACAAACACAATTCTCAACAGTAGTGATATCACACCACATTTACAATGGCATTAATCAAAACCCGAAACCCCCCTCGCTCCCCCAGAAAGCTAAGCTAAGCTATATAACGATCACAGTGCAATCCAAGAAGAACAGAGATGGGGCATATCATATGGCATGTTATACAAAAGATCCTTCCTAAGAAGGAACAACCTATTCTGTACAAAATTAATGGATGATAATGAGGAAAGAATGGCATGCCTGTGCCTCTACTCAATGTTTTAAAAAATAAATATTGCAAATACATCTTCTTCATTAGACAGACACCCCCCAGCCCCCCATCACCGCTCTCTCGAGCTCATCAAGACTATTCAGAGTTGGTGCACAGAAATGGTAATATAAAGAGAGGCAGGCAAGCCCTATACCGCTCTGTTCAGTGGACTATTTACAGAAGCTCCTTATCATAAAACGCAAGCAGCTGCTTTACATGATTATGCCAAGTGGCAACATTTTGCCCATCAACTGTAACCCAGTCGACAACGGTTGCTGCTGGTTGCTCCCACCACTCATCAAGCTGCAGTATATGTCAAAATAAATCAAATAACCTCAACAGAACTATGTATCCATAACGATAATGTAAGTCTAGTACCGTAACCACATGGCAAAAACTTCATCATAAGCCCCACCAAAACAACTAACATTGAAACTCTGCCAATGTGGTAATGTTCACACTTAGATTTCCTCATTTGTTTTCCTATTTTTCTGGACATGCATGGAAATTGTTAAGCTATCAAATTTACTGGATGCTTAAGCCATCATTAGGTTATAGACCCACAATGTATATCATAAATGGAGACTTCTAGTTCTGACACCATTTTAGTCTATCAACTTTCCTTGAAACTAAAGCTGTTACGATACAGATCCACACACACGGCACATCAGGCTAATAGAAATTAGTTGTGCATAAAGATTCTACTAGCATTTTTCTCTTCATAGAAATATAAATACTTTTTTCTTCCAAAAGAAAAAAAGAAAAAAGAAGATGAAGATAGAAAGAGGCAAGAAAGACAATCAAACATGCATTTACACAATAAAAGAGAGTACCTACTTTAAGACAAAAACAGTCAAATTTTATGCAACAAAGTTGAGCCATTAATCAAATACCTTTCCATGTAAAACATAAACAATCTACTTCAATGAAATTAGAGCTTCTCAAGTTGGTCAGATAGGAAGCCAACATGACCTCACTTTGCATTGGAGATTTTCTACCCATGGGCAATTTAGTCAGGGTTCAAACAGGTTTTCAGATTGCTTAGGTAGTAGGATTAATTATTCTTTTATACATTCATATATATTATACATCATTAGCACATCAATTTCATAGTCAATTAATTTAGTAGACCCAAAAATGTGCTCTACAAAAACAATGCATCTATTATATGAATGTGCTAAAATATATAGAATTGATACAAGTGCAATAAAAATGAAATATAACAGAAGAACTTGAATAAAATATGGAATTGATATCAGTGCAATAAAAATGAAGGTAATATATAAACTCGTATCAGTAAAACTGTAAACAATTTACAAACCTATATTAGTGAAAATTTAAAAGATCAATGTGCAGTTTATCATAACCTCAAATTCTTTTATTTGATGCTAACATGTAGAAAGCAATGAATTTATTTGTTGTACCAGATGAATTTGGTTACAAGCCTTAGCAACAGAGCCCAGTTCATATATCTCAAGCCAAAATTGCATTTTATTTTGTCAGGTTCAGGTTTGGGTTCAGCTCAATGCACTCATATTGCAGCCTTGAATGGGAACTGTTAATCCTAAGCCTTTAAGTAAATTGACAGCTTAACATGGTATTAAAGCTGTGGTTAATTACAGCTTTTAAATTTGAGTCCCTCCTACAGTTCATTCCCTATCTTTTATTTGTAATTCATAACTAATTTATTTCTCCATGCTTATCAAAAAACGACTAATTTATTTCTCCACAGCTTAACCTTTTAGGTAAGTTATTGGTTCACTTAACAAAATCATCAGCATTAACTTCCCAACAATCATCTCTTCCTACCACCTCTTTTTGAAGCACATGCACACATGGATTCTAGAACCCTGAACAATACGCAGGAAATCTAGGTGTAGTATAATACTAATTACTCACCAAACTCCTAACGTATTTGCAATCTTCCCGACTTTTTTGAGCATTCAAAACTGCAGTCTTAAGCTCAGGCAACCATTTCTCATTAACAGTTTTCTCTTGCTCAGCAGCCAAATTCAAACAGTAACTTGTTGTCCTGCAACATAAAGTCAATGAGTATCAGCATGTTTCTCAAAATAAAATAACAGAAGTAAATATGACAATAACACCTAAAGGCGAATAAATAAAAAGATAAAATTAATTAAAAGAAATGCATGGAGATAGGGTGCTACGAAATTTGGTGTTCTCCTTTCTTAGGATTGCGTGGGTGATGTCCAGTTTCATAAGAGAAACATTTTTAGAGTAGCATGGTCCTTCCGATAGAAAAAAGCAAAGAGGGTCCGAAGGGTTGTCCCACTGTTTGTGTTTTGGACCTTGTGAAGAAGAAACAGAGATTATTTGAAAGCAAAGAAACATATGATCAAGCACTAAAATTGACATTTCTTTGTAATCTTTTGTGATGAATTACATAGATAGGGATTCATTAACCATGAGAATTTTATTGATAAGTTAAACCATGAGAAATTTATATATTGGTTAGGATCTCTTTTGTTTTGCCCCTTGATGTCCTTTGTGTACAACCTGTGTTACTGAGTGCTTTGCGGTACTTTTCTTAGGAATTGCCAAATTTTTAAACAAATATTTGCCTACTAAAAAATAATAATAATAGATGTGATTAAGTTTTACTTTTTGTAAGAGATTGTTCTGGGAAAATGAAACAATAGAGAAAGGTTAACAGGAAGACAGTCCTATGAGTTCAAGATAATCATTATATATGACCGGTCGATCAACAACAGGCTATGAGTTCCCAGGTGCAGGTAGAAGATTGTACGAGGAGTAGGCTAGGAGAATATAAAACTTGGATGCAGCAAGAAAAGATTTGAGCTTTCATTCCAACAAAGATACAGGTACAAGTAGCAAAGCACACAACCAAATAAAAGAAAAACAGATTGCTCATGACAAGTGCCTCCTTGTGCAGCTCAAAATGGAATTCATTTTTTCCCCATGAGAAACAACACTGTTATATGTTATATTTGGAATCACAAGGAACAAAAGAAGGATGAGGAGTCCTCCAAAAAAGAACTGAACAAAAGGTATGTAATAACCTCTAAAATATGGAGTAAACCTAAACAACTGTGAATAATGACCAGTATGGGACATTGCTTTATTTAAAATAGAATTCATAACTGGTTCCATTATTTTAAACAGATTTATTTGATTTACAGGAGACACGGACAAGGATAGGAAATTCTCTTACCAACATGAAAACCTTTCAAATGATTACATGGTCCAATGACCATCATGAAACAGGAAGTGGAACCATGTTCAACTTTACCTTTCATATTCTTGTTGTGCACGAAAAGCATGGTTTAACAAGGCATGGCCACTTTCAACAAGATCCCGCCGTATATGGACCAAATTTATTGCCTTTGCTAAGTCCTCCAACACACTAGCCTCAGAACCACGTAGTTTCAAACAGAATTCAAGGGACTCCAATACTGATGCCAAACCAGCATCTGTGCCTTCCAAACCTGATTATAAAGTATGAGTTAATTATTTAACATAAAAAGCTATGTAATGGCAAAGATTTAAGCTGACTGAATTAGCCATCAGCCACGAAAATAATCAGAATCAAGTTATTGATTCTTATTCCTTCAGGTAGGGATGTTTGAGGAGGCAATTAGCAAACAGGCATGTTTCAGCATTCTTCTGATTGGCAATAACCATGCTATCCTGAAGTAGTTCTTTCCACCAACACACGGTGATATCACAAAGTGAACCATCAGTCTACCCAACACCTAAGGCCAGACGGTACTTTTACATTCATCAGCTCATGGCTGAAGGTGTCCGAAGACGGTTCTGAGCATCAACAGACGGTTCTGTAGAATGCTAAACCAGCAGTCTCAAAGCTAACAGAGCATCTTATTGATCAAAAAGGCTACTGAGCACCATTTCTATAGCCTTGAATACATTATCCACCGACACCAAGGCATGCTTGAACTTAGGTGAACAAAAAACCAAGAGCTTACCAGCAGGATATTGAAGAGCGGCAGAAACTCGGCATATGGATGGAATTGCTGATGGATCCCTGGCACCGGCTCTCGCAGTTAACAAAGCAGCATTTTTTTCCGCTGCAGCCACTGCTTCAGGTCCTGTAGATCCATTGGCACCCATAGAATCCAAAAGTGCCTGATGTGATGGGACATAAAGGACAGATTAGGTGTAACATACAAAAGCAAGTGTTAACAGCAAATTAGGTCATCTAAATCCAGGCAGTAATGAAGTGGTCACATGATTTTAAAAAATGAAGAAATCAAAGAGATGCCTCCTAGAAAAGCCACAAAACAACCATGACTAAATTACCAAGCACAATAAACATACAAGAATTCAGAATAAGAAGAATAGTAGAATACCGTATTTGTTCCCCCCAAAACATATAAAAGAGAGGCCAGGCCCAGCAATATGTTATAACTAAAATCCAAGAGAGTAACATGTCTATGACTATAGCTAATTCAAGGATTAGATTTGGAGTGCAGATAGAAAAGTCTATATTCTCAATTATGGTCAGTGATCACACAGCAAGCAATTGGAGAGAAAGCACACTATTTAGAGCTCCATGCTAATTGCTGTTAAGTCTTGTGCAGAATGATTGTGATTTGTGTACTAGGGTTTCTC
Source organism: Tetrastigma voinierianum (assembly GCA_016808115.1). NCBI lineage: Eukaryota > Viridiplantae > Streptophyta > Magnoliopsida > Vitales > Vitaceae > Tetrastigma > Tetrastigma voinierianum. The sequence goes on from JAEQBH010004474.1 coordinate 47,062, forward strand.
TACAGGGATGCCTTATGCAATGTCTGCTGCGCCATTTCATGGTCTCTGATCAAAAAAATTACAGAGTGAGATTGGCCACAGTAATGACTATTGTGTGTGTGTGTGTGTGTGTGTGTGTGTGTGTGAGAGAGAGAGGGAGGGAGCACATTCTCTTTGCATATTCTTTGTTCTTTTAACATGGCATCAGAGTAGGTCCAATAGCCACAAACTTTATTTCAAAAGAATACAGACCTTTGCTCTTTATGTTATTTAAGCCATTGTTTTTATTTTTTCAAGTGGCTTCTGATGTTAGTTTCATCTGTGGGAATCAAACTCAATTGACTTAAGAGAATATTGTTTTTCGAATGACAACCATAAAATTGAAATAAGTCTAATTATCTACTTTAAATGCATACCCTAGGGCAAAGAACAAGTTACAATTTTTGTCTGATGATCCTTCTGATGATTCAAAGGATAATGACAAAGGAAGAACCTAATAACCATAACTTGGTCATAGAATTGCATGGACCTAGTATCACAACTACAGTTATGTTCTTTGACACTGCCAAACAAATTTGGTAAGTATTTTGAGGATTTATGAGCTTTGTAGGTTTTTTTTTTCCTTTTTTTTTGGGGGGAGGGGGGCTATACAGAAAGTTGGATTCCTTTTAGTGAGTACTATGACTAACTATAAGGTATCTAGGAGGAATTCATTATTTGCACCAAAAATAATGGTATGAGAAAACACTTCATAATTTCATATGCATCCTACTATCTTCAACCATATCTAAATATCCTTCTGAAACATGATCAGCATTTCACAACTGCCAAATTCAGCAATCTGAATCTTATCAAATCTCAGCAAATATTTCAGTAGGTAAGAAGGTTGCATAAAAGAAAACATCAGGTGAACAAAATTAGAACAGCATATTTCCTCACAAACAAACATGGGTACAGTTTCTTTACAGGTTATCAAAAAAGCAACCCCAAAAAACTAAGATTGCCTTATTGCGCATCAAAAAAAAAAAAATACTAAGATTGCCTCATTATTTTGTTAGTATTCTCACAAATGCATACCTGTGGGGTTGATGGAAGCATGTAGAGGCTGTTATCAGGACTTCGATAAAAAGCAGACACTTCATTATCTATAAGATCCTTAGCACTATTTGACATGTCCACAACAGCTGTGCATGCTGGAATTATAGTGCTTGATGCATACTCGCGCTAATGGCTGCACAGTCTAGAAATGCTGCAGCATCCTACAAGAAGAGTTAAAATACATTATGAATTTTGCATCCTCCTTTTTTTTTGGCTGTGATATGTTAGAATATGTCTCAAATTCCTATTTAATATTAATTCCTTTTTGTAAAGAACATTTTATAGGATAATTCCTAGTTGTCATATTATTGTAATATTAAGTTTCCTTATAGAATAAGAAAAGGTTTTAGGAATATCCCTATATAAATGTGCGAGTCTAAAAAGAGGAAAAGTTATATGAGAGACATTCGGTGTGTATTACTTACGAGATAGGGTTTTAGGGATTGTGAGTTTTTGTAGGTATTTTCGATATTCATGGAGCATCTAAGATTTTAATGATTTTGTGGATTTTCCTAGTCGTCACAATACTTTGATACTCAATCTTGTTCTCTGTGTTTTCAAGAATAGGTGAAAATAATCTTCATCCGTGGATATAGGCATAATTAAGCCAAAATACGTTCGCAACCTCTAGTGCATTTTATGATGATTTCTTTATCCATGTGTTCTTGAATTTATATTCTAAATGCAATAAAGCATAATATATAACAATGGTAACTCAAGAAAACTTTAGATTAAGATCACTGGAAGAACAAAGATTCTGAAACCTAAAACAAGATGAAAATAAAAGGAATTTCAGTTCAAGGTGGAGTTGATTACTCTCTTATCAAGATGTGATGGAATTTGATCCAAGGTGGAGATTGTTAGAATATGTCTCGAATTCCTATTTAATATTAATTCCTTTTTGTAAAGAATATTTTATAGGATAATTCTTAGATTATTATATTATTGTAATATTAGGTTTTCATATAGTATAAGAGCTTTTAGAGAATACCTATAAATATTATGAGTCACGAGGGGAAAAAGTTATGAGAGAGATTTGGAGTGTGCAGAGATTTAAGGGTTTGGGAGATTGGGAGTTTTTGTGATGTATTTTCTCAATATTGTGGGCATCCTAAGGTTTTGTTATTTTGTGATTTTTCTAATCATCACAATACTTTGATACTCTAATCTTGTTCTCTGTGTTTTCAAGAATAGTGGAAATATTGTCTCTCACCCATGGATGTAGGCATAATTGGTCAAACCACGTTAAAACCTCTCGAGTAATTTTATGATGATATTTTTATCTTTGTGTTCTTGAATTCATATTCTCATGTAGTAAAGCTTCCGCGATTTATAACATGATAGATAAATTTGTCCCCATCAAGACTTGAACCTATAAACTCCCACAAACCCTCTACATCCTTATACCACTTGAACCAAACCTCAAGGGCTTCCATCCTTTTTAAAGACAATAATTCAATCTATAAAATTCTCTTTGGAGATGGAAATGGGCCAGATCTGGAATCAGACACCCTCTACCCTGGCTCTATTGAAGGAAATGGAGGGCCCTCCCAGTCCTACATGGTACTTCAGAAGGATGGGGAGGACTTAAGAAAATAATTAAATATTTCAGAGTGTCATGACACTTGGAAAATTACAATCATGTGCTTTCATGCATAAGATGTGGATGCTGTGAGCAAAATAGAAGGCATGCTCCTTCTATGAAAATCAAAAGATAACTTTATTCTAATTTGGTTTCTGACATAGAACTCTGTTTTATTGTTCAGCTGCCTCAAGCTTGCCAAATAACAGCATATCAAGCTCCATTCTAATACAATGAAATGATAATAAAATATTATCACGCCTAAGAATGAATTTTAAATCTCACATTGAGAGTATGCTAGTAAAAAAGCCCCTTCATAGTAAAGAACAAAAGCCACTTATTGTGTTCCATATGGACCATCTAACTGTAACACACCATTGTATAACAGAATAGTGCATGTGATGCATGGAACTCCCAGTACCTATTCCTGAGCCAAATCAACTTGGGTTAGCGAATTTGTCCCCATTCCTTCCCTGATTCAGGTTTTATGCATCTATTCTCATTATCACCCCAGGTAAGATTACCATCAAACCCATACCATATCCACCCCTAAATGTAAGGCCTATAATTGAAAAAAATACAAAATCAAGGAGGCAAAAATGTAAAATGAAGAGAGTATATCACGGCTACACACCGTTTTTTTGGCCAAATAGACAAGATATTGCCTTCAAACAATAAACATCAAATTTCAACTTCAAGTTGAAGAACTTTAACATTTAAAAATTAAACTAAATAAATTTTTACCTATCAAAAAAGGCAATTTAAAATTTTAGGAGCACAAATTGATAACCACAGATGGGCAACAATCTACGAATCTTGGCATTATGATGTCTCCATTTATAATTCACATGGTTATGTTGTATTTTATCTTTTACCACAAGGCTTGGATCAAGTTAGCAACATCAAGGTCCAGTATGTAAACCACTTAAATTGCCACATAAAGAACACAAAGAAAACATAGGAACAGGGGTGACAAAAACAAATGCACAATCAAGGGATTGACCTTCAAGAAAAATAGAGAGGACAAAAGATCTTCTATAGACCCATCCACTTGTTTTTAAGAAACTGAGGGTCGTTCTTGAAGCTATTTTTCAAAAACGGTTGTGTACTATTTTGAGGTTTTGTAGAACAAAACATCTATTTGGAAACTTGAAATGTTTTAAGCTGTTTTTAGTATTTTTAAACATATTTTAAAAATAAATTTTATAAGTAGTGTTTTATTTTTTAATCATTCTACATGTCTGTATGATTATTTCTTAAAACCCAAAGAAAAACAAGTGAAAATATTTGAAAAAAATTAGAAATTATATGAAAACACTTTGTTTTTTGCTTTTAAAAACGTAGCAAAAAACAGTTTATAATTATCAAATGTGTTTTCTTTGTTATTAGTTTTGGAGAATAGAAAAGTGTTCCAAAAGAGTCACCAAACAAACCCGTAATTAACAATTTTTGAAAACCACAAGGAAAATATACTTTTAATTTTTTTAATTTTTTTTTTTTTATAGGTAAAAACCAATTAAAAAGCATATATTAGAGAAAAAAGGGATGAGCCCTAAAGCATACTATACCTTTAAAAATATCAAAAGCACAATATGTCTTTTCTATTAATTAAAAAGATCAAGTGTGTATTCTCTAGTGCTTCTAGCCGCTTTTGTTTTGGGTGGTTAGAAGGGGCGGATCCAAGGTAGGACCAGTGGGGGCAATTGCCCCCTCGGACCTCAATTTCTTTTTCCCTAAACCATAATAGGTATCATTTGCCCCCGATGGAAAGTAAAAAAAACCAATTTTTCCTCAATTGAAGACTTGAACCACTGGACTTCATGTGTGTGGAATGTAGAAACCCCAACCACAGAACTGACTCATGTTTATTGTTGGATATTACCCTAGCAGGTAAATTCCTATCCCAGCCTGGTGGACAGTATATCATCCCTACTCATCTCTTTTTTGTTTTTCTTTCCTTTATATACTCCCTGTTATACTCTAAGGCCTAGCCCATTTTTGTCAATATATTTCTCAGCTTACTTATCAAAAAAAAAAAAAAAGATCAAGAAGGAATAAATACTTCCACAATATATTACCAAATATCAAGACAAGGGAATGCAATCCCAAACCAAAAGTCCTAACAAACTGAACAACCAAAAGTTGTAACAAAAACTATAGAAATGCCAGACCAATTATAAGCGAACAGGCAAACAATCTCGAAAGGATATCAACCATGGCCCCTCTTTTGGCTGAGCCTTCCACCATTTTTTAGTAAGCAAAGGATATGAATAAAGTGTCCATATTTTTTAATGATATCTATCTCATGGGCCTTGACTCTTGAACCTTGATGATCTCTAATCGCACCACGATATCCTAGGAGCCAGTGGGGGCTAGCTTAGTGGTTAGAGCTGGCTGGCAGGCATGGAGGGGAACCAGGTTCAAATCCTGGTAGGGACAAAAATTGTTTGCTTATCAAAAAAAATATCCTAGGATACCCAAAGAACATCCACTAAAGTTCAACTTGACTAATCCTTATACTTGATGTTGTTCATACTTCTTCTTCCCTCATGAAGAATGTCAATATACTTTACTTATAGGTTGCCAAAATTAATTAGGAATGTTAGATTGACCTACCAATTTGTATATATCAGCTCTTGTATTTTGTATGTAGATCAATGGAAATCACAAGGAATTCATTCCTCCAATTCCTCTCTTTGTTCTTTCTACTCCTCCCAACCTCCTTAATCATTGTAATTAATCAATCATTCTAGTTTTCGAGTTTTCCTCTCAAAATAAGATGCAAAAGAAAGGTTTCTTATTTGCTCCTAAGGCTGTAACACCATGCCTTTTTCTTTCTCAGAAAGTACTAATCTCTTTTTCAAAAATTTGTGAATGACATCTCCATAAAGCTACTGAAATGGAGGCAAAAACTTAGTAAAAAGTATCTCAAAATAAGGTCCTCCCAAAAATTGCGACTAGACTCCATGGTTTTAAAGGGCTCCATCTCCTTAACCCTGACCACCATCTCCTTAAACAAAGGACCCTTCATACCAGTCCCTAGAAAACCTAACAAACTGTCATCTTGATGCATCATCTTTAGCAGTTGAAATCCATATCCCAAAGGCCCAATGGAAGGCCCCACCTTTAACTCATTGACCTGATTGGGGATGACAACATTAAAGGTAAAGGGGAGAAAGGGAGGTGATAACCTACTTTTGAAACTTATCACTTCTGCCAAGAGGATATCATCAATTTCTAAAACCAACTCTAACATACCTTGAGATGGTGCTCTTTGAAATGGGTAGACTAAGGTCACCATGGAGCAGACAAGATTTCCACTAGCAAGAGAACCCTAAAGACCCTCTTAGGCCTTATTACCCATAGCCACATTCGAACATTTAATCTAAACTCATGTATCATCAAAAAGAAAGTATATTAGAAAGGCGATAAAGTAGTGACTTAGAAATTACAAGAAGACGGAAGCAGCCTCCCAGACCTGCATTAAAACCAGGTAGGATGTATAATAACAACCCCTACTCATTTACAACCTACCCAATTAATAAACCCTGCTATAGTTGAAGGACCATCCGGTATTGTTTTTTAGGTCTCTCATATATCATCAAATATGATCCCAAATTCCAATCACATAACAAAAGTTAAAAGCTAGAGTGTAAAAAATCTATATGTAACTGTTTAGGTACTAAGAAATTAGAAACAAGAGAAAGACTTAATAACTGTTTAGGTGTTAACATTTTTTCAGCAAATGCACAAGAACAACCATTCTTCTTTTAGATAGGTAAGAACAACCATTCTTCTTTTATATTTATTAATAACATCATTTGCCCTCCCCTATTTAGTTATGAAGAAAAAAGGCCAAAACCACGTCATTGGCCCTGCATTTATAAAACAAGGTACATCTCTTCACTGAGGTACCAAGGCAAGTGAAGTGCCATAGTTGGTTAGTTTGTACCTTCCACATAGGCTTGACTAAACAATTACACCACATGCAAAGGATTTTTTTTTTTTTTAATCAGAACATGCATAGGAATTTGGGTTAGTCTTTTGTCTCTTTTCTTTTTTTTCTCCTCCACCCATATTGGTATCATGTCTGGAGAAAGAAGAGTTTTGCCCCATAATAGTACTATTAAAATAAAAAAATATCAATCTAATAGAAGTTTGAAAAAAATGCCCAAACTAGAGCATCCTCATCAAAACCGTAGTTGGTGACTATGGTTTTAATTTTTTTAAATAGTTAAAACCGTAGTCATCAACTACAGTTTTAAGCACAAGCTTGGGCATTTTTTCCGACCTGTACTAAATTGGTTTTTTTTTTTTTTTAAAAGTGCTATTCTAAGACAAAACTTGAGAAAGGAAGTCATACTTCATCATCTATAAGATTTTATGCACCTTTTAAAATATTACAGCAAACTTAGGCTCTATCCTTTTTCATCAAGAAAATAGAGATGCATATTATATACAACATATGTTGCAACGCACTACAAGAAACATAACTAATCTCAAACATCTTCAGTCAAGGGATGCCACTGTATACCAAGTGATGGAATCACCGACAGTCATGATTGCCACAAATTATCTGATATATATTACTGACAGATCTGTAGTTCCATGAAGCCAAGCTACCTTACCATGTTAGATTTGAGTAGAGCACTGTATACAGCTTCAAGCTCAGATCTGCGGGCATCAAATTCTTCAATCTTTTTCCACTTCTTTCTCAAAGAGTCCTCTGCTTCTTTCCTCTCTGCACATAATTTATTTAATCGTTGTACTTCAGACATCAAGGTATTCAAACTTGCTCTCAATCCAGACGCCTCTCTTTCTTTTGCCCAAACCTCCAACTGCACAAAGATGAAGCAAAGAACACTTATATAATCTTCATATACATAAGGAACAATAGACATCGGCTACATTAACTTCAAGCATGAAATGGGTAAGACAAAAAATTAAACTTTGACAGTACAATAAAATAGAATAGGAAGTGAACAAATTCCAATACTTCATATGAGGAAAAGCAAATGTTACTAAAAAAATGAAGGAAAAAATTCCTATTGGAATTTATCCAGAATAGAATATTCAAAACCTAGATAAAGATAAAAGATAAAACCTAGATAAAGAATGCAACAAGCAAATATCTCACCATGACAGTCATTCACAGAGAATATAGGTAACTAACATAATTAATGTGCACCTCTCATTCCATCAAATCATTACCTCAAACTGCCTGAGACTACCCACACCGTGAGATGTGGCTCCACCAATGGAATGTGAAGGAACCATGTCAGTGCTTCCTTGTAGACGTTTTATAAGCTTTTGACATAACTTTCTAGCTTCTGCTGCTTTATTGAGTGCATCTTCGGTAGCCACAAATTGCTGAACATGTGCTTTCTGCAGACATGAACAATGGCTTGATATCAATTAAACAATTCAACAAATAAATCTGAATAGAATGCAATAAATATAAGTAGCAAAATGTGCCACAAAACAATATTAGTAACGAGATACAATCTCTGGGTAATAAAAAGAGATAAAAAATAATAATAAGCATAAATAAAGAAGGAGATATAAACATCATGCAATCTTCTTAATTTTGCTAAACAAGGAGACCAATATCTCTAAAATTTACATGTAGAGGACACTGATCCAAAAAGAAAATTCCTTGGAGAAAAGATTAGTTGAACTTTACAATTCAAATGAAAATAACTAGAACATATTAACCATAACTGTCTAAAAGAAAAAGAAGAAGAAAAAGAAAAAAGACCTGTCTTTCAAGAAGTTGATTTTGGGTTCCCCTGGAAGATGCATCAATTCCTATTTTTCCATTATTATAAAGTTGATATTGTAATGGTGAACTCATATCAGAAGAGGAAGCCTCCATCACTCTGTTGTTCTCATATTTGTACCTGTTCAAGGTTATGAGAGTTCTTCCCAAGTCTAATAGGAATGATATATACATGTTAACAAACAAAACTTGACATAAATATAACATACATAGAATCTTGTCACCACATACCCAAAAAAGCGGGCATCAAAAAAATATAATATCATAAACAAGAATTTCATACCTGGATGTGAGTATCATGTGAATGGAGGGTACAATAAAATGGAACAACATGGAATCAATTCATGACACAAGTTCAATGAAAGAAGAAATGCATGCCAAATGTAGGAAATGGAGTGAGGTTGTAGGAAAGAAATGCTGCATGTTAGTGATGAGGCAAAAAGGATTTAGGAGATACCAATGAGGAAAACTGGACTTATAAATAAAAAATTTGCTCTTCTATGCACATGCAATCAATTGGTGATTTTGAACCATCTCAAGAAAAAAAAATCTCAGATCTCAACTTGAAATGGCTATCGGGCCCAGCATGAATAGTAGGGTTCCACAGAACTACATCTAAAAACCCACAACGTTATGCAGCTAGTGGCCTTATGTTGGATGCTTGTATGCACTAACAGAAACAAAATACCAAAATGAGCACTAATGTTATATAACATCCAACAGACTGTATTCACATGAATAAACCATTTTGCTGAGTGCAGACACAGTTCTCAAACTGCTCACAAGAACTTAATGACACAAACAATCAATACAAAATGGTTATTTTACAATAATCTCATAAGACACAAGGAGCAATCCCAGTCTTTATATCAGACAAGGTTGCAAAAGTGATTTTAACAAGGGATCAATCCCATGCCTGAAATCCTCTCATTTGCTAGAGATAGCAGACTTTTTACCATTGCCATTAAGTCATAAATTGACATACACCACAACAATATCATTCTCAAAACTGAGAAACATCAAGCTTAGTGCACAGCACACCTATGAAGACCCATTCACAATGTGTTATCATGCATGTGGAAATATACTTTTGCAATTTTTTCGAAAGTTATGAAAATAGGTTTGCAAACCTAAAGTTAATTACAAGAAAAAAATTCCAATTGCAAGAACAAATAAAGAAATCTTACAATCTACAGTTTCTAACACCCACTACCAGATTTAACAACAATTACAATGTTCTAGTCCATCAAGAAAATTGAAAAAATGGAATGAGTGCTGAAAAATTCTTGTGCAATGGAATGACCTAATTGAATGGGAAAGACCTAGCAGACATAGTTTTCCATGAGACAAATTGATGGCAGAATTAGCAGGTAAACAGCCACTTGATCAACAAGTGGCTCAGAGTTTGCCAAAATCAGTAATCAGTTAAAAAAAGGATCATCAACTGCAACTACTGGGCAAGAGCAAAGTTTTAAAAGTGGGAGGAAAAGAAAACAACAAGGAATCAAAGCTAAGTAGGATGAAGGTACCTCAAACTGCATCAGCTCTAACATCAAAATTTTCTCTATTTCTCTTGTAACCGAAAGTTTTCAGCATAAGTGTCATGCAGTAATTACCTGAAGTAACTGGGAGGATTCTTGGGCAATTCACTATACTGTTCTAACCTCTTCAGGTATGTCCCCATCAAAATCAAAACCTAACTTGGCTGCTTCTAACTGAGGATTTGAGTGAATGCCACTTCCTTCATAAGCTGGAAACAAATTTTGTATTCTTTCAATCAAATGTGCTGCAAGAGATTCGCATGCCCTTCTGATATTTCTTTCTCGAGTGGTTTCGATGGAGAATGATATCCTGCCAGATTTAATTGCCTTACTTGAGTTTGAATAAACAGCCTCTTTCTCACTGTTTGGATAAGAGTTGGTAACCCTTCAACAGAAGAGTTCACTAGATCTCTGAGCATCCTTGCTTGATTAACATAGTATTGCAGCGTTTGTGGTATTCTGAAAATATTTTGCTGCTTCATCACACTGTTGATCATATGCCTCAACATCACCTGTTTATTTTCCTGCAGTACCAAGGATATATCAATGCAATCCACATTCTAATTATTGAGTCTCATGAATTTTAATCCAATTACAACAAACCATAGCTCCAAAAGAATATATAGTAATCAAACTGAAATTTGTGTCGCTTTTCCTCTAGGATATTCTAGTCGTTTGTTTCCAACCATTTGAAATTCAAATTACTTGACAACACCCATAAAACAATAAACGCAATAAAAGAATAAGGGATTTGATTTGAGCTTAAAGTTAGAAAACAGGCAAAGGCAGGAATTAAAGATGTGTTGACAAAATTAGTGGAGAATGCAGCTCTAAAGCTGAACAGTGAACAAAGATTACAGTAGCCAAACCCCAAGTACCTGGGTGCTTTGGGTTATGAAGTTCCCTTGAGTTGAACAGAGTTGACATATAACCACATACAAGCAAACAACACCATCTCAAGTTCTCAACAGCCTGCCTTCATAAATGCCCTCAACTAGATTTTTCACCACCTGGGATCCTTGGAAAAAAAATTCCCCCTAGTCACCAACTCTTTCCCTTCAAGTGAGATGATATCTCATTCATGAGAACACAAAAAACTTTAAGTCATAAAATCAATGTTTTACATTCATTTTCTTTTCCATTTTTTCTATCAACCTGAGTATAACTTTATAAATTCATGAAATTCAAATATTCTAACTGTGTGCTTTGTTGTTAATTTTTTAATAACAAAAAAAAAAAAAAAAGGTCCTTTTTCAATTTTTTTGAGAGTCAGATCCAAAAAGGCTTTCTTGAGAGAAGAAGATAAAAAAGAACTGTCAGATTAAAGCAAACAAGATACCAGAATAAGTACAAAAATGAAACCACAACCATAACATTATTCCATAACAGTAATCAAAAGAGCATAAAATGACACCGAATCTGGATCTCGGAGAGCACATTTTGGGCATTTAGCTTTCTTCTCTTGAAATATGGCGGAAGAAAGAAAATGAAAAAAAAAAAAGAACTTGCTTCAACCAAAGAGAACCAAACCTGTAATTGGACCGCTCATCAAGCATCCGCTTCCTCTCTGCCTCCTCCCTCGAAATCTCCAACATCCTGGCCCTCAAATCCTTCCTCTGCCTCCTCACAATATTCCTCAACCTCTCCACCTCCTTCTCCGCCAATTCCCTCTCCTGCAACGCCACCTCCCTACTGTCAGCCACGGAACTCAAACTCTCCGTCCCCAATTTCGCCTTCTCCTTCTCCCTCCTTCTTCCCTTACTCCTCCCCTCCTCCACCACCCCAATTTCGCCTCCACCATGAACGTGTATGTTTCTCTGAATCTTCTCCACCGTCTTCTCCGATTTCACCCGATTCAACAAAAAGTTCCACACAGGTATCATATTCCCCCGGCAAATCTTTCTCAGAGAATCAATCGACGGAGACGCCGCAGCCTTGCTCGACGCATTGTACGGCCCCAAAGGTCGGTACCCCATTTCCTTCTGCAGCCATTCCAGTATCGCCTCCGGCTGAGCCCCCACCGAGCTTTGCATTGTGCACATCTAGGGGTTTCCAACAAGGGATTTCCAGCTAGATTAACATCGAGTCCAAACAACAGAAAAATAAAATAAAAAAATAAAACCTAATCCACAATCCAATGCGCAAAAGGAAGAGACAGCCCCGAAACCTAGATATGTGTAAAGAGACGGTGCAGAGGAGAAATCTATGGCCGGCCAAGTGAAGCCCGAAGAAAATATAAACTGTAAGAGATAGGTGGAGTAGTTTGTCCGATACAGTACAGTCCAAACTCCAAATGTATTTATGTCTTGATTTACTGTAAATTGTAACTGGGCGAATGGTATAATTGTTTAACCGTATGTCTTCGGAATTCAAACTGGAGGGTCCAACTCTGTCCATCAAGCGGGTTCCTGACCCGGATGTGGATCGGATTCTGAATCTTCATCAATGCATTATGCATGTCACTTGTTTAGAAAGTTTATTTATAAGGTGTGGTTTGACTTTTTGCCATCTGCATCTCATTTTTGTTCAGTTTAATGTTGAATAGTATTTAATAACATTAAATGTGGTTATTTTTTAACGCGTTGGATAACGAGTAAGGATAGTAGAGATAGATTATTTGGATCTTTGCCGCATACTTTTAATGAGACGGGTTTAATTTAATTGTAATCGGATTTTTAGCATATATTGTTACTCCCGCTCCGTCCGATTATATTTTAAAAATAACTTTTTATTATTTTATTTTATACTTTAATATATATAATTATAATAATTATTGGAATATTTTAATAAATAATTTATAAAAATTCGCAATATTTTTATTTTTGGCAAATATATTAAATTTAATATAATAAAAAAAAAAGCAAATATAAAAAAACAAAAAATAAAAAGCAATCGAAATATAAACGGGCCGATTTGGGAATTTTCTTATCCTCGTCAGAAACAAAGTTTAATTTTTTTAAATAATCTGAAGTTTAAAATTAAAAATAAACTACAGTAATAAGTCGGGATCGAATTGCCATACCATCTAGCCCAGTTCGTTGTTATCGCAGTACGGTGTATTATTGGTCATGCTCTTTGTTGAATGATGATAAAGTTTTTCTTATTTGAGTTGAAAATGACTTTTTTTGAATAAAAAAAACCAAATATTTTATTTTTTTCTATTCATAACTTTTAAAAAAAAATTCAACAATAAATCGTAATATTTAAAAAAACAAACAATAAGGTGACGTTTGTTTTTGAACTATCTTGGTAAATATCTTTTCGGCGTTAATTTGTTTGTTTTTAAATTTAAGTGAGCATTGCTAAAAAAAATTTAAAAGTTACAAATGAAAAAGTGAAATATTTGGGTTTTTTTTATTGAAAAAAGTCATTTCATGAAAATAAGAAAAGTCGATAATTGTCTGACGAAAAATAACTAGCAAGATCTGTGCAGGGATAGCGGCGGAGGAGGTTTGGTCAGTCCGACCTGAAACTCATTTATTTTTTGATTAACATCACCATTCTAAAAAAATTAAGCAGCGAGCGAAATAGAAAAATTTCTAAACTACCTTAAGTTTACATTTTATTTGTTTTTAATTTAATTTTTATTTTAATTTTTAATTTATTTTTTATTATATTAAAATTAATATTTCCATAAAAATAAAAAAATATTAAGAATTTTATAAATTATTTATTAAAACATTATAATTATTATTATTATTTATATTAAAGTAAAAATAAAATAATAAAAATTTATTTTAAAATATAATCAATGAGAGCTTTATTATTATTATTTTGGATCATGGATTAATGATAACCGTTAGGAGGGTTCGTTTATCTTGAAAGCAGATTTATTCTTTTCGGTTCGACTTTATTTTAAATGAATTTAAGCGTAGTTCCACGAAACTTAGGATTTTAAGTAAAAATCTCGTCATTATCTTGTGTATGCTCATGGAAAATCGAAAAATTTTGTTTGTCTCGAATTAAATGAAGCACCAGGTGTTGAATGTCTCCAAATGAATTCTTATTCGCGGTCAGTTTTAAATGTCAGAGATCTAGAGATTTTTATAGAACATAAACGGCTGTAATGATTTATTATTTTATTATTTGTAGTTTGAAAATTCCCCAATTTTATTGGGTTTTACATAAAATAACAATCATGACCAAATGCTGAATTTGAAAATAAACGAAAATCCGTTAAGCGATTAAAATTAAATTAAGCGCAGTATCGTTAAAAGCGTCTGGGCAGGAAGCGAAATAATAATATATCATGTGTAAATATATATTCTGCAATGATAAAAAACAATATTTTAATATTTAATCTTTATTAAATCTTATTGCATTAAATTTCCAAAAAAAAGTTATATTCGACATTAAGTAAAAAACAAGCAACCCAAGTCTCTTATATTTGATTAAAGCGTTTATAGCAGCTTTTATTATAATATTTTTTATAATTAAGGCTTCATTGAAACTCAAGAAATAAATAAGCATAAAAAATAAAAAATAAAAAAATAAATAATTAGTTGAAGGAAATAAGATTTAGGTCCTGATTGATTGGTGTTCTTGAAAACTATTTAAAAACTGCTTTTAATTGCTTTGTGATAAACATTCATAGCCATTTAAAGATCACGAGGAATAAAAAAAAACATAGAGAACATTATCATATCCATCAAACATGTAGTTGTATTAGATTTGATTTAAGGTGGACCATTGTCTCTAATAAGTCCTTTAATGATTGCTCTTACAAAGCAATAGATAAGGATAATATATCAATGTTAATTATTATATATTTTGTTTTCCCTTTCTTTTGGATTTTAAAAAAAGATAATGATCAGTTTTACAAATAAGTTTTATTTTGTCCCTTGCAGTGTAAGAAAATTTGAAGGACTAACGTGATATCAAATAAATAAATAAAAGTAAGTAAAGGCCCAGGAAAAGAAAGGAAAATTAAAATTAAAATTAAAAAAATAAAGTTATTTTATTACTAAGTGGCACGTAAGTTTAAACAAATTTTAAAATATATAAGTTTTTAAAGTTTAATCATATTTGATTTTTTTTTTCCTCATTTTATCTCCTCTCTTCTTTTATAACCCCTTTTACTCTAGCAATGATAAGTGATTATTTTTATCAATCTTTATATGAAATCACATATTTTCATCTATTTCTTTTATTTTTATTACTTAATAAAATTAATATTTCACAATATTTGATATTTTATTTTATTTTAATACATATTTATTTATCATATTATTATGGACTTTTGATATATTATTGATTTGTTCTCTTGTGTCATTTTCTTTAATATTCTACTTTAGTGATTTATTTATGTGAATACTATTTAGATAAATAAACACATTCGATGTTAAAAATATCAAATTATGATTTTTAATATATTGAAAATTTGAAGTGATAGATATTCCAGTAATTATTTTATCAAATTTATAGGTTTTGTGTCGATTTATTATGTTATTAACCTATATATTATTTTATCGTTTATGATTTTTAGTAACCTCATTGGATCTATCAGATTCTGAGTTTGAATCAAATAGGCGATTTTCCTTTAAAAAAAAATTTGATATTTGATTTTGTAAAAATTGTTTTATGGAAATCAGTCAATTTTTTAACAAAAAACTTTATTTTCTTAATGAGTTTAGGAAAATTCTTTATAGGAGTATTTTTATGATACAGGCCCATAGGAAATTTATACTTAAATATATACAAATCATGATTCAAGTTTGAATTTTGTTGCGAGGACAGCCTATGTATTGAAATATGAGGAAATCATGACATCATTGAAAATAAATTAAATATTCATTTGTGCTTGATTATTAAAGAAAATAAAGTAAATTTAATTAATTTATAGATTTTTTCTTTTATAATAAATTATTTCGATTAAATTCAATCACAGCCTCGTTTCGCATATCATCTCATTTTTAAAAGTTTAGACATTATATTATATGATTGAAACTATGGTTATTTTTTAATAATAATAAATTTAAGTTTTCTTAGGAAATTCCTAAATTAAAAATGAGAGTTTTAGGCCCTGTTTAGTAGGTAGAAAATTTTACATTTTACGTATTATTTTTTCGAGAAAGCAAAAAACGTGTTTAGTTACGAGAATAAGCAGCAATTTTGAAAGCAGAAAATGAATTATTATTTACAGCGTTTATATATGAATCGGAAAACAATTAAAAGTTGTTTCATTGTTTTAATTAAATTCAGCCAAGGTCGACCGAATGGGTTGAAAATGAAAGCGATATTTTTAAACAAAATTAGTCTGAAGCGTACTGAAAATGGCCAGGAATTAGAATCGATTGAAAATTTTCGTATTACGAGATTTTGGATATAGTTGAAAATTTTAAATTAATGCATAGAAGGCAAGTTTTTACTTTTTGTATTTATGTGTCAGTTGAGACCCATGAAGACACGTGCTGACCTCTTTAATATGACATAAATTTATTAATAACGTAATAATATATATAAATTATTACACAATAAATAGTAAAAAATATATTAAGAATCTATTTGATAATTACTTTAAAAGACAAATCTTGAAAGTTATTTCATAATATTTCGTAAAATAAAATTTGGTTTGAAAATTTAAAAGATTTTGAACTTATCTTTACATTTTCAGAATAGCCTCAAGTAATTTTCAAGTGTAGTATTTTAGATTTAATTATTTTTAATGTTTGTACAATTATTTTGAAAGAATGTGAAAACATATTAGGCCTTGTTTAGTAGGTAAATTTTTTTTCTGTTTTATTTATTAGCTTTTAAACGAGGAAATGGCGTTTAGTTACGAGAATAAAATAATAATTTTGAAAACGAATAAAATGAATTAATTATTTACTGACGTTTTATATATGAATCGAGAAAAGCTGTTTTGTGTTGTTTCGCTTGTTTTGGTCATCCAAGCAATTTGATCGGGTTAGGATAAAACAAAAGCGGGATTATATTTATTTTAACTATTTTATTAAAGCTTCGTCTTGAATTCGATTTATTACCATTATCTTTCAGTAGGATTGTGAATAATGCTTGTATTTTAAATAACGTTTCATTGTTTTAATTAAGCTTGTTTCAGAAAATTGTTTCTAAGCGGATTTTTTATTATTTATTTTTATTAAATTGATACGAAGCGTATTTTACGAAAATAAAAAGCCCAAGATTATAATACGTGAAATTTTTCGTGATAAGATTTTGATATAGTTAAAATTTTCGTAGTAAGCAATTTTTAATCTTCTGATTTCGTATATAAAGTGAATAATTGTAAAAAATGTTGGGTGATAAACATGGTTTTTTTTTATGTTTCTAAAACATTAAATTGAAAATGTCAAAAAATAACATTAAATCGAAATAGGTTTTACATGAAACGTGTAGTTTTAGTTTTTTTATTTTGAAGAATATAAAACTATTTTCAAAAACAGATATATCCTTAATTACTATATTATGAATAATAAAACATGTGTAAAAAAGGGAAGTAATCTTATAAAAACAAGATTATAAAATATTAAAATAACATATTTTATTTTATTGTTCAATAATTAAGATAAAAGAAAGAAACATCAGATCAAACAAAATATTATACTTTATTTCATGAAAGTTAGGATTGTTTTGGAGTCTGAGTGTAGAGTATGCCACCACCCACCACCGAAGAAGCACCAACGGAGGTCGCTTTAATTCCGCGTCTCCTCATCGCTTTTCTCGCCCAAACTTCCAAATAATTTCCCACATATAGATTCAATACAGGCATCCAGGTTCTGGGTTTCTGTGACTGCCTTTAAAGATCATAACCTTTTTCCCTTTTCCTCTCCTTCACTTACCACTTCTTCAGGTATCGTGTGGGTCTGGATGCTCTGTTCTGTGTTCAATTTGATGGGTTGAAATGGGTTTTTTTTTTCTTGGTTTTTTGATCTGTGAATTTTGCTGGGTCGATCCTGGTTTTTGTCTTTTTGGGGAATCATTATAATTATTATGTTGAATTCCGTTTGTTTACAGGGTTGTGATATTCTCCTTAGTAGGTGTGGTCCTTTTTATTTTTATTTAAAAATAATAATAATTCCCTTGTTGTCAAAGGAAACTTAGGAAAGAACCCCTTTCTTGATTTTGAAGAAATCCTGAAAACAAGTTCTATCTTTTCATGGAAAATAAGGGAAAATTTGTTGACTGGGGTTATTGCTTTCTCATCTTCATTCATATCTCTCGGTATTGGCTTTGCGTTTGTGCTTGATTCCTCAAATCCTTCGGAATAAGATATATACGTGAGTGTGTAGGTTCTTCAAGAAAGAAAAGCATTGCTTTCATGCTTAGGGGTTAAATTAAAGCCCTTTGAAAGGGATGCAGTTTTCAGTTGCATTGTTGACAGGAAAAATAATTTTCTTCTTATTATTTTTATTTTTTAATTTGTTTTGCACCTTAATTATCGTTTATAACTTGTTTTTTTAAAAAAAATTATATCATTGGGATTGTTTATTGAAGGGAAGTTAGGCATCAACCACATTAATGAGTGATTTAAGTTTGCGATATATCAACCTGTATGGATTGTTTCCTTCTAGCTGCATAATGTATTTAATTGATCAGATGTTGTTAAAATCAGCACTTTCTGATGCATCTTATGCTTAATATATATCATCTTTCTTATTTTACAGGTGAAACTTCTAATCCTGAATAATAAGGACATCAGGATTTTGGGTATAGAAGAGAGAGGGTACTGGTTCGCAGAGGCACTATTACTTCTGCGAGCTTAGCGATCTCTCTCATCTTTTTTCTCATATCCAAGTCTGTTTATTGTCCCAAGTATTTCTTTCCAATCCCATAGCCTTGGCACATTGGTTTTTGTGGATGAGATTGGGGTTTCACAGTGGAGGTTTTTAAGTGAAAGGAAGAGGTCAAGACTGGCATCATGGGAGCCGCTTGTTGCTGTTTGCGGGTTGAGGATTTTGAAGATTATGTAATCCCAACAGCTCCATATATGAACTGTATGTGCCTAAGTTGCTTTGTTCAGAACTTCTTAAATGTGGTATGTTTCATAGTTCTTGATGCTAGCTTTTATTTTTTTCAAATCCTTTTGCGAAATGGTTATTTTGTTGAATTACATAATTCAAGCACATGTGGAAAGGATAGTATCTTCATCCCTCTGCCAGTCATGTAATTCAAGCAATGTCACATGATATTTGGATGTAACAGAAAACTTATGATGCTTTCCCTTCTCCTAACTTCTAGCAACAAGCAATAGGTTCCATGCATCTTTTCCTTATCTATTATTAGATTCCTGAAGGGTAGAACTTGAATTTGATTTCAGACATGTGTTAGAACTCTCCTTGATTGCTATGCTTCAATCAAGAGAGAATTTCTCCAGGTGACTGGTTTTTTTAGCAACAAAAAGATATGCTATCTAAATGTGACCATTGTTTCACTACTGTATGCGTAGGGATATTTTTGGGTGGGTTGAAATAATACTTTGTCCAATGGTAAACTATGTCTCATGTTCTGCCACATCTAAAGAACTTTGGATTGCAAACCCCTGGATGGGGGAAGATAGGAAAGTGCTGCTTGACCAACTGGAAGATGACACCTCAATGCCTATCAACCTGAAGGACCTGAAGGGTTTGCTTTCTTTTCCCCAAGGTCGTCCTCAGTCAAAGAAAGCATAGGATGGAAGAGTTGTTCCTCCTATCTCCAAGGAGGTAGGGAACAATTAGTGTTTGTTTATTAAGGATCAAAATATGGTTGTTGGAACATTTAAAAGGCATGGCACACTGCAAGAGAGCAGATGATGGCCAACTGCGAATGGATAGTTTCCTCAACTGCTTGTTTAACTGTGCCTGAGTCAGGTAATGAACACAGTGCCCGCAATAGTATCCAGCTTCACTTCTAAGACAATCCTCTTTGACTGTTCCCTTTCTCCTTCTAAGAAGGAATAGAGTGGTTGATGCTAAATCTCTCCCTCAGTGTCCCTATTCCATTTTCTTTTTCTTTGGCATCACTGGCCTTCTGTGTGGCATCCCCTTATCGATTTATTAACTTGTTAGAGTTCATCCTTATCTCAGTGTCTTGGCCCATATCTTATGGTAAATCCATGCTTACCATAGCCTTATGACGATTGCTTCACAACAGTATCCAGCTTCACTTCTATTACAATCCCATTTGACTGTTCCCTTTCTCTTTCTAAGGAGGAATAGAGTGGTTGATGCTAAATCTCTCCCTCTTCCATTTTCTTTTTCTTTGGCATCACTTGCCTTTTGTGTGGCATCCGCTTATTGATTTATTAGCTCGGTAGAGTTCATCCATTATCTCAGTGTCAGGGCTATATCTTCTGGTAAGCATAGCCTTTTTTCGTGCTCTAATGTGATTCATGAGCATTGTATCACATATATTTTAACATATTAGTAATCCTTTGCACGTGCACTCTGTTCCTTGGAGGGACGGGAGATTTTTTTCTTATGTTGCTCTAGTTGAAATCTTTGAATCAAGTCTCCAAATCTTTGAAGGAGGCATCATGTCTCAAAATCTATGAAGGAAACATCATGTCTGGGTGAGATATTGAAAGTGTTGGAAGTGGTGTGTTGCAGAAAAAGGAATACAGATCATCAATATTAGTGATCATGTGCAAGAATTTATTAAATTTTCTAGAATTAAGATCCCTCACATGAAGTCAATTGCCCCTGAATTTCTGTATTTACTGTGGATGTTTCTAGTTCCAGTCTTTCATTTTCCCTTCTGAGTGCTCAATCTTCATAAACTCAGTTTTTTTAATAAGAGAAATGAAGAAATTTGATTGATTAAAAACAATATATGAAGATGGATGTGATATTCTTCTTCCTGGGTATGAGCCTCTCCTCTTTTGGATAAGCACATAATCTTATTCTTATTGAAGTTTGAAGCTAGGTAAATTTAGATATGCAAACTTAAAGTATTCCCTTTGTTAGAATCTGATCTCCTTCTTTTCCCTTTTTTTTCCTTTCCCTTTTTATTTTTTTTGTAATGTACATCTCATTTTGAAAAGGACAAGTGTTAGCTGTCCCTTAATTATTTTTGGATGAGTAAGCCAGTTTTCAAAGGGATGAGGATATTTTATGGTTTTATGTATTTATTCGTATTATACTGAGTTTACCTTGAAGTATTCTCTTTGATGTAACTCCAATCTTCCCTTCTTTGTTTCTGTTTGTTATCTCTTTGCAGTATACATCATTATTTCGAAGAGGGGAGGTGAATTCTATCCCATCATCCATTCAGGGGGCAGCATCTTTGACTTCCCCTACATCCCTTGATGACTCATTATCTGATATGTATCATTCGCCTCCACGGCCCTTGCCTTATGATGTAGACCCGAGGAGTTTCCGAATGCAGCGTGGTGTGCTTGTTTCAAGACGTGAGAAGGGTTCAAGTCATTCACATGAGGAGTCAGAACCTCTAAGAAGGGATACAGATGTGGATTCTGAATCTTTGATTACCAGAGACAAGTGGAATGAGTCAGATGATGGATCAAAAGAACAGCGTCCCAGATCCTCACTGAAGCATTCTATGGCAGAAACAACGACTGGATATGGGTTTATTTATTCATCTTCAGAAGATGAGGATGTCTGTCCAACATGTCTTGAAGGTAAAAGTTCATACTGTTTTTCTTATTTATGTTGTAGCAATAAGACTGACCTATGCTATAATCTTAATATGCAAACATGGCTAACCCATGCTGTAACCTTCATAGAAAAGGAACTTCTCCCTATCCTTGTTGATAGTTAGCACACTTCATGCTTGATGACGAGCTGATACTTTTGTGTGAATATATGCCAAAATCAGCTTGGACAGCCTAAAATCTGCTTATGTTCATTTTTAGTTTAGCATCAACAAGAACAAGTACATAATATTCATTTTTGTTGTGGGATTTACAATTGGTTACACTTTGACGCAAATATTGATTTGCTTTTTGAATAATCTTGATCAGGAAAGTTGGTGTTTCAATATTAGCCTTAAGTAAAAAGCATGCGCATTTAAGTACGTAAGAACATGTTGATTCCCATTTTCTAATAATAAACTAATTGCATTAGAAAGTAGAAAATCAGAATACATAAACAGAGAAAGCTAAGGAGATTGTCCTGTTTGACCTAAAAAATAATGATGTAGCAGAAGCTATTCAGCTTCAACAGTAAATTTCCCAAGGTAGGGAGAAGCCAAACTTACTAGCTTTTCTTTCACTGTCACTGTTAGAAATTAATTCCCTCCACACCCACCTAAAGAAGACGTATTCTCGGTCCAAACTGGTGAGAAAGGCAGGGTTTCAACAGTTGCTTAATGAAAGAAGGCAAGCAATTGTGGTATCTGGGTAGCAGTGGCACCCTGAATTTGGGGGTTGGGGGTGCAAAGTTTTTGTCATAGCTTGCTGCTTGATCCCCTCTCTACATGGACTTTTCCTCCAATAGATTGGACCCAGAGCTGTGAGGGAAATTTTTGGTGATTGAGAGACATCACTACACAGAGGGCTAACTTAGTTGTTTATTAATTTCCAAGCTGACATGCAAGTCAAAAGCAGGGTTTTGCAGGCTTTCAATCTTCTTGTCATTATTAGATTGATGATTCTGTTAACTGTACTCATTTTAGAATGCTTTAGGTTATAAATTCTGATTTGTTCGTATTTTTATGCAGAATATTCTCCAGAAAATCCCAAGATAATGACAAAATGCTCCCACCATTTTCACCTTGGTTGTATATATGAATGGATGGAGAGAAGTGAAACATGTCCAGTCTGTGGCAAGGTATGTTTTGTATTTTTACCTCGTGTGAAGTTGTTTGTTTACATTGTCAGATTGTTGATTAATCATAAGTTGCATCTTCAATACATTGCTTCATTCAAAATATTGAAATCCTGAGTAAGATATTTTATAGCTCCAGCCCATAAGTTCAACAGAACTCTTGCCACTTCATATTCTAAGCAAAATTTTGATATCCTTATAAACATGATAGCATTTTGCTAGACGCAGTGCACTTTATTAAAGGCTTATCTGTAGAAGTATTGAAGTGCCCATTTATCATCTTAAATGGCTCTCATTGCTATTGCTTTGTGGTTTACATTGGTTTCCATTTCTTATCTTAAATTTATTATTGTCATCATCATCATCCTAGTTTATTTCTGTAAAGTAAAATGGATGAAAATAAAGAAAACTCTATCTCTTGTAGCATTATTGGGTTTTGAAATCAAAATATGAAAAGGACTGAATCATTTATTTATTTATATTTATTTCCTCCGTTCTCTTTCTCTGATCATCCTAGTTTTGTTCTCTTCCTCTTATCATCCTAGTTTTGTTCTCTTCCACTGATCATCCTAGTTTTTTTCTGTGAACTAAAATGGACGAAATCGAAGAAAACTCTTCAGTTGTAGTATTATCAGGTTTTGAAATCAAAAATATAAAAAGGACCGAATCATTTATGTTTTAATATTAATTTCCTCTGTTCTCTCTCTTTATTTATAGGGTTTTTTGCTTGTTGGGACTTTGACCCTGGGACCTCCCATAACCCATCCCATTCCTTTACCATTTGAGCCAGGCCTCAAGGATTTCATTTCCTCTGTTCTCTTGGCAACTCCTCATGGGTAATATTCATTTCATCTGAATTCTTGGAACAGACCATTGCCCAAATGCTCCAGCTGCTTATTTGTTTGATGTATTGTAGGGCTATACATAGTGAGAACAAACTTGGTGCACAATTATGCATCCTTCCGTCTCCATCATGCTTACTAATGACAGTATGTTTATTTGATTTGGCTTTTCTAGGTTATGGTGTTCGATGAAACGGCTTGATCTTGAAAGGTTCTCGTCGTTGATGAAGCCAGCAACAGACAGGCAAAGAAAAAGAAGAGAAAAAGTAAAAAGGAAAAGAAGAGAAAAAGGAAAAAGGAAAAAGACAAAGTATAGAGAGAGTCATTGTGAATACCACAGGTTAAATTATGTTGTCTGAAAGAAAATTCGAAAATTTGGTTTGCTTACCCATCACATTTTGTATGTTCTCCAACTTCCTTACTTTTTCTTCTCATCTGTTGCCATTTTAACTGGAAAACTTTCTGGGTATTGTTTCCCAAAAGAGCCTCAGAACACTGGAAAGGGAAGTTTGAATGGAATGAAGAAACATCATCCCATATGGATTAATCTTTCTCTCTCTCTCTCGATAGTAAAGAACTCAAGGTTTCATTAGATTGAGCTGAAATACGCAATCAACATCCTCCCTAGTTTGCTCTGTTAGATTCAGAACTCCACTATGCAAGATCTTTGTTTCGCCTATCAGTGATTAATAAAAAAAAAAGTAGAAGAACATAGTGATCATGGGAGGGAGATTTTCACATTAATCTATTTAAATTCTTAGTAACCCATAAGAGCGTGGGTAATCAATAATGCAACTCCCATGGAAACTTGAAAGTGACCCTAAACTGCTTGAACAGGGCATTATTGAGGGGGGAGAGAGAGAGTGCCTTGACCGGGGAAAAATAAAAATAAAATTATGAGCACCATGGTAATTAAAATACGAAGTTAAGATAATTCCATTCTGCAACACAGTGCTCTATTGTGTTGGATCCTTCAACAGATATATCAGCTTGGCCAGAGAGCGGGATGCAACCATTCAAGTGTTTAAATGTTTTGGCAAGTGACTCATATTGAGAGTGAAAGGGACGGACAAGTGCTGGACCGGAGTGACAGCATTGTCATTCAGATTTATCCTCTTTGTTGAGAGACAAAATAATAGGTTGGGGGTTGGCCCCTATCATACGGTATGATCAGTGTATATGGATATTTTTATAATTTAGTTATATACAGGGTTATCATAAAACCCTCATATATCACCCTATTTTCAATGATAGTGAAATATTTTTATTATTTGGTCTTATATAGGGTTATTATAAATACCATTATATATAATTTTATTTTAGTGATAGTGAAAGTTTGAATTGTCTTTTCTGAGGGTGTAGTTATATTGCTAAACCACGTAAAATCTATGACCTCTTGTTTTCTTTCTCTAGTCTTTTAATCACCGTTGTTGTATGGATCACAACATTAAACTAGTGCCAAGAAAATATTATGAATAGAAATATTGTCCAACTCCTAACGGACAATTCTCATAATTAATGGGTTTCTCACTGGATTATTGTTATCTATAAAAAAAAGGTTCTTCAAGGTGTACAAAATCCAAACGGGAATTTGGCTGACATATAGGTCTGTATCCAGATCTGTGGTGACAAGTCACTGAAACACAAGTTTAGACTTGTCAGAGAGTTCCATTAAACAGCTTATCTAATACATTGAAGCACAGTTTTAGGTTCTAATCCAGAAGACTTCTTAACTGCTCAAAAGCTTTATCATTTGAATGATGTTTCTGTATTTGATTGATTGCTCACTGTATAATACTTTCAAATCATTATAAACGAAATTGACACCTTCAAGCTCCTTCTAATAAAATCGGTGGAAAGTCACTCTTATATCATGACCATAAGAGATCAACTTCCACCTACTAAAGCAACGAAACGAATACGAAATAAAAAATAAAGCAGTCAACATGAACCTCAAAATGATGAGTTCAAAATGTATCTAGTACTGAATTATTTAACAAGAAGACTCCTGTTGCATATTGTGTATCATCTATGAATGAATTAAAAGCCAGTAACCCGTCATGTTCTTTTTGGGATTTCGCTTATGTTAAAAAGCATGTAATTCACAAGACAACAGCCCCTGAGCTTTACCTTCAATAGACCATATGGTTCATTTCCTTCCTTTTCTTTCACAATCATACATTATACTTTATGAGTAAGGTATACTCTCTCCATGCACATTATTATATCCTATGTGATTCAATAGACATACCGAAACTTCATTTATGCTGTATAGCATTCACTCCATGGATCAGTCTCAGAGTTTCAAGGAATTAACAAATAAAATACAAGCTAGAATTGATAATATGTCGATAATCCTCTTTATTTTCTCCAGGATAGGAAAGCAAGCTGCTTGCTAATTAAAGCCTTGAAATGAAGTCTTTCATCAGTAAGGTACCCTCAAACTGCGGCAGCTTGAAAAGCTCTCAGAAAGACCTCAGGGGGTTGGCCACCACTCAACTGCTGTTTCCCATTGATCTGCCAAAAGAAGCCTTGCCAGTGAATAGAACAGAATTCAAACTGATGGTTAAGAGTTAGTGAATGTGATAGTTGCACCACGTACCACATAATATGGAACCCCTGAAATGTGTGCCGAGTACTTCCTAAACTCTTCGTTAACCTTGACGGACAACAATGAACAATGAACAATATCAGTCAATTACTGTCAATAAAGCAACCTTGTGGTCCATTTGATTGCCAAGAACACGGAGAAAGAAGGAATTTCGGAGACAACTGGAGCTAGGAACAGCAGTTTTGGGATTTAATTTTTCTTTGCCTAATTCTGCTTGGCAACCAAAAGGAGTATAATAGAAAACTTGACATGAAGCTCCATTATCGCCAATATCAATGAATAAAAGCCATATCAACAGTTCACCCTTGATCTCTTGTAACTTTTTGAGTTTTCTTTTCTTTTATCATGTTTTCTTGGCTATCAAATGGTGTATGAAGGAATTAATAGGGGTAAAAACCTCATTGAGTCCATTGTTGGGATCTTGTAGGAATTCAGCTGCTCCTTCTACCCCAACTTTCTTAGTGGACTCCACAAGAAATTCCCTGTATTCAGATTGTAAATGTAAACAATATATTTTGGAAGGTAACATCCTGGAAAGCTAATCAACTTTGTGCTATACTTAAGTCATAACTCAAACAATTCAATGTCAAGCTAATTTCATGGAAGGATGACAATGGACAATGCTCCTTAATGGTCTACCTCTGCAGATAAGTAGTCTGATTAACTGTAGTACCAAATGGCAAACTCAATGAATGGGGTATTCCAGTCAACTTTAGCTGTTTAGCTACGTTCCACTCACTTGAATGGTCAGTATTACAAAAATGAAATTTTGTTTTCTGACAATGGTTCGGTTGCAACTGTCCACCCTAGATCAAAGGAATGTGCATTTTAGATGCAGGCAAGAACAATCCTTTCCACCAGGACTATGCATGAGCAGCTCTCATGCATGATTCGTTTTTATTTTTTGAACTTCCATAATTCACATTTTTCCTTTTTCTTATGCAAAAGAAATACTATATTAAAGGTGCCAAAAAAGGGGGGGACAGCTCAAGTACACAGGCTGTGTACTAAAGAGACCAAAGTTTAAAAGTTACAACAAATTGCCTAGCTAACATGAAGATAATAGGAAGCAAATATAATGGACACTCTTTTTCCTTTGTCTTTGCCTTTTGGGTAGCTGAACAAGTTATGACCTTAAAAAATTACAACATGAAGGTTGGTTCAACTAAGGAATACACTCAGTCTGTTGTTGTCTAAGAGGATGAAGTGGGAAATAGTTTGATTTTTAGGATCAGTAGTTCTATCAAAGTGGATAAGAAATCCAAAATTTTCTCATTTTCCTCATTGTCTAGGGAACTAAAACATAAGAGGATCATAATTTGTACCATTTTTCCAAAAGATATTACCATTTGATTGTCTGATAAAAAACATGATGAACAAAATAAAGGTCAAAGAATGTCACATACTGGTCACCGATGTACTTTCCTTGAGTGAAGTAGCCAAGGCAAAGCTCCTCCACAAGATTGTGTTGCTTGTCAAGACCTTGTTTTCCAGCAAAATATATAAGCCTATGGCTGTCAAGAGTATTTCCCCTGCATATAACGGAAAATTAATGATATATCCACAGAAAAACCCCTTCCCAGGTTCCCTATCTAAAATAAAGTGGTCTGTGGATAGATTATGCTTCAAACTTACGTGAGTCCAGACATGTCATATTCTAGGCCAAGACCTCTAAAAATCTGCAATTTCCATTGGTCAAAATAATAAATGCCATTAGATCAAAGTCAATGCCAGTTGCAAGCCAATAAGATCGATTTAAATAATTTATATAATGAGAAGAAAACCTCCGTCATCCGAGCTTTTATTTGTTCACTACGAGGCCCAAACTTATTCTTGTAAAACTCTGCCTTACTAACTCCTTCTTTAGGGGCAGAAGGATTAAGGAAAAATGGGTGCCATCTAATCTGCAAATTAAAAATGACAGTAAATCAAACTGAAACCCAAATTCAGAGTCAAAAGAAATAAGAAGACAAAAACCGAGGAAGTTTACCTCAAAATCAAATTGATCCTTTGATGAAGCTATTGCCTTGTCCAAATTTCTTTTGCCCACGAAGCACCATGGACACACAGTGTCTGAACTGATATCAATTTGAATAAGCTTCTTCCCAGGGCTGCTTCCTTCTGATTGAGCCATGGACTTGGTGTATCTGCAAATTTTGTAAAATACACTTCTTACAAATTCTGTCTAACAATCCAGAAGAACATGAATATATTTTTTTTCCCTAAAAAATATTCATAGCTTTCAACAATCAACATGCAGTTCTTTAGAAAATCACCATGTTCTACTGAAAAAAACTAAGAAACTCATCTATTCAATTAAAGTTGGCTGAAGTACGGTTTAAAAACTATACTCTCTGTCAGATCATAACTTAAGTTTCCTAATTTTGAAAAAAAATCAAACTATTTTCATCTGATTTTGTTTACTTTAATCATCAGAAAAAACAGTTCCCAAGATGTACAGTTGAATCATCACCAAATGTCCATATTTTTAAAGCGATTTGCAGAATGGAGAGAACTATTGCTAACCCAGCATGCTCTTCTTCTTTTTTTCCAGTTTTTTAAAATCAGTCTCACCAAAAATCAAAACTTGGAAGGATCTCCATGCTATTCCCTATAATCTCACACAAACATAGAAAAAAAAAACTGATGGGCCTTGATTTCATTCATTTGTTTGGAAAGCAATACAATAATGATTCAAGAACAGCCAAAAACCTCATAATATATAACATAAAATTAATCAAAACACAAGCTCCATACAATCTCTAAAAATAAATACAAGGTCATTCAGATTTTGTAAAATGGAAGGGAAAATACGAGAAAATGAAGAAATTTGCCCAAAAAAAAATTGAAAACAGGGTTCAGGCTACCTGAAACTCGTGGGGGTTGGTAGCTTGCGAAGAGACAGGAAATGAATTGACAATGGGCTTGGGAAAGAGGGAGACAGAGACAGAGACAGAGACAGAGAGAAAGAGAATACCCTCATATTTCTCACCACGCGGAAAACAAACAGATCAGTTTGGATTTACAAAGCCGCCCTTGCAAAATATCATAATTGCGTATTAACTCACCCCATTTGTTTCCGAATTTGCATTCGGGGACTATGGCTAATTTCCATATTATATAATAATGTCAAAAGCTCCCAATACTTTCAGCAAATTAATATATCAATTTTTGCCACACCAATTGACCCGACTCAGTGGCTAAGGTTGGCCCAGGGGGGGCATTAGCTCATTTGTTATGGGAACCTTGTGTGTTTTGACTTTTTTAGCTTGTTTTAGGAAATGGATATTATTGTACTTTAGGAAGTAGATTAGGTGGAAATCTGTTTTACATTAATTAAGTTATCCTTTGCTTGATTTTATGCTGTTTTAGTTTCTCATTCTTAGGCTTGTACAAATATATATATATATATATATATATATTCCAAGTAATCTATTTCCTAGAGTACAATCATAAATATTTACTTCCTCCTAAAACAAGCTAATTACAGCAAATATACAACAAATATTCCAATAATGTAAAAAAATCCGTTTTACATTTTATATATATATATATATATATATATATAAGGGTGTGATGTGATTTGGTGAATAAATAAGAAAGGGTTTTTTATTCCAAAAGCAACACTCTCATATGGTACTAGAGCTTGTTGATTATGATAGGGAACACGATTGAAGGGAAGAAGGAGGGGAATGAAACCTCGACAAGAGCGATCTCACCATATTTTCTTTCGACCAACGACAATCCAAGAAATATCATCACACAAGTTCAGGTGAAAGGTGATAATTATGATGAATGAGCAAGAACGATAAAAACATTGCTACGAGCTAAGAAGAAGTTTGGATTCATTGATCATAACATTTATGGAGATTGCTAAGGAACTTTGGGATGGCATCAAGGAGAGATTTTCAGTAGAAAACAGAGCACATATTCACCAACTTAAAACTGAGTTGGCATAATGTAAGTACCGAGGCCTCATTGTAATAAACTACTATGTGAGGTTGAAGATGATATGGGAAAAACTAGGAAACTATGAACAAAACCCAACGTGTCGATGTGGAGGATGTAGATGTCATATTAGTGTAGAATTGGACAAGAGGCGTGAAGAAGAACGACTTCATCAGTTTTTGATGGGGTTAGATGAATCGACTTATGGAATGAAATGCTGACTCTAATATTCTAAATCTTGAACCATTTTGATTCGATGTAGCGTAGAAGTGATCAAAAATCAACCAAAAATTTGTATCTTAGTCTCCCTACTATGCGTAGTAAAGCGCTGCCCAGTATAAAGCGATTCAGGGTCAAATCTGAGAGATGGAGTTTCTTCATTACAACGATTTGCGGTGGGAGTCAAAATGGTAAATTTAGTTTGGATTTCGGGGGTTTGTCAAGCGGGGTTTGGTAAGCTTGTTGAGGGGTTAGTTGTGTCTTGATTGAAATTAAAATGAAGAAAAATAAGAAAAATCCTTGCAAAACATGAGGCTGCAGGTTTTAGAATCTAAGAGCAAATTAAAATTTCACCGGGTCCTTTTCCGCAGCGTTGGGGAGGTGATGACCTATAGTCATTTTCCCAAGCCGGATCTTCATTTGGCTTTAAAAAACTAAACCTAAAAATTTTCCTTTTGAAAAAGCGACATTCCACAAGCTTTATAAATGTTTCGACCCGGTGAATACATGTCCTGATCTACGCCACAGTGAACTCATAGAAGACAACTAACCGAGATCTCGGTGGATCTAACCCAATAAGCATCCTTGAACCAAAAGATTGCCAATCTTGATCAATCGAGGCATCTGAGGGGATTTAAACCTAGATTGTAAGATATGGAACACAAATACCCATAACTGCTTGCGTTAAAAATAGGGGAACCAAAATCTTACCTTAAAACCGTCGCCCAGTAGCCCTCCTCTTCAAGGATGGAGGGGGTCTAGCCAACCATCCCTTGAGTTGTCATCCTCAAGGGATGTTTGGCAGCCGAGAAAGGGAGAGAAAAGGAAAGAAAATGGGAGAAAAGGAAGCATGAGCTGTGGCCACCAGGTCTCTCTGATGCAGAGTGAGTTGATTCAAAGTTTGTATATGCGGGAAACTATATAAGTGCTCATAGTATAGGAAATTACCAAAAAAAAAAAAAACAAAATCAAAAGCTATTACAAGGATAAAATGGGAAGAAACAAGAAAACAACAAAAAAACACCCAAAGCATCAGCGGTGAAACGGTGCTATATGGTGAATAGGGGTACGAAGAAGGAGGTGAGAGCAGTGGCGAGGCGGGAGCAATTTCTCAAACGTCACGAGAAATTTTGGTTGTGCCATTTTGTTGCATTTGCGCTCTTCTTTCATACGGTCTACGATCTGCCGATCGCGAGTTTGGCTGAATTCTTCAAGTACTTAGATCGACTAAACAATTTAGAAGCGCAGTAGCTTGCAAAAACTACAAAATTGATCGCGAAAATCGTCCAGGTATAATAGTAGGAGCCCCAATGTGCGATAAAGGGTTAATTAATTAGTTAGTACACAAAAAACACTTTCAAAACCTATAATAAATAAGGTTGAAATAGCACTTTTTTGGCACTAATCACCCCAACCTACACATTCTTGTAGTCCCTTGTGATGAAAGAAAGAAAAGAAAGAAAGAAAGAGGCATAAAACGATAACAAAATAATGTTCACAAAAATGTTATTTCAAAAAGGTTGTGAATGAGTAATGCCTAACCCTAAGTAAGAATCATCAAAGCCTTGCCCAATAACTATCTCGAGAGAATGAATGTAACACCCCGAAATATACCCTAGTAGTTTTCGGACTTGTTTAGGGTATATTATAAGCTAAATATGAATTTTTGAAAATAAAAATTAGGGCAAAAATGAATATTAGAACAAGGGCAAAAGTGGTCTTTTACTTTGGACATAAAAACCATAAAAGCATAAGATTATATATGTAATTGTGGAATTTGAGGAAGATTATGGGTCAAATTAGAATATGGCATAATTTGAATTCCAAAAGGGGAAGAACGAGAGGCTTAAGTAAAAATGAAGACTTAAAACAAAAAATGGATTTTTCCTTGTCTTGGCCAAACATGGCCTTAACTCGAAGTTGGATTTAAGACCAAAATTGGTCTCATTTAAGGGGAGACCAAAAGCGAAGTAAAAGAGAGAGAAGAAGGGGGAGAAGAAGAAAGAAAGAGGAAGGAAGAGAAGAAGAAGAAAAGAAGGGAAGTTGAGCCCAGAGATCAAAAGGTATGAAAGCTACTAAACTTGAGTATGGATCCTTGGTTTGCATGAATTGTAGCTTGCTGAGCACAGGGTTTGATAAAGTTCATCGACATGGGTTTCTTGTTGGTAATTAGATTTCTTTCTAGGGTTTTGATGGGACTTCATCATAACCCCGAATATTTTGAGAGTAAAGATTAGATTTAAAACTGAAGTATACCAAGAAAAACATGGAATCCCTCCATTTTGAGGTTGGATTCTGGTTTTAATTGTAAAGTAAAGGGAGGTTGGGTTAAGCCAAACCACTAGCAAATTTGTGTATTTGGTATGAGTATGGGTTATGACCCATATTAGAATTGTTTTTGGGAGAAAATCATGAAAGATTTTGAAGAAAGATATGTATTGAAAGATGATTTGAGTATAATTGAGTGAATATGAAATGGTTTTGAGGTGTATATGGAGTAAAGCGTTGAATTGGGTATCAAAAATATGGAAAAAAGGGAGAAAATACACATTCTGGACATTTCGGGTCATGTGTACCGGTACACCTTGAATGTGTCTCAGGGTACACCTTGAGAGCAATGTGTAGCGGTACACGTTAGGGGTGTGCACAGTACACCATGTGCTGCTTTCCTAGTTCGACCCCGTTTCGTATTTTGGCCATAACTTCCTCATTTCTTATGGAATTTGAGTGATTCAAGTAGCGATTAAAATAGACTTCAAGGAAAATCAAACATAAAGAAATGGGTGCTCAAATTCTGATCCTAAGTGGCCTAAAAATTCATAAAGTGGGACCATGTACAAGCCAAATTAGTTCCCGGCTTTGAACATAGAGTGATCGGGTTGTTTCGAGGACGTGGCACGGTTGGAGTGCTCAGGGTGGGTGATGCTAGTTGGAGAAGAGAACCCTCAGAACCTTAGCTTTAAAAATTACAAAGAGATAGTGTCAAATATGAGGTTAAGACCCGGAAAAATTAGTAGTACAAAGCTGTTCCTGTGTAATCGGAGTGCAGGCTAGTTTAGCATGAAAATGTCATAACTTTAGTTTGAATGATCAGATTGGATTGATTAAATTATAGTAAAGTAGATTCATAGAGGAATAAGAATAAATGAATGAGGTGTGATTTCATGGACATCATACTTTATAAGTATAGGAAGTGCCATATGTAATAGGCATGAAAGCAAGGAAAATACGAAAATAGAAATATGTATAGATGTGTTCATGAAATATAGAAAATGATGTGGAAAATGAAAATGAAAGCGAATTGAAACATGAATGTGAACATGCAAGGCAATATGTCATAGACACATAATGTAGTTTAAGTGATATATGATTATTATCACATATAACCAGAAAATGATAACAAATGATATGAACACATGAATGAGTGTATGTAAATGAGCATATGAATGAGTACACGTGAATGAGTATACGTAAATTAGTATATAAATGAGTATACGTGAATGAGCATATGAATGAGTATATATAAATGATCACATGAATGGTATGAGGAGTTGAGTATATCTTTGAGAAAGATAATACGAGAGGTGAAAATGGAATTGAAATGTAGGATTTAGAAAAGCTAGAATGAATGTGAATGATGATAAGGGCTGGGGTCATTAAAGCGGAATCCGTCGAGGAAATGTGAATTGAATAGTCAAAGTGAAATAGCTTGATATTGGCCGAAGGTGTAAATGAGATTTTTATGTATATGCTTAAATCTCATAAATTGAATTAATGAATTGAACTATTTAAGTGAAAATGCATGTTGTGATATGATAAATGAGGTGTAAAATGAAAGCATGCGAATAAGATAGCATAGTATATGTTGATCATAAAGAGCATTTTTTGGTAAATGCATTTTTAGTGTAATTGTTATGGAAGCTTGCCTAAATGAAATGTTTCAGCGTAATTAAAAGTTTATGATGGGGAATAAAACTAGCGAAATGTTTGAAATGATAATTGAAAGCGTCGGAGTAAAGCCGGACTCGTCTTGGATCCACAATCGGGTCGAGTCGGAGGGTCGGGTCTACGACACTTTAGCGAAATTTAACATAAAACAAATATTTTGAGAAGATAATTGAAAATGTCGGAATCATCGGGCTTGGCTTGGATCCATGTCGAGATCGAGTCGGGGGATTCGAATTCAGCGACAACTTTTGAAAATAAAGAAATTTAAATAAAGATAACTAAATGAATTAAAGCGATTGTATCAGTCTAATTTGATCTTGTATGAATTTGATATGACTTTGATATGTTAGATTTGTCGTATATATGTATAAGTTGTTTGATTTATGATCGACATACGTACATGTAGAAGATGAAGTAAAAACTTGTAAATGACACTTGACACATGGAAGTAATACGAATAAGATATTGATATGGAATCTAAAAAGGATAAAATCTACATGTATAATATGAGATGAGTTAAGTCACATAATAATAGGCTTAGATTATGCATAAGGAAAAGTAAATGTAAAAAAGATTGTGGCGATTATTGTTATTTATTAGATTCTTGTCTATATGTTCCCACTAAGTGTAAAGCTTAGCACGGGTGTTCAATCGGAGTGTAGGTGCGAAGAGGAGATAAAAGGACGGGGCGTTCGCGCGTAATGATGCGAGCCGTCGAGAGATAGGTGCTCACCCTCCCTTTATTCCTCGATCTCACGATGATTTGTATTAGATATGTATATGTATAAGTGTTTGTATAAGTAAATGGGACTTAGTATATGTGTATAGATTTTGATGGACACCACTTCGGTGGTAGTTCTTTTGTATATGTAAATGATCTTTGGTTATTACAAAAATTGTTTGTATATACACATGTATAAGTTAAGCTAAAAAAAAAAAAAAAAAAAAGTAAAGAGTCCCAGTATATGGTTTCGCACGGCAGGTTCGGATCTTGATCGGGTCGGACCAAGGAGCGGGCGTGACAATGAATGTCGTACAAGGTGGTGTCAGAAAGAGTCTCCTTCTTCTTTGAATCGACAGAGACTTCCACGAAACACAAGTGTTTTGTTTAATCAGTCCTCGATAATAAACTGCAAAAGTACACTCCCCAAACCAAACTCATACAACCTAGCATGCTAACTAACTTAAATAGATCAAGACCCACTCTTATTCACAACCTCTTTTTTGTGTTGCTTAGGGGTGCAATGTTGAGAATCGACCTCACAAAGTTCATGTAACGAGGGGATCATGATGACTCCAACCCGATTAAGGCTTAGGGCACGAGTCATAAGGATATTTCTACCACTTTAACTCTTCGAGGTTTCACCGGGACTTGAATGATTTCGAGCTCCGAGGCCTGCTCTGACTACTAAAGCCCCTCACCATCCACCCATGTAGCCGGGGCACTTCGAGTCGGTGACTCGACCGGTTGGCTTAGGGCAGGGCTTTAAAGGCTTTCGCCATTTACCCCTTGGACCAGGTGCTCGGGTTTCAAGGCAAGCGTTGCAAATTTTCTTTTTTTTTTTTTTTTTTTCTTTTCTTTTTCTGTGCACTATTTTGGAAGGCAACGTTGGCGCTTGATCGTGGGTAATTCAGCCAACCTATTAGGTGGTCAGCGAAAGCTAGGGTGGGATTATTACTTGAGGCTTAGGAGGCTAGGCAGTTTTTCAGGTTATTGAAGAAACTTGATGTGCACAGTGTGTGGTTAGCTAAAGGTGGAAGAAAAATGGTCGAAAGCAACAAGAGTTCAACTTATTATCCACTCAGCCAGGCATGGAACCAATCTAACATCAATAGAATTGGACAAAGTTTCAATTTTTCAAACCACGGGTTAAGCAGAACACAAAAAAATTTGGGTCTGAGATTGATTTTTTTTAAAAAAAGTAAATTGTATAGTATATACTTGACTTCATAAAAGGAAAACCGGCCAAGTCATTGAACATCACACAAAAATGGGCTTGCTTCAAGAAATAATAACAAAAATAAATACATGCCACTTCCTTCGCTAACTCCCCCGACCAGAGTGTCTCGTATCGCGATGGGGCTCGGATTGGAAAGTTAGAGAAGGGAGTGCTACCTCCTTGATGATATGTGCTCGTTGTTGGATAGGAGACTTCACAAGCTTTCCATCGACACCTTTTTCATTCCATTTGGGCTTCAATTAAACAAGTTAGGAGAAGAAAAGAGAGGAAAAAAGTGACCAGTTATAGAATTTTGAAAATTACACTTTTATAATAATTTCAAAAGTGTTCTTTATAGCTATATTTGGATTCTACACTCTCTAAGCTTTCCGCCTTGTAATTTATAAAACGCCAAACGGAGTTGAGATGAAAAATTTATAGCGAGAAAACAAAATTGAAGCTGCGGGGTCGCGAGGTTGCGCTTCGCAAACATGCGAAAATATTTTTTATTTTTTTTTAATTTTTGTGTGAGTGACAAATTATATATATATATATATATATATATATATATATATATATATATATATATATATATATATATAATATATATCTAAAAGACAAAATAATGCACAGTGCACTAAAAATCAAACCTGCTACAGTGCAGGTTGCGAAATTTCACAGCCTGCGAAAATTCGCAAGGTTGCGAGTACGGCTTCTAGGCACCCTTAAAATTAAACACGAGAAAAAAATCAGAAAAGAGAATTAATCTAAAAACAAAAGATTAACTAAAAATTAGAGAATATCTAAAAAAGAAAAATTAACTAAATCGAAAATAAAAATAAAAATAGGCAGAACTAAAAGCAGCCAAAATCAAAGCAATTCGTGGGAAAATTTGTGCTCCCCAAACCGATTTTGGGCCTTTGAAGGCTGTTGGAATTGGTGGAGCTTGTGGATATGCTAAGGTCCAGGTGTTCCATGTCACGAACCTGACACGAACCATCCGCTATGTCATGCAGCGTAAGCGGCTGCCGATGTCTTTGATGCAGTGGCATAGGCATACGGTGGCCACTAATGTCTTGAAGTTTTGCGAGGGGTGGGGCATAGCAAATTGGGTGGCCTTTGTGGTGGTGTTTTGGGTGTGGATTGTCTTTGCGAGGGGCGGTGTGTAGGCGAGTCGGTAGGGGCGGGGGTAAATTGTTCTCTTGGTGTTGTTCTTCCACTACTTCTCGCCAAGAATGTGGGATTCTTCGTTTCCTCTTCTCCCATGGGTAGACAAAGAGCACTAATGTCCAAGATTCCAATAATAGCTGCTGTTGACACTGCTCCTCTACCATGGTCTCACTTAGACACTTTCCTCTGACTTCGTGAACATACCGCTAGTCGGTGAGAGCATCTCTGAAGATTCTAGCAAAAAAAAAAAGCATATAAAGCTATTTTTTTGGCTCCAAAAAGTTACTTTTTGAGATTCTAGCTTAAAATTTTGGCTAAAGATCTCTGTAAAGAAATGGCATTCAAAAGCCCATTTATCCTGTAAATCTATTCCACTTTACCTCCTTTCTCTTCCTTAATAATTACATCATACCCTTTATTCATTTATATCACTCCACACTATAAAATTTATTTAAAAAGATAAATAAATATTTAATTAAAATTTAAAATAAATATAAAGATTCAATTAAAAATAAAATGGCTATAAACATTTAATTAAATCAATAAAAATAAATATAAATATTTTCAATTAATACCTTCAATAGGTGTGCTTTTTTTGGGTTACAAATATTAATTAATTTTAAAAAATTTTGTACTTCTTATAAAAAATAATGAAAATAATTTCTCACGATTTCAACCATACCTGGTTATAAAAAGCTAAGAAATTCTAATGATTTAACATGTCACCGATCACCTCACATCACACGGCTATAAAAGCCCATCGAAGTTCCTGACATTATTCGACATGTCAACGGTCGACGGTCAAATCACATCGGGTCTTATAAAGGCACATCGTTTTGATGATTTGACAGTCATCGGGTTGACGGTCACATCACATCGGGTTTTAAAAAGTCGATGAAGCCGGGTCTTATGTATAATAACGTATTGATCATTAAATCAATAAACACGCTTTTAATGCATTTCTAAGAAACGATAAAGACTAAAAACATCTATACCGAGGAGGATGTCCCTTAGAATTTTGCACATCAAAGGTTTTTCAATTACTCGCTAAAGAATGAGTAATCCTTTTTTTTTTTCTCGCTCTTTGAATGATTCATCTTCTTCGCACGGTTAAGAAAGAAACACGGGTTCGCCGTAGCTATCGAAGTTCGGAAGACAAACTCACAAGGCACGCTCGAAGATAGAATCGTGAGGCAATACCGATATCGTATCGAGTTAGCGCCATTCCCGATCAAGCAATGATTACTTCGCTGAGAATCCAAATGACGACGAAACATTATTTCAGGCGCTTTCGCTTAAGCCTGGCCTCGTTCTTTGAATTTACATACGCCTCCAACAAATAAGAATCGCATTCAGGCAAAAGAAGAAATGCCGCAACACAAAGAGGTTTATCCGATGAACAAAAATGACGCACGTGACTCTCGTGATACCAGATACAGATGTCTCGCTGACTCACTCGACGAGTATGTCGAATTGTAGACCACAATCCATCGAAAGGTGTCAAACGCATTCTCACAGGTGGTAGAAATTTGGCCCGAATATCTCAAATCCCCAAACGCTACCGACATCTTCTATCGTTACTGAAAAGCTAATCAACGTGGCTTTCCGGGAATGCGTAGTTCGATCAGTATATCATGGAAATCATTCAAAGAAGATATCACTTTAATGCATACTAGTCATGTCCACCCCACCGACTATCAGGCTCGTCGCCGCCTCCTATGACTTGTGGATATGGTATGCTTTTTTGGCATGCCCTGCTCCAATAATGATATTAATGTACTGAACGCCCAACTGCTTTTTGCATATAACTCATGAGAAGGATGTGGCCCTTCAAAGAAATTATACCATAATTACAACCATTACAATATAAAGATACTATCTTGTGACTCAGATTCATCCAAATGGGCAACAATTGTTCAACCAATTTCGCAGATCCTCAAGAGTTGGCTCACGAATTCTTTGCAAATAAACATGAGAGTTACCAAATGATGTGTGTGAGCGAGCATCAGCTTCAAGCTCGCTTTTGCTATCATTCGAGGACCTATCGATCAAGGCCATGAAGACTTGACTTTATCATGAAAGCGCAGTATTATATTACACAACATGATAATTGAGGACGAAGTGGGTTGATGACAATGAACTTGTTGCAATAACTCGCAATGACGACTACATGACTCAATAGAACCGACGGCTCAGCTTGAAGTCTCACGAGGCCCGAGACCCTTTGATCAATTTATGGCTACCAATCGCTATCGAGATTAACACCCACTATGCCCTCTCGCCATGACATCATTGCACATCCGTGGATCGCCATCTTGACAAGGCGTTATCGAAAGGATTTTGCCTTATTTTAATATTATGTTTTGCTCTGTCATGTTATATGTTATGTTTTTTTAATGAAAATTCAAGTTAGTTGCATATTTTAATCATTTTTTACTACTAAAATGACATAGATAATTTGAATATTTCATTATAAGTAAGTAGACAAAAACTGAAATTACATTGAAAAATAAAATGTGCCTAGTAACTGCTGACATTAAAGTTCGAGCTACTTTATTTTTCATCGCTTACCATAATCGCATTCTTACGTAGTCGATAATAGTGTTATCGTTTCAATCGTCATATGTGATGTCTTTTTCCATAATGGCATCACTCCACGATCATCCGCAACCTATCTCGCTCTTCCGCATCATATCTTCAAGACGCTTAGCACGTTCAGCTTGCACATCCCTCCTCCGCGCTTGCTCCTTCGCAATCAGAGCTTTGCTCCTCATAAAATTCATTCTCTTTCACTGCCGCATAATCTGTATTTAATCGTATCCGAAATAGAATTACTAGTATCTATCGGACTCGCCTTTAATACCTTTATGTCCGCTTTCTTTAATGCTTTCTTCCCGGGCCCTTCCTCGAGAGCTAATCGCTGTATCATATATGGATTCTTGATCCGAAATAAGAGATACAGGTATTTCATGAGTTCCCTCATAAACAAGGGAGCGGGGCCTAGGGTTGCTTTGCGATATAATCATCCACTTATCACAGTATTTAAGCACCTCCCATCAATGATCATAAATCCAATCTAATTCTAACTCGCTTGGAACATATTCATAGCTTGCACACACGTTAAAAAATAAATTAGATATAAATAAAATTTCATTAAAATAATTGTTACGTAAAATTATAACAATAGATAACCTGACTCGCTTGGTGATGTTCGCCTCCACTTTATGCCTATTTTGCGATCTCACTATATAGTATCTCACGCCATTTTGTACAATAATGTCGGATTTTATCCCATCGATGGTAAGCATAACATAAAGTTCGTGGGTGGGTCAACTCCAACATCGGGTCTCCAAAACCTCACTTCATCACTCCGATCCCAAAACTTTGACATCGGCTAGCTCATCGATCACCTGGGATTCAAGGCTACGCCAACCAAGATACGCAGCGCGCCACGCCTCTCCTCGCCATAAAAGATTTTCCCGCCTAGTCTGTATCGAGATGCCATTTTCCTCGCAAAATCAAACTCAATTAGCAGATTTTAGCTATAGTGGAAAAGTAATTCATATCAATTCTTATTTATGATTTAAGAATTGAAAATAATTAGAAGTTAATAAAAATATTTGTAGGCTAATAAAATAAATAATTCATATCAAGTAAAAATTTATTTTAAATTTGTATTTTAAATTATTCACAAAAATATGATTTATGGTTTTTTTCTACTTATTAATAATATTTTTATTTATAATATTATAAATTGAAAATAATTTGTAGTTAATAAAAATATTTGTAGGCTAATAAAATATGATTTATGGTTTTTTTCATTTATTATCATTATTTTATTTATAATATTATAAATTGAAAATAATGAAGTTAATAAAAATATTTGTAGGGGTAATTATGTGAGACCCCTGAAATCTAGATTTCTAAGAAGGATAAAAATGGTAATTTCGGTCAAAATCCGTAATTTTTCTGCATCTCTGATGACGAAATCCGACTCTCCGCTGGATCGCCTCGCGAAATCTGGGCCTACCACTGTCGACCTCACGACCTCGAGACGGTCGAGATTTCACGTTTTCGAGGTGTGGGTGCCTGGACACATGACAAGGTTAGAGACACACATGGCACTCCGCAGAGCGACACTTGAGATTGGAAAGAGGGCTCACAATTAGCCATGAAGCTGAACAAAATCCCATATCACATCGAATACGAAGAAAGACGATGTCATAAAAGAGAAGCTAAGAAATAAAAGAATGCAAGAGTGCAGAGAGCTACACGCTTCACTGATGGGTGCGAATTTCCTCATTTTGTCTCATACGAGCAATGACATTCAAAAAGCGAGGAAAGGCAAAGAGAGAGGAGAAATGGGAGAAATCGAGAGAAAATGAGCAGAAATGGTAAGAGTGAATGAGAAAGAAGAAAACAAAAGAGTGCTGAATAAAACAAAAGCCAGCGGAAAACGTGAGGGAGAAGTTAGTTGAAAAGCATGCAGAAGTTTCCCATCTCATTTTCTAGAGCCTCTTCCTTCTCTCTAGATTCAGAAGTATCCGACCGGTCTGATTCTTTCTCGCGACAAGAAGGAGCTGCTCTACACGAAGAGGACAACGCCAGGATCATTTTGGCGTTTCACAAACCGGAAAGGCAGGGTTTTTTTCTCAGATTTGTTTTACTCGCTTAAGGGTTGCGTAATGGATGTGATCTGTCAGGCCTGGGGATGGGCCGTGGTTTCTTGCCCCAAAGCTTTAGACCGAGAGTTAAGAAATCCCTAGGAGGTTTTTGGATGTACCACCGATTGTTTGGGTAGTGGATTTGTCGATTCAGGTGGTGTCAGAGCATTGCCATGAGAAAATAACATGCTCAGGTGATGTCTGCGCCTGACGGATCTGTTTGATCGTCTCCTTGTACCCCACGGAGCTGGGCTTATGTTATTATTACAACCGAATACGACGATTGGATTTAAATCGTTAATATATGTAATGAGTGATATCGGGTACGTGTCGATGTTTCAAATATCAGATCAGACTTAGGTGGGGAGTAACCTATAGGAAATCCCACTCACTGGCTTTGCTCACCCTACCGTGGGACCATTTTTTTCAGTAATCGGAAGACGCAGGGGATGGGACCTTGTCCCGGGTTTTGTGGCTTGCGAATGGCCCTCTCTTGTGTTTTGTGAGTGCGGGCCTGGGGAGCCAGTTTTGTATAAATTGTAATCAAGACAGCCATTGTCAAATAAATCATCTTTTGCATAAAAATTTATATTTGGGTTGTATGGATGTCACGGGCCCTATTGGGCGTTTACAATATGCGTGCCTCATAAAAATTGAGACATGTAAATTCCGCGGGTTGACGGTGATCAACGGACCCGAGGAAATGGGGCGTCTGATTATTTGTGAAAAATTGGTTTGGGTCAAGCAGTGACGTTTATCCTTTTGAGCCAAAACGACGTCGTTTGGCATTAAATATTTTACGAATTCCACTTTGTACCAAACGACGTCGTTTGTTTAATGCTAAGCAGCGATCGTTTTGGGTAGCACTCAAAAAGCTTGAAAAGCGGCGTCGTTTGTTGGTGTGGTCTTAATGGCATGTTTGTTGTAAATTAAAGCAAAAGCGAAACCGTGGTTTTGTCTGCGGAAGAAAAGAAGCTTGACGTCGTTTCCGTATGGTTTGTAGCCAGGCATCCCTGTTCTTCCCTTCCGGTCTGCACGGTTTGGGAAGAGGATTATTGGGGGCGGGGGGAGAAAGAGAGGGCCGTCGGCCGTGACACCGTGCGGCGGAATCACCTTTAACGGAGGTAGCGCGGTGGCGGAGATGACCTTTGGGCCCAGGCACACGGCGTGGTGTTGCCCAGCGGCGGACGGTGAGGCGGCAATGGTGTGAGCAGTGGCAGCCAGCTGCTTGACTTACTTCTAGTAGGTTGGCTTTCCTCCTTAATTCTTCCGCTGTGACAGGTTTTGCCACACCAGTCTGAAATCGTTTGTTGTTTATTTATCGAATTTTTTGTTTAATTCTTAGGAGTTGAAAATGGTTCCGCGGTGTATGGTTTTGTGGAATCTGTATTTTTCATGCTGTTTGAATATTTGGTTGGTTCCAAAATCTGTTGGTTCTGGTATGATTTTGACTTAAACCAGTATAATATTGAGGGTAGGGTTTTCGCGTGTTTCTTTGATGAAACGGTGATCAGCCATATTTGGCAATTTTGTGATCAACGTTCCACGATAAATTTTAACTCCTGTTTTGGCTAACGCTAGAAACACCTTTTTCGAATAGCATCAAAATGGTTGGCTCCCGGTTTTGTGCTT
Source organism: Tetrastigma voinierianum (assembly GCA_016808115.1). Taxonomy (NCBI): domain Eukaryota; kingdom Viridiplantae; phylum Streptophyta; class Magnoliopsida; order Vitales; family Vitaceae; genus Tetrastigma; species Tetrastigma voinierianum. The sequence goes on from JAEQBH010004474.1 coordinate 90,740, forward strand.
CTTTGGGGTTGCTGAACCTTGAAATGGATCTGCGGATTGTCAGAACTACGCTCCATTTCACTTTGGTATCAATTCTCTTGTTCACATTGTTTTCCATAGTGTCAATTTTCTGACTTAATTGAGCATTGATTGTCTTATGCTCTTCCACAAAGTCACCCACTAGCTTGGTGAGGTTCAGGATGGCTTGTTCCATTTGGTTTATAATTCAAGCCAAAATGCACTCCTGCAGCAAAAACCGAGGATGACACAACTTGATCTCAACAAATGAAACTAAAAAAATGTGAGTGAATATAAAGAAATTCACGGTGCCTTGTGATGAGGATCCTGAAGTGTTCATGACTTCGTCGAAATGCGCCAGGCACCATCCACGACAACGTACCATTTGATTAAAATTGCCCGCGATGGGTGATCGAAATCATGGTATGTCTAAATTCCTCCCTACGTAAGTAGCAATCTGCTGCCCGGTATAAGCGGTTCAAAGGTCGAACAGGGGATGGGTTTTCTTGTACCAAGCGATTTGCGGTGAAGTACGAAAATGGTGAATTTAGTTTTGGATTTCGGGGTTTGATAAAAACGGGGGTTTTGGTAAAACAATGAGGGTTGGTTGTGTGGAGATTAAGAGGTAAAATGAAAATAAGAAAAAGAATCCCTTGAAACTTCAGATTTCTTGGTTTTAAGATCTTAAGGTAAATTAGAGGTTCTCAGGTCCTTTTCCTTGCGTTGGGGAGGATGACCTATAGTCATTTCCCAAACCGGATCTTCATTTGGCTTTTAAAAAACTAAACCCTAAAATTTTTCCTTTTGAAAAATAGCATTTACAAAGCATAAATGTTCCCCGGTAGTGAATACACGTCCCCTGATCTACCCTACAGTGACTCATGGGAGCAACTTCTGCTTAGGGCATCTCGGTGGATCTGGCAATAAGCATCCACCCGAGACCCAGATTGCCAAAATCTTGGTCCAATCAGACATCTCGAGAGTTTAAGCCTAGATTGTAGATGTGGAACCTGAGAATACCATAGCTGCAGCGTTAAAAATGGGAGACAAATCTTACCTTCGCGATAAGCCTAGTAGCCCTCTTTCTTCCAAGGATGGAGGGGGTCTATGCTCATCACTGAGTTGTCATCACTCGAGGATGTTTAGCGTAGAAAGAGAGGGAGAGAAAAGGAAAAATGGGATAAAAGAGGCAATGAGAAGCTACGCCAAATCTCTATTGTCGAAGTGATTGATCCAAGTTTGTACAGACTGAGGCTTATATATGTGCTTAGTGTATAGGAAATGACTAAAAAAACAAAATCAAAAGTTATTACAAGGATAAAATGGGAAGAAACAAGAAATTGTAACAAAAACACCAAAGCGTCAAAAGCAGGTGAACAGTGCTAGAGGGGTGAATAGTGGCTGGGAGGTGAACGAGTGGCGGCGAACAATTTCTCAAGCGTCTTGAAGTGCAGGTGTGCTCCATTTTTGTTGCATTTCTGCTATTCTTTCATGGTCTCGATCTATGATAAGTTTATTTCGAATTCTTCGTCTTGGATCGACTCAACAATTTCGGCATAAATAACATAAAAACTACAAAATTAATACAAAATGCGTCAGGTAGAATAGTAGGGACAGCAATGTGAAAATCGGGTTAATTAGAATGATTAGTACACAAAATCACTCAAAACCTATAATAAATAGGGTTCAAAATAGCACTTTTTGAGCCTTAATCACATTTCTGACTTCCCGAATCGAGCATATCTTTATGATTGTTCGAGGGAGTGTGTTAAATAGCATAACTAGTGGGAAGAAACGGAGGGAGTAGGCGGTGACTTTTCTTTGTTGAACAAAACAAGTCTCAAAAGGCTGATACGAAAATAAGGATAAAGTTGAGGTATGCTCCAGCTGCAATAAGTCTGGACATAATTCAGACTCATGTTTTCAACTAATTGGGTATCCAGATTGGCGGGGAGACAAACCTCGAGGAAATGGACGAGGGGCTGGTCATGGACAAGGAGGAATAAGACAGCCTAGTGGGTTAGGTGGAAGGGGACGTGGTGGACCTGTTCGGGCAATGCGTTATTGGGGACACGAGAGCACGACTTCCGAAGACAAGTTGTTGATCTGACAGAACTGGTAAGAGGATTAGAGAAGTAGTGAACGATGGGCTTGTTACTTAATATGTTGAACTCCTGGCAACCAAGGAAAATAAAATGGTACATATAAAGTAGTGGAATGGATAATTGACACTGGAGCCAGTCATCATGTGATAGGAAGTCTGGAGTTGATGAGTGACATGAAAGAAGTCCTTGCATGCCCAGTTGGATTGCCTGATGAGAAGGAGGCAATAGCAGAAAAGAAGGAACTGTGGTGTTGAATGAACACTTGAAATTAAATAATGTTTTTGTTAATGCGATTTGAAGTGTAACTAATTTCAAAGTCTAATTGGTTGAAGAGTCAATTGCATAGTCAGGTTCACTAATAAATTTTGTTATCTGAGGACATGTCTGAGCTTATTGGACGAGTGTGAGGCGTACGAGGGCTCTACTACTTTCAAGGCAAAATCTCTGCTAAAGCTATGCAGACAACAAGGAAGGATACAATTGAACTATGGCATCAAAGGTTGGAACATCCTTCTAACAAAGTTATCAAGTTGTTGCCAGTCGTTGGTAGAAATAATGTAAAGTGTCTTTGAAGCGTGAGGTTTGTTTAGAGCAAAGAAACAAAGTTGAGGAGAATTTATGACTAGTAATAATAAAGCATCTCATGTTTTTGAAATGATCCACTGTGACTTATGGGGTCTTTATATAGAACTCCTTTATGTGGTGCATTATTTTTACTAATGTGATATCATACTCTTGAAATTTCTTTACTTTATCTGTGAACAATTCAATGGAGTTGTGAAAATAGTACTAAGTGATAATGGAACTAAATTTACTTGTCTAAACGATTATTTTGTTGAAAGTGGCATAATACATTAGACCTCATGTGTTGGTACTCCCTAACAGAAGCGAGAGTAGAACAGAAACATCGTCACATACTCAATGTAGCCCGTGCTCTGCGCTTTCAAGCAAATTTGCCTATTGAATTTTAGGGAGATTGTGTTTTGTAATTTACTTAGTTGATCAAGCGTACTCCATCTTGTTAAAGGGAAAAACACCTTATGAAATTTTGTTTGGTTGCACTCCATCATATAAAAATATCTTAATCTTTGGATGCATGGCCTATGGTCACAATCAAAAGCATGGTGGAGATAAATTTTCTAGTAGAAGTAGGAAATGTGTCTTTTTGGGATATTCTTTCGGAAAGAAATGATGGAGCATATATGATTTGGACTCTGGTGAGTTTTTTGTTTCAAGGGATGTTGTTTTTGTGGAAGATGATTTTCCTTACAAAGCCAAAGACAGTCCAAAACAAAATAATATAGAAAACAAGATTCTTGATGACTTGGTGGTTGAAGAGGAAGTTATGATGGGAGTCGTTGATCAAGAACAAGGTAATGAAGTGGGAGTAAGGAATTCAGATAATGAGGAATCTGTTGAGGAGTTTAGTGGTGATGTAGCAAGGGGGGGAAATGACACTTTGAACAACCCGGTAGTGATGTTTTTTGTTGGGGCAGCGGTCACGAGCAATGATAAAGTCCAATACTACTATGAGTTATGTGTTACACGATTAAAAATTGAGCCCTACTGCTAGGACACACGTCCATAAGCATTCCTCAAGTAGTCCCTATCCTATAACTCATTATGTGAATTGTGATGCCTTTCTGGCAATGTCGGTGCTTTCTTAACGCCATTTTATAGGTGTTGAGCCTAATTCTTTCGCTGAAGCCATGAAAGATGATCAATGGAAAGATGCGATGAAGAGGAGAGAATACAAACATTAGAAAAAAAACTTGGACCATTAAGCCCATTGATGTTAGGAAAACGAGCGATTAGTTGTAAATGGGTGTACAAAATCAATATAATGCAGACATAATGATTGAGCGCTACAAGGCTCGTTTGGTGATCCTTAGGAATAAGCAGGTTGAAGGAATTGATTATACCAAAACCTTTGCACTGGTAGACAAGATGGTAACAGTTCGTACTTGTCTAGTTGTTGAATTTTCTTTAGATAAATAAGAATAACAGATAGATTTACTTACCTTCTTCTTCAGATTCCACAATGACAATCACGCTCTTGGTCGATAGATATTGCTGCAGAGTAAACCCGATCGTTCCTGACCGATCTATTTTCTTTCTTACGAAAATTACGAGGAGAAAGATGTCATTTACTGTCTCCTTTTACATTATAGCACTTTTACTATTACCAAGCTAGCTGCCGATTTCGACGGTTAAAATATATATATATATATATATATATATATATATATATATATATAGGGTTTTAGATTAATCGGAGTCAATGGCGACCCGACCCAATTTCTAACATCCCCCACTCGCACATAACGGGTTAGACCCTCATTGCAAAAATTTATGCAATTCCAATATAAGCAATAAATTCATACTAGTAGATGGATTAGTGCGACCTATGGCTCAGCTTTACATTGTGAGCTCATTACTATGCATATGTTAGGAATGACATAGTAGCTGACCCTTATGTGAAATATTAGAGATTTAATCATTTCTAGCCCAGCGATTTTAGACTTGTCTCTATTTTCACCGGTTTTAACATCTCTAATCCCTTAAAGAGCATGTTAAATCAATTTTGTATTCATAATCAAGTCCTGACTTTTCTCAAGTGACAAGATTGGCTAGCCGATGAATACAACAGATATAGTCTTCCTTTTCTACTCAAAATTTTCAATTTATACTTAGTTGCTTATCTAGACATGTTCCATAGATCGAACCAATCATAATCATAAGTAACACATGCCTGACAAACAAACATTAAGTAAGCAACGAAATAATAGCAAAAAGTATAAAGGTACATAATGAGGTTAAAACTTAACCTCTTTTGAGGTCTCACACAGTGGAGAAGCACGGATTCATTCTCCCACTACCCTTTCGATCGAAAAAGCACACATGGTATGAATCATGTGTTATAGTGTTTACTATTTTATGATGTCTTACAAAACACTATACAGATCTAAGTTCAGTCGCTTCTAAGCGCCTAACTTGAATTCTCAAAATACTCTTATTTCAGCAGGTGATTTTCGAGAACTCACATCTGGCTTTCACAGGTTATTTGGACATTTATCAATCCAAATTGGTTGTTGAATGCATGGTTAACAACCTCATCTCATCTTTTAATGAGGCAACAATCCTAACATTTAAAGTCATCTCTACTATTTATTCAAGCGTTGAAGGCGTTCTTATCTTGAGTGAGACGATCTTTGACACATGCGACATCTTCTTCATTGAACTTAAACATATCATAAAATGATGTGTATATATGTCGATAAAAAAAATTTTAAGACTTTACTTATATTTGTAAAATAGTACAATACAAGTGCTCAACGATGTTTACCAATACTTATATTCTACGTAATCCAAGAGCATTCACATGTGAAAGATAAACATCTCTTGGAATTGGCTTCATTAATGGATCAACTACCATTTGATGCGTAGAAATGTATTGTACTGTCACTTCTTGTTTAGCAATGATGTCTCTAATGTAGTGTTCTTATTTGATGTGCGCTTGTATCAATGTGTTTGGTTCTACGTAGTATATAGGTCTTTAGTAAAAGCAATTGCTATGATTGTCACGAGTGTTGTGATCGGTTCAACTCAAATCACCTCGAATACCCAATTTCCAAAAATCTCCTTAACGAATAGCTTCTTGCAATTTGCTGAACATCACAATAAATTCAGCTTCCATTGTTGACAGCTATGCAAGTTTGCTTCTTACTACACCAAGATATGGCAAGAATCTTTATTGAGTAAGAAAACATAAATCCATAAGTGGATTTGCGTTGATCACGTCTCCTCCTTTAATCGCAAGACAGAGTATCCAACCAAACGTAATATGACCATCGATGTCCAAGCAATAATCCATCAGACTTTCTATGATATCTCATAATCCTTTGACAAATTTCTTCCTGAACTCTCGCCCAGATTAGATCGATATCGGCCAACAAGTCCAACAACAAATGATAAGGTCCGGACGCATACATCATAACACAGATTTCTAAAACCCAACAACACTAAGATATCTGGAACTCTCGACATTTCTTCACGTTTCAGGGATTTTTAGACACATATTAAGACTTAAAGCCCTACTGAAATATTACGTGGGAGAAATCACCACTGTGTTTGCAACTACTCTATATGGAAGCGTTTCAAGAATCTTTTGATATAATTTTCTCGTGATAGAGCCAAAATTTTCTTTCAATGATCTCTTAATTTCCCTAATATGTAATTTGTCACCCATATCTCGTAGATATCAAAATGTGTAGATTGCAACCATCTTTTGATGTCCATAAGATACTCCTTGTCATTTCTAGCTATTAGTATGTCGTCCACATATAAAGATAGAATTGCAAATTTGCCACTAGTCCTTTTAACGTAAACACAGTGGTCCTCATCAATCATTTTGAAATCATAAGTTGGGTAAAATACCTTATGAAACTGATATCATTGTCTCGATGATCGTTTAAGGCCATATATATGATTCGCTTGCAAACTTTGCGCTTCGACTTTGACAATGAAACCTACAAGTTGTTCCATATAGATTTCTTCATCTAGCTCTCCATTTAAGAAAGTCGCTTACATCAATTTTGATGTAATTTCAAATTCTAATGTCACTATAGTTAGAAGTAATCGAATAGAGGTAAACCGTACAACAGGTGAAAATGTTTCCTCGTAGTCGATACCTTGTTTTTGAGTATAACCTTTTGCCACTAGATGAGCTTTATATCTATCAATAGAACCATCCACTTTACGTTTTATCTTGAGAATCCACTATTCCCAATAGCCTTCTATCATAAGAAAATCAACCAAGTTCCAAACTCGATTTACTTTCATGGATTCTATTTCTTCTTCCAATGCAACCTTCCATTTTTCTTCAGGGACACTCATGCCTCTTTGATGGTTTCAGTTCATCATCATTCTGCAATGTTAGTCTGTGAAAATATAGACTAAACCACTCAATTTAACACTTATACAGGAGTCTTACAATTCTTCTACATCTATGTCAAAGTTGAATAGAGTTGTTTAAAAATGAATAAAACTGATTTTATGTTCTGGAATTAATAATGGGTTTAGTCTATGACACTCGCAAGTGCAATAAAGTCATACAAGTAGTAAAATCGATGCAAGTCCAGATATGTTCCCATATAGATTGACAAGAATGCTGGAAATCAACCTCATCCTAACTACTCAAGATCCACAATTATTCAATCCTCTAAACACGCTTGGGAAAACCTGAATTTAAAAGACAATATAATCATATATTACTTTCATCTAATGAAAATAAAATTTGAATTGAACTAACAAATAAACTGGACTGAATTAGATATCTGCTAGAAATAAACACTGAAATGAAATTGTTGTGAACAATAATTTCGCATTTTAATTCATTAATTCTTCTATCCCGCTGATTCGATTTGTCAAAGATGTCTATTAATGCAACTTGATTTATTATTCACTAATTAGAGGTCCCTTATTCTTTCAAAGCAAATGATCTAATCAAGCATTTGTATTCAAAACACTTTTATAAGATCCTGTATTTTTCTTTTTCAATACTTCATACCTATTTTAAGACTCGTAGATTTCTCTTTGCATACCAAGTCCTCTGGTCATCAGAAACTTCTACAAATGGTTGATGACTGACTGCGCTACGTAGGGTGATCCTAATCAACAAAATTTATATCCTGTTCTCTACCGCCGTAGTCAAGCTACCGCAAGATAAATGTCTGGTGGTCGAACACAGGATGGGTTTTCTTCAGACAAATGACGGCTTTAAATCAAAATGCAGAATTTGGTCAGATTTTAAGGTGATAAAAACAGTGGTCGGGTGGTTTGCAAACTGAAAAGAAATAAAATAAAATGTAAATAGAACTCCTTGAAGCATCAGCCACCCGAGTTTAAGATCCTAGTTAACCGAGAGGTCCCCGTTAATTTCTCGTCAGAGGATGAGACACATACCATCTCCCTAACCCGATCTTCATTTGGCATTAAAACCTAAACCCTAATAATTTTCCTTTTGATAGAAAGCATTTATTTAACATTTATGGTCTCACAAAGGAAAATCTATCCTCACTTCATCCCTACAATGATTCGTAGTGGTAACTAACAGTCTCAATGGATCTAAAAATAAGAATCCAATGAACCCTAAAAGATTACCAAGTATTGATCAGTGGATGCACTTGCAAAGTGAAAACCTAACCTTAACCTACCCCCTCGCTGGTTCGTGAATGGCAATCAATGATATTAGGTGTATCTAAAGCTAAGAATACACTAAACCCTGTGCTTCTTGCCAAGCATTACCAAAGAAAGTACATCAAAAGCTTTAAACCTAAAGTTAGAAAATTGGGAACCAAATATAAAACTCCAAGGTGAAAACAGTGGAACCACCAGCAAACTACGCATCCTTCCCAAAGAGGGGCCTTTTACTTCAAGAAGGAAGTGGTTTTAGTTCACTCATCCTCCAAGTTGTCATCCTTTATGTGTTCGCAACCAAGCAAAGGGAGAGAAAGAGGAGAGAGAAGAGAGAAACTCGAAAGAAAAATGTGAAAAGTCGTTGCATGTAATCGTAAAGATTAAAAGTTACTTAGGGTTACAAAAACTATGGGGGTTTATATAGGCCACCCAATGTATGAAAATACAAGAAAACCTAACATTTTGGCTAATACAAGGGACAAGGAGGTAATACACCAAAATGAGTGCCCATTATCATGCGCATGACAGTAAGGTGAAATTTCGCTTAGGGAAATACAATTTCGCTAGGTAGCTAAGTCCACAGCCTAGCGAAAAATTTCGCTAGGTAGCTAAACTGCACAGAGATAGAGAAATCGTAGAATTTCGCAGACTGCAATTTCATTAGCTTAATAAATTTTCAGTGACAGCGAAACCCGCATTGATGAACAAAGGAGTTATTAGAGAAATTTTAGGGTCTAGCAAAATTTCTCACACTCGCTTAGGGATTGTGAAATTTTCACTATGATCGCGAAATCCGCAATCCCACGAATTTTCGCAATCTTAGCGAAATTCCCGGAATCGCTGATCTTCACCGGCATGGCCTATCAAGCCCTATACTCGCACTAACTTTTATCACTTTGCCTTCATTCTCTTTCTTTGATTTTTGGTATGTTTGATGGCTGAGTGAATGTCTAATCTTCGTTGGTTTAGCATATGTCTCGATATTGAACTCTCAAAGTACGCAAAAACCTACAAAACAACCAAAAATAACCTCTAAACGACATAAGTGATACTAAGACTAACACTAATTACATAATCGCATGATTAGCTGGCAAAAAGCACTCAAACCTATCTGATATGGCTCAAATAGCACTTTTCGGGGTACTAATCACACCCCCCAACCGAAACGTCAAGTAGTCCCTTAGCAATGCAAAACAAAAGGAGATGCATGCGTTGATTCCTCTCAAAAAGTTTATGATTCAACAAGGTTTATAAGACATATAAACAAGATCTTTTAAACTAAAAATTGAGACACCAAGTTTGAAAAAACCGCCATGAAAGAAAGCCAAACCATACAAGAACAATTTCAGTCAATATTGGTTCCATGATTCTCAACCTGGAATTTCCACCAAAGTTCAATGGTTCTTTATGTAACCAGACGGTTTCACCACCGTAAAACTGTCCCCTCCCCCCAAAACCCAGCACCGGGCATGGCCTGGGCCGCTGAACAACCTAGATAAGGATGGGCTACGCCTTTCTTTCTTTATTCAACTACATCGTAGGTGCAATGCTTAAATTCGACTTCACCAAAGTCCGTAACTATCCACCGATGACTCCCAACCACCAAGGCTTCAGGCATCAAGCCAAAAGGGATCACCGACCACAAACTCTACAGTTTCACCCCTGGACCAATGACTAAAATCAAGCACGCATAATTGCTAAACTCTACCTATCCACCCATGTAACGAACACTAAAATCGATGACTCCCAACCACCAAGGCTTAGTGGTATCTGCTTCAAAGGCTTTCACCATACACCCCTGACCGTGTTCTAAGTTTCAAGCAGCAAAGTGTCACGACTTTATTTCTTTTTCTTTCTTTCTTTTCTTTTCTTTTGCTTTTTTCTTTCTTTTCCTTTCGAAGACTGTTATATCACGTCTTCAAATGTAGGTAACACAAACCTATCATGGGTTGCCAACATGCCCAAAGCCACATGCAAAATGAAAGGAGGTAAACCACCCACACCCTATTGAAACAATCAAGGTGGCAAGCAAATTAGTTTAAGGAGAAATGTTCAGTTAAGTTACGTCGGAACTTCAACTCGACTCAAAATTATATCAAAACATGGAATTGCTCTAACATAAAGGTGACAAACAATGGTTTCAAATTTTCCATTTAGTGGCAATTCAATTGTCCAATTGAAGCAATTCAATTGTTCAATTTGAAGAAATTCAATTGTTCAATTTAAGCACCCAATTGTCCAATTGAAGACAAAACGACATAAGATGGCAAGACAAAAGTATAAGTATGCAAAAGTGTGTATATATACTGAATAGCTTTTGATATAGCCAAAATGGCTAGTACATGGCTACCAAAGCTAACAAATATAAAAATATCACGCCCTACTATGGCTAATACATGAATCCTAATCAAAATTAGTAAAGCTGATAAGCCGATAACTATACAAAATCATAAAGAAACCAAACCACCTCACTCGTGGTGGTGTATACGCTAAGCAACGAAGTCACAGAAACGTCGCGCATATCCCAAGAGGCCACATTGAATCGCAGAGCTTAGAAATGTTGAGGTTTAGGTGCTCCAAACCTGAACCGACACCCGAACCAACCACTGTGCCATGCGATGTAAAAATGCTTCTCGCCTTTGATGTAGTGGCAAAATTCCTCATATAAAGGGCCACCACCTCAAATTACCAACCAAAGCAAAGGCAACCCGGGTGGCCGAGTAGGTGTTTGGGCGTGATCAGCCGCAGTGAAAGGCGGAGCTACAGGACTTTGGTCGGATAGGCCGCCAAGAAGGGCATTTAAAGTGGTCGCGCAAGTAAAGCATGTTCAATTCGGGAACTGTCAAGGAAATGTCATTGGGCTCTTCCACTATTTCTTTCCCAATACCCTCCCTACCAACAAGGCAAGATTTCTTCTCGGGGTTCTCCTTTTGGAAAACATCACACATATCTCGAGGACCGCCTAATCCTTCAAATAATCCAATAAAATCCTAGCAAGCTCCCTCGTGTGGTCAAGCCGCTCACACCATCCGCCCATTATGTCGCTTACAATCCTCCTCTGCGGACATGGTCGCCAGACCATTCAGTCTTCACGCACATTGCAAGCCGTCCGACCATGCTCAAAAATAATCGTTCAGCCCATCTAATCTTCGTCCAGTGGAATTCTCCCCTCGCACGGGATTTTTCACCAATCGGGCATCAATTCCTTTGCTCTACCACAAGCATCACCCACCGCTGTGTAAGATTCAATTGCTTGCCCAATCTGTGAGATCGGGTCGTGGTGGTCGAGGCCGAGACCAAGAGGTGCATATTGTGGATGTGGAGGAGGTGCATAAGTCGAGGGAACACTATGCATGCGTGCACTTATCATCCATCAAGGTCTCTATATTCTCTCATGTAATCTAGTGGTTTGATTTCTCTACAGGTTGTTGCCACCGCCGGCTGAATGTTCATGTAATCCTCATCGGCAAGCCCCAGAATTACCTCCCGATCGTATCGCTTCCTTCACGCTGGGGTTCCATTTTCTCTCAATTTTCCCAGACCGAACCCGTACCAAACCGGTCACTTTCACAGAATTTTTAACCCACTGAACATTCAATCCTGCAGTAGAAATAAGGCACACAAGACAACACCAAAAACAGTCCTGCAGAAATTTTTTTTTTTTTTTTTTATATAGTGAAATGAACTAAAAAAAAAACTGACAGTGAAACAATAAAAGGAAAAATTCACCAGAACTTGTGATGAGGATCACAAGTGTTCAACAAGTCATCATATGCACTTAGGCACCATCCCCGGCAACGGCGCCTACTCTGATCTGCGCTACAAAGAGGGTGATCCTGGACCAATAAAATTTATATCCTGTTCCTCCCATCGCGTAGTCAAGCTACCGCAAAGATAGCGGTCTGTGGCCTAACACGTGGATGGGCTTTCTTCTCGTGACAAATGATTTAAGGAAATCAAAATGGTGAATTTGGTTCGATTTTAAGGTGGTGATAAAAACAAAGGTCGGGTGGTTTCAGTAAACCGAAAAGAAATAAAATAAAATGTGTAAAATAGAACTCCTCAAGTATCACCGAGTTTAAGATCCTAGGCTAACCGAGAGGTCCCCGTGTTAATTTCCTCACGTTGGGGAGGATGACATATAGTCATCCCCCGAACCAGATCTTCATTTGGCATTAAAACCTAAACCCTAATAATTTTCCTTTTGATAGAAAGCATTTATTTAACATTTATGGTTCCCTACAGTGAAAATCTATCTTGACTCATCCTACAATGATTCGTAAAGGGTAACTAATGAGTCTCAATGGATCTAAAAATAAGAATCCAATGAACCCTAAAAGATTACCATATCGATTGAAGCCGGATGCACTCAGCAAAGGAAAACCCAGCCCCTTAACCTACCTCAAGGGCTCGTAAATGGCAACTAATGGATATTAGTGTATCTAAAGCTAAGAATACACTAAACCCTAAAAGCTTGCTGGCATTGGCCAAAGAAAGTGTACATCAAAAAGCTTTAAAACCTAAAGTTAGAAAATTGGGAACCAAAAATATACAAAAACTCCGTGAAAAACAGAACCACCAAGCAGCCTCTGGGCGTGATCCTTCCCCAAAGAGCCTTTACTCAAGAAGGAAGGAAACCCCACACTCATCCTCCGGTTGTCATCCCCGAGGGTGTTCGCAACCAAGAAAGGGAGAGAAAGAGGAGAGAGAAGAGAGAAAACTGAAAGAAAATGAAAAGCTGCGTATGTACTGAAAGATTAAAAGTTACTTAGGGTTACAAAAACTATGGGGGTTTATATAGGCCACCCAATGTATGAAAATACAAGAAAGCCTAACATTTTGGCTAATACAAGGGACAAGGAGGTAATACACCAAAATGAGGCTCGCTTGCATTAATTACAAAAGTACGACGTATGTAGGGCTGCCAGAATACACTCGCTAGGTGGCGAAATTCGCTTTAGGTAGCGAAATTGCACGCAGGATAGCGAAATCGTAGAATTTCGCTAGTGACCGGTACTCACTAGGCTTAGCTAAATTTTTAGGTGATAAATAAACTCATTTTCTCGCTTAGAACAAAGGGTTAGCGAATTTTGGGGTTCAATGTAAATTTCACAATTCCCGCTAGGATTGCGAAATTTCGCAACTTCCAATAAATTTTCGCAATCTTAGCCGTAAATTCTAGAATCGCCGATCTTCACCGGTGAGCGGCCTAACACCGCCCTATACCGCACTACAACTTTTATCACTTTGCCTTCATTCTTCTTTGATAGTTTTTGTATGTTTGATGGCTGATGAATGGGTTCGACCTGCTGGTTTAGCATATGTCTCGATATCAACTCAAAGTACGCAAAACCGCAAAACAACCGCCACAAAATAACCCTAAACGACATAAGTGATACTAAGAAGACTCAACACTTCCAATTGGCATAATTGGGAGACGATTAGTGCGCAAAAAGCACTCAAACCATCCGATATAAAGGCTTAAAATAGCACTGTACTAATCAATGACTCATCCTTTAGATTTGATGGATTTTTCTTCCTCCTCACATTAGATCTCATTTAACACGGATCTAGATCTATCCAATGTGATTAAAGGTGAAAGTCCCCAATGAGTTAATTGATAAATACATCCTTCAACCTCAACTATGAGTGAATATGACATCATTGAATGAACTCGCAGCTCCTTAGTTCTTCAATGATACTAGCATACCCACAAGTTAAATGTTCCGAGCCTTAGGAATCTCCATTCCTCGTAGAATACTTGCAGGGTTTCTTGGAAATCGCAGCAAGAAATAACTTTAGATGGTATCTATCAAACATTGGGAACAACTTAATTCACAAACAACATCAATCAAATAAATCAAAATCCAAATTTCGTGAAATTCCTTCCAATTCATAGATAAAACTCGTAACACAAGAAAAGTCCATTCCAATAGAAGTCAGGCTTTCTCACCACAGGGGACCATAATCAACAATGGAGTATTGATCAAGAACATCCATTGTAACTATAATTCAATAAGAAACAAATTCCAAAAATCGCTTGAACTTCATTGATTCCGTGCCATAATCGAAAAGAGAATGAAAATTAAATCCAAATTTCTACATCTTCAATGTATTGATTGGTTCAACTTAAAAAGAAAAGAAAAAGAAAAGTCTATTCTAAAATATGCTGCTGAGTTTTCCCCTGCCTCCCCGCACAAATGGGTTTCGTAAAAATGGGAGTACTTTACCAAATCAGGCACGCCATTTATATCAACTTTCAAATCGGGCCTGGGATTCCGCCCGTGGATTTCTAAAATAAATGGACCAAATTTCTCCGGCTTTAGGGTCGTAATCCATGAATCCGTCGCTGACATGAAATCCGGTCTAGTCCGTCAAGTCCGCGCGACTCGGGAAACCGGGTCTAAACGCTCTTTACTTTGTTCTCGTAATTGTCGAGCTACGACTACGATTTTTTTGTTGCGACTTGTTTCTTCAAATGTGCATTTGATTAGTGGTCGCGGTACATGAATTCTCTTTGTTGCATCATGTTAGTTGTTTAGTGAGAACCTCGTTGCGAACCCCTCGCTTCAGAATTAGTGTCGCGACCTCAATTCGATGCCGTCGCTACTCGCTCTTTTCATTTCATCGGCATTTCTCGTGTTTCGACTCCGACCACGTCGCGGACATCATTTATGTTGTCACTTTACTTTCGTCACAACTTCCTTTCAGTTGCGACATCATTCAAATATCTCAGCCTTCAAGCAGTCACGATCAAATTTGTTTGTCCGCTTGTTTTCATTTATGACGTGGGACATTTAGGTCGTGACTAAGTAGTTTCTTTAATCACCTAGACCTCGCTGCGAATTTCAAAAGTAGCGTCGCGACCTCATTTATGCTTCGCATCTATGCTGATCTTGTCAGAACCACGCTTGTCTTACCCTTAATAAATTATGTGTCGTGACTCAGCCACCTAAGCTGCCGCAACCCGGGGGTCGCCTCGCTTTCTCATCAAGATTCTGTCGCGACTCGTTTACAAGTCATGATACCATTTCTTTTTGGAGTTAGGCCATCGATTCTTGGCCATGTTCCTTTCTTTCATGTTGTGACTTTAAATTGTTTGTCTATTTATCGCTCATTGCCGACATAGGTTTTTGGTAGGTCGCGACTTAATAAGCTTTCTTTCCTTGTCGAAGGGAATCTATGTCACGACTCAAAAGCATGTCGCTAATAGACTTCATTTCTCCCTATCCTTTTCTCCGAATCCTCACTTTAGTCTCTGCCAATTTCTCTCATCCAAATTTCTTATCGTCGTGATCAAAAAACATGCTCTTAATCAATGGTTGCCTTTATCACTTTCTGTTTTGATGTCAGTAGCTTGATGTCGCTAATTACAATTTTTGTCGTTTAATTCGACCGCCTTTCCCTTTTTCTCGTATTCTCAAAGTCACGACTTCATTTCTATGTCGCGACACCATTTATGTTGTTAGTCATTTTGATCCTTGGTCTCAACTTCCCTTTCATGTCGTGACATCATATCTAATTTTCTGCCCTTGTGCAAATTGTGACTTCGATTACTTACCTGTTTGTTTTCTTGTCGCGACGTGGACATTAGGTCGCTGTAATTAAGAAGTTTCTTAATCATCAGAATTCTCGCCAGAACTTCAAAGCATGTCGCGCAATCGCTTTTCTTCCCATCTTGTCGCAACCTCATTTTTGACTCATAATAGTTTCCCATCAATTCATCTTCTTTTCTCGTCGCACCTAGAAAGTATGTCATACTAAATGGTTGCTCTTCATGCTTATGCTCGTCTCAATCGCCACAAATGTGGCCAATATAAATACTGTCACTCTCATCGAGTCCCCAACTTATATTTTTGTTGTAACCTTAAATCATTTGGTAGAGACCTTTGTAAACTCAGGTCATAAGCCATTCATAGTCGCTAACTCAATTATCCGTTGTAACCATAGCCAACTCTGTCGCTTAGCACCGAAATCCTTCCTCAAGCCCTTTTCTCCGTCTCAAGAATCCTTTCACACAACAACTTTCATTTAGTATAATATGACTTCGTCACATAAATTCCTCACCTCGCTATTGAACCTGCTTTCATCCCTCGATCTTTGTCGAATTTTCATTTATGCTATAAATTTCAAAATATAAATTTGGTAAATAGTACATATTTCAGATAAAACAAGCAATTACATTGTAATAAAAATCAGATAAATGGACTAAAAATTCAATGAGTTTTTGACTCATCATGTAACAATGTAAGCTTCATTTTCAATTTGAAAACGCTTACAGAGTTTTAACGAATGCCTTCTTCAGATCAGAATCATCACTTCTACCAATCAAAATTGGCTCATTCTCAATCTCAAAACTTCCCACTAATCGAGATGGTCACAACTCTTTGTGCCCCCAACGGTCGAAACAGATTAGTTACTACTGTAGGGAACAAGTCATCAAATTGATGACTTGTGACTCTACATTTCCTTTGTTCGTCTATCTCACATAGATGATGACTTTTATCAAACATCATCCTTTATAGGAAATTGATCTTCAGAAAGTGACATCTCGACCAATTTCGCTTAATTCGGCCCATGAAATCCTCACCAATAAATACAAAACCTTTGAGCTTCTCAGAGTATCGTATAAAGACACATTTCTTTCCTGGTCCTAACTTACTACATTATGAGAAGTGTCATGATATCGTCGCAGATCTCTGCAAGGATGTAGCGCCAATTCAAATAAGGTTTTCTACCTGTCCATAATTCATAAGGTGTTGAGGATACCGATTTGCTAGATACTCGATTAAGTATATAAGCAACATTCATCAAAGCGTCTTCCCAATATTGTATTAGGAGATTAGCTTGTGTCATCATTGACCTAACCATTTCAAGCAAAGTTATATTTCTTCTCGTTTCGGGCAATGCCCATTTTGTCATGAAGTTTTGTGAGTTGTTAGTTGTCTCAAAATGCCTTTGTCATTACACAGTTTCGCAAATTGTTCAGATAGATATTCACGGCCTCGATCGGTCCTTAATGCTTTGATTTTTCTGTCTAATTGATTTTCCACCTCATTAATATATTGAATAAAACAATCTAATGCTTGAGACTTGAGTAAACTAAATAGACATGACCGTTATCGAGTGTAATCATCTATGAATGTAATGAAATATGAGGCACCATGTCTCTGCCCTTACATTCATCGTGGGTCCACAGATATCTAATGGATAAGTTGCAAAGGAAGTTCCTCGCTCTTACAAAGCCTTTACTAAATGGTTTTCTCGTGGTTTCTTTCCCTTATAGGCAATATTCACAAGTGGATACTCAACTTTTGTGATCGGGTCCTACTGTAATTCATCACTGCAAGTCTATTCATTCTCTTTCACATATATGCCATAATCTAGCATGCCATACATTCACATTTAAATCATCAAGCAAATTGAATAAACAAGGAGAAACAGACACCACCATATAACATTCAAATATGTTTAGTGTTCAACACAATAAAACCATTCACATGTCCACAACCAAAATAAACTGGAAGATATGAAAATGTCAACAGAAGTTTTCATAAAATTCAAACACAACCAAGTCTTAGAAGAGTAGTAACAAAGACCAAGTTTTGTTTGAATTTATGGAGAATGTGTAAGATATCATGTATGTAAAGGATCCGCCTCTTGCAAGTCTAATTTGTATGTGCCAACTCCTTTCAATTTCGATCCTTTCAGACATTACCCAAGTAAATCTTCCGTGTGATTCACCCAGATTGACGAAACTCTACAAACTCACTGCCTCTTAGCTATAAGGTGCGTGGCTCTCGAGCCCACGGCCCACATAGGATGTGCTTCAATGAGCAAAACAGTACTCAGAAACAAAAAATACATAAATAGAGTTTGTAATGAAGGCGCTAAGATAAGACAATACATTTTCTACAAGGTATTCATGAGCAAATGACCTATATTGCCACAATCAGAATATGTCATCCTGTCTTATCCTTTTTCCACTCGCGCTTCTCTCTATAGCGCCAGAAACTTCCTTTTACTTCCATCCCTCTCCTGCCTCATCGCCCTCTCGCTCTTTGCCTTTAAATTTTGAAAATTTCATTTTCGCTTAAATTGCCATAACATTCTGAACTAGATGTCGCCACATATGTCTGAGCATCAAGTTTAGCGGCCTCTAGGCGCTCATCCTCAAGTTCCAAAATGACGTGCTATGTCAACAAAAGTCTTGATGTTCTCATTATGAGTCATGTTTACCTTCATATGTTCCCAACTATGAGGAGGACCACACTTTCGCTGCCCGCGCGCTCGCTCGCAACCTGCACGTGTCGCCCACTCCACCAAGGCACAGCCCAGTTGGACTCATACCTCATTATCATTATTTGACATGTCCCTTAAATGTTGTTTCATCGATTTATTGGGACCTTTGGTAAGTGTCAAATTTGATAGTTATCCGTGCCTTAGTTTGGAGACAAGAGTCCCCACTTTTCCCTCTAATGCTAACCACATAGTATGTGCGCTGGGTACCGTCGGTATTCATAAACCAAGTCATCATTCATTGAACTGATTAAGATTCCTCGAGCAGTGGAATATTTCTTTTTCTAAGCATTATAGGCAGTTAAATCACGTCTAAACTGAGCATTGTTGTTATTACCCTCAACTGCTTGAGGTTCTTCCATTTCAGCATTAATGGTCTCGAGAACCTCTTGTTTTTCCAAAACATATTGAATTTTAAGATGCCATATATTATAATTGTCACCATTAAGTTTTTTTCACCTCATCAGATTTGCTATGATATTCTTTCGATGCGCCATACTCAAATCATAATACTACAAGAAAGTGCTGACATAATAATCAGACCACAATCTTATGCAATATATACACATCAATTCTCAAGTCGAATTGAATTACTAAAATACTTTATTAATATAAAGTAAAGTTCATAATGTTCCCCAATCAACACCTATATACCCGATATTATATATCGCAACTCAATTCAAATCATTTCGAGTTCATTTTCATATCAATTAATCATACTATAACTATGTATAAATATTATAATATATACATGAAAGAACATACATATATATAAAACATTATAAACAAGATAAGGTCATTACAATAATGAAATATATTAAGCATATTTACAATGAATTAATTTAAACAAAACAACAAACAAAATTTTTTTAATGTTTAACGTTCTCTCATAGGGATAGATTCAACAATATTCTCCCTCTAAAGCACAATAGTGCTTAACTTCTTCAACCATGACATTCCTTTGCCTTGCCTTCTAGGAAGACCAAGGTTGGGAACTTTCGCTTAAAAATAGCGGATTCGTCACAAATTATGCCATGATCGTCTCTAAAATAGATATACCGAAGTCTCATAATTGTTTGCTTCACCATATTCACTAATGAGATGGAGACTTCCTTATAATTAAGTATAAAAGTGTTGTATAGGAGCATCATATTTACTTTCCGTTGAATATATTCCGTTGAAATGATCACTTGAATCATATTATTAATACTTCTACATGTTCGATAAGAATGTGACCAAAGCTGCATTCAATACTCTGGGCGTAGATTGACTTTTGTAATAAATGAAGTCGTAGCCTTGACTTTACTAAGTCTCCTTTATAAGAGTTTGCTTCGTTATGGCATATTTCCCAGTGTGAAATCCGATAATGCCTAATATTGGACATCCTCCTTATCCGAGACATTTTCCTCTCTATGAATTCAAAAAAAATTCAAAGTCACACATTTATTAAATCTCTAGCCCTTTCTCTCTATTATTTTATTAATTATACATAATGGTATGTAATAATTTAATCTGAAATATTAGATACCAAAAATTTTAAAAAATTTGATAGGCCAAGGTGTGCAAAAAATATTCAGTTATTCAGGCAAAAATCGGCAAGCCATTTGTGCAAAAAACAAAATTCTACTCAAAAAAAAATTTGTTCTCGACAATTTAAAATTAAAAAACAAGAGGCTACCAGAAACAAAATTTCGCTAAAAAATCGTTTCCAAATACTTCTTATGAATAACAAAAAAAAATTGACAAATAAATCTCTCACATGGAATCATAAATGTGACTCTAATACCAATGTTGAATTTTTTCAGATAAATAAGTATAACGAATTGATTTACTTATCTTCTTCTTCAGATTCCACAACGATAATCACGCTCCTAGTCGATGAATGTACTACTAGAGTAAACCCAATCATTCACAACCCAATCTACTTCTTTCTTACAAAAATTCTGCGTAGAGATATCCTTTCTTTGTCTCCTTTTTGTGTAATTGCTTTGTATAATCGTTATGAATGGTAGTAGTTAATATATATATAGAGAGAGAAATATATATATATATATATATATATATATATATATATATATATATATATATATATATATATATATATATATATAAAATTGTCAAACTCAATAATGGGCGCGACCCGACCCAATTCTCTAACACTAGCAAAGAGCAACGCCTAAAATTGGGAACTACATCGCATGGATGCATAATGCATTTTTACAGGGTGACTTAGAGGAAGAAGTGTACATGCGTATGCCTCTTGGCTTTTATTCTAACAAACCAGGTACGGTGTGTTGTTTGGAAGAAATCTTGTATGGTTTACAATGTATGTTCCTGCTGTTTGGTTTACAAATTGGTTAATGCATTAAATGGTTTTGGCTTTAGATAATCACAAATCTAATTATTCTTTTCATGTTGCGCTTCGATGGAAGGTACAAATTAATGTCCTTTTATATGTTGATGACCTCATAGTCTCAAGAAACGATCATGTAGCCATTCAACTCTTCAAGGAATATTTGAGCGATTGCTTTCACATGAAGGACTTGGGAGTGTTGAAATACTTTCTAAGCATCGAGGTTGCTCATAACTCTGAAGGTATTCATATTTGTCAAATTAAATATGCTTGAATATTATTTTCAAGTCACTTTCGCTATTTCATTCAAGTTTCCACTCGAACAAAAATCATATTTCGTAATAACAAGAGTTCTTTTATTTAATCCAAAGAAGTATCATATTTGGTGAGCCGACTTATCTATCTTTTCGTTACTGCTTGAGTTATCTTACAACGCATACGTGTCGTTTAATTCATGCAACAACCATAGGAAACGCATCGCGTCAGCTCGCAGTCGCTTGTTTTCAAAGGAAAGTCCATGACAAGGTATTGCGTTACAATCAAAGAACTATTAGTCGGTAAACTATATGCCACGGTGTGATCTGGTATCATAAGTTGTCCTCTACTCGCCATTCTTTAACTGGTTGGTATATTCATTTTGGAAGTTCACTAATTGCTTGGAAGAATAAAAAGCAACATACCATTTCACGTTTGTTAGTTGAAGCGATGTAACACCTATGGCTATAGATTGTCAGGAATTGAAAATGGCTAAAGAAGTTGCCTGCACTGGGCGCGGAACACAGATCCAATAAATGTATCAGGATACCAAACAACCTTGCATATTGCTGCCGATCCGATGTTTCATGAGTGAACGAAGCATATCGAAATAGATTATCACTTTGTTCGTAATGAATCGCATCTTGGTGTCATTCAGCCTATGTTTGTTTCATCTGGATCACAACTTGCTGATATCTTTATTAAGGCATTAGGTCGCAAACACTTTGAGTCTCTTTTTAGCAAGTTGGGCATTTGTAATTTTCATGCTCCAACTTGAGAGGGGGTATTGGAATATTTGCAAAGAATTCATTTGTTTTAGGAAGTAGATATTTGTGATTGTATTTTAGGAAGTAGATTAGGTGGAAATCGGTTTTACCTTAATTAGGTTATTCTTTACTTGATTTTCTGTTGTTTTAGTTTCTCATTCTTAGGCTTGTACAAATATATATATATATATTTATAGAGATATAAGGGTGTGATTCGATGAATGAAGGAGGAAGGGTTTTTTATACCTAAAGCAACATTCTCATTGTTCCATTACTTGTTTGATGTTTTATATTATAATTATGTTATTATGTAAGTGATATTAATTATATTTATTTCGCATATATTTCATACTCTAGGTTCAGTTTATGGGTTATAGTTTATATTATTCCTTAGTTTAGCTTTACTTTGTATTTATTTCCCTTTAATATTCTCACTTATCTCTTTCAGACATCTATGTGTGTAATCCCAAATTGCTGCCAGGATTTCTTCCTTTTATTTTATGCAATCCCACATCGAAGTAGACAATGGAGAGAGGTCTCATTTCTTATAAAATGGCCCTCCCCGAGCTTCAGAGGAGAAAAAGCCAAATCATGTTTTCTCCACCAAAAAGCCGGGAGACCCTAACGACTCTTAATTAAACATTTTTTGAGAATAAATTATGCACAAATTTCATATAATTTAAGCTCTATTAGTTCCTTAAATTTATTTTCTTAAGGAGATTATGAGTTTTCCATATTGAGTGGTGATACTGGGTCCATGGTCTCAAAGTTTGTGTACGCTTGATGGCTTTGGGAAAATCATTTATGCAATTTTATCGATCCCTGGGCTTTAGTACAATTTTAACTTAAGAGGCGACTCATCCTGGGGTTCCCATTCCATCTATCTAGGGCAAGTTTTCGACTTTCTTTTAATTCTTCTTCTTTATATAAGAATTTTTTTTTTAATTAATTGTCTTGTATATATATTAAATTTATTGTTATATTTAATTAGTTATTTAATTTATAGTCTTATTTTTTTATTTTCCTTGCAAGTATATTGTTGCTTTTTGTTTATTTAATTAAATTGGTTGTTAATGTTGTTTTAATAATTCAATTTATTTTTCTTTAACATATGAACTATCACCCACCCTTAATTTAATAAAATTCCCAAATTTTAAAAATTAAAGTTCTAAATTCTTCATTTCTCAATTTTAAAATTCAAATGTCCAAATTTCAAACTAAATTCTCAATTTCTTATTTTCTAAAATTCAAATTTAAATCTTAATTTCCCAAGATTCAAATAGTCTCTACTTAAATTTCAAAATTCCCACTTCTAAAGTTCAAGTCCAAAATCTAAATTTTCAAAACTTCAACTGGAACTTCCAATTTTAAAATTTCAATTTCAAAACCCGTCTTTCAAAAATTTCAACATTACTAAGCACTTACAATTCATATAAAATCGAATCTTTTTGCAGTTAATTTATAAAATATACAATGTCCAGTTTTTTTCTCCATATTCCATTTATCCTTTAATAAATATTTCCGATATACGATTTATAACCAATTTCTTAATTAAATGCGAATTGTTTGAATTTTGTTATTGCACTAACATTGTTTCCCTAATTGGTAGCGCTCTAACATGTCACCTGTGTATTATACCATTTTTCATCTCGACTCTCATTGATTATTTATTTATATATGTCTTGCACGCCAGTATTGTTATCGCTTATATTTATTCATTACTGATTAAATAAAAGTCATATTTTCCTCATTTGTTTAAGAGAGACTGACTTGGGCTTAGAGGTGCTATAAGCCATCATACTCCTTCCCGATAACCTCGACCCTCGAACCTGTACTCTGCTTTCCTGCACTAAATATTTTCTTATCAAGAAATACATTTGTAGCTTTTCTTCTTATTTTTGCTTTCCCTTAAAATAAAACAAAATAAGCCAGCGACTCCAAACCGTTATCTAAAAACGGTTTTTCAAAAACGAACATAAAACTCGCCTTTTATGGCAAACGCATAATAACAAAAATACGGCCCATTAAACACCCGCGATCTATTGGGACAATGAGTGCGGTCAAGCTTGAAATACAAATTAAGGAAAATGAGTTTTGATCGGCCGATCGATGACATTCTTTTGTGTTCAGATATAGTAATATCGAGAATTTTGATCTAGTCATCAGATTCTTCATGTCTAATTGTCAGACACAGATTGGGTCAGTCGACTTTATCTACCGATTTTTTGTTCATCTTGTTATGTCACTTGTTTCTCATTGTTCGTTATATACACATCATGTTCATCTTATACTCTT
The DNA here is from genome assembly GCA_016808115.1 of Tetrastigma voinierianum. Taxonomy (NCBI): domain Eukaryota; kingdom Viridiplantae; phylum Streptophyta; class Magnoliopsida; order Vitales; family Vitaceae; genus Tetrastigma; species Tetrastigma voinierianum. The sequence continues at coordinate 115,009 of JAEQBH010004474.1, forward strand.
ACTTAGATTATGTGTAGATAATGGGATTTATACTAAGGCTTTCGCACGACCGTCTCCGTCGTGATGACTACCTTTCTCCCGCATGATCATTGTCGCATGTCTATGTAGTGCACACGTATCCCCCTCATCTCCAAACCTCTAGTCTCTACGACTTTGTGTCTCTTAGTTTTGTGCTCTAGCTGAGACTTGTTGCTCCTAAATTTCTTGCTTTCGAACGGGAGCTAGTGACTAGAGCAAGGTCTAGTGACAACTGGCATCCATGTTTGTGAGCATCTCGGGAGGTGGCCAAATATATCGATGTCGATGAGTCCGATCTTCGAATACATCAGGAGCACTTAGTTTATTCTCGAGCATCGTAGGAGCGGCAGCCTCTACCATAGGCCGCCCTGATGTCCCGAGGAAGTGCATGTGTGTGAAGAGTCAGATGACCACCTCGCATGGGAGCGCCTCGTATTCTTCGCAGATCAGGAGGTCAGTGGTACCACTGTGAGTAGCACACCGCCTCCTCTCAAGCAGTGGGACCCCTTTAAAAGACTACCTACCCTCGCCTTTAAAGCCACCCATCGACCTCTCTAGTCGAGTTTAGATCCTACTGATTAAGACTCCCATCCTACATGTGGGTGCATCTGTGAACCTTCAGGGCCGGTTTTGTCATGATACGAATCCAGATTCCTCTATTTTGGTTTCCTCTCTAGGGTATGCAGAGATTGATCGAGTATCGAGTTTCCGTTGGGGCAATTTTGCATAGCGATGGATCGCTTATTTCACCTCATTATAGCAACGCCTTTCTGGTTCGATGCTGACTCCACTTTATTTGTTTCAGTTACACTTTCAAGATTCTCTGACACAGACCGGGACCATTTTCTTGGGTTAGAGTTGAGGGTAGATTAGTACGTGCATAATATCAAACATATATGGATCCACATGCAGAGGTTATTGAGCAGATTGTTGTCGTTGTCGCTGTGCTTCAGGATACAATACATGGCCTCGCCGTAGGATTGATGTACGCCAGCCCCAACTTTCAAAGACGCGAGGATATCCCGCCTGACATAGGCACCACTTCACCTCCACTTCCATCGATGGCCTCGGGACAAGATCGCCGCCATCCTCGCAGGCACCCGTCGTCGCCTGCAGGTCTACAGAGGTGATCCAGCCACATGCGACTATTCCAATCTTCGTACCATTAGTGCTTACGATCGTGATACGCAGAGCAGCAGATGCTTAGACAATTGAGAGTTGCAGAGGGTATGGATGTGTGGGATGGATTTGATAGTGCACCTGTGACCCCATCGCCGCTTAAATTTCGGATGCTTAACATGGATCGGTATACAGGCAAAGGATGTCCACGTACTCATTTGAGGATAGTTAGTTGATGAGGTACGTATTAACGAGCCAACATCACGCCGGATGAAACTAATCAATTAACTCGAGAGAGGGTATTGGAATATTTGTTGTAATTAGCTTGTTTTAGGAAGTAGATATTTACGATTGTATTTTAGGAAGTTAATTAATTGGAATATTTGCTATAATTAGCTTGTTTTAGGAAGTAGATATTTACGATTGTATTTTAGCAAATAGATTAGGTGGAAATCAGTTTTACCTTAATTAGTTTATTCTATACTTGATTTGTTTTAGTTTCTCATTTAGGCTTATATATATATATATATATATATATATATATATATAAGGGTGTGATTCGATGAATGAAGGAGGAAGGGTTTTTTATTCCTAAAGCAACATTGTCATATGTTCCATTACTTGTTCGATGTTTTATATCATAATTATGTTTATTACAAGTGATATTAATTAGTTTTATTTTGCATATATTTCATACTTAGGTTTTAGTTTATGGGTTATAGTTTATACTATTCTCTTGTTTAGTTTTACTTTGTATTTATTTCCTTTAATATTCTCACTTATCTCTTGTACATATGTCATTATTATATATAGATTTTTTATGTTATTTTTCTCTTGAATGAAAATTAAAATTATTCGTATGTGACACATTTTGATCCTCTCAAATCTTAGATAAAAAGAAGCACATCCCAACACCTTAACAAGTGCTTGTCGATGTTATTTATTTGTCCATTTAGAAAATTTATTTATAACCTCATTCTTGAAAAATTTTGCTCTCCATTTTCTTTCTCTAATTCTAATTTTCATGAGTTTCAGAATAAAATCCGATATTTTTTTTTTTATTATTAAAGTTCATTTGCTCCAAATGCAATTTTCTTTTGTTAAAATTACCTGATAAAACTTCCAATTTAAGTTTTTTTTCTTTTTCTTTTAATAAAATTATCAAATCATAACTCTAAATTCTAAATTTTAAGTCAAAGCTTTATTTTCCGATATCCTGAATTCAAGTTCTCAGCCCTCAAATTCCAAAGTCAATTTTTATTGTCATATAATTTCGATCTCAAAAATCTCTGACTCAATTCTCTATTTGACAAAATTTTATTTTAAGCTTCAAATTTCCAAATTTTCAAACGTGATTTTCAAAATTCCAATAACACATTATTAATTCCATGATTTCAATAAAATGAGATATTTTGGAGCTAATTCGAGCAATATTTAAACGGGCTGTGGTGGTGGCCCAACATATATTGCATCCTTTTAATAATTGATTAAGTGTTCATTAAATGAGTATTAAGTTGTTTACGATTATCTTATATTTATAACTACACCAACTTTGGTGTTTATTGATAATGTTCTTGATTCGTCATAAGTTACACACTTTCTTTCTTTCTTGGTTTCTTTTCGATGATGTTTACTTAATCGAAATTGGGTCAGAGCTATCGAATTGGCTTCTAAGCCGATCCGCTCTGACTCACATTCGCCCTCCGCAAATATAAACAAAAGGGATCAAGTGTGATTACCTGCCTCTCCGATGCCTAAAGCCAATTCTTTCCAGCCAATGTAAAAATCAACCGCTAGAGCAACGAATTTACGCCGCATTTCTTTCACCCGATATCGACCCTGCATTTATAATTGATGCTCGCGATAATCCTCCCACGGATGATGATACAAATATTTCTTCCATTGCGCAAATGATTTTATTTCTTTATCGTTAACCGATTAATAAGAGATAATTGATGAATAATAATTATAAAATATCTTACTTCCCTAATTGGTGGAGATTTAATTAGGGAAGTTGAGTATTTTCCTCTAACACGGGTCCTTTGGGCTGATTATATTGCCAGCCTTCTAGCGGTAAATTGCCCTTGGGGCCTATGCTTGTAGGATATCATTAAGGGACGAGCTATCAAATATGTTGGGCCTCGTTTCATTAAAATCACCTCTTAAGCCCGATATCTGGGCTTATATTCCCACTCATGCGTCTATTATTTTAAACCTAATCACTTTTAATGTTTGTTATCTCATGAAAGGAAGAGATATAATTAGTATATATATATATATATATATATATATATATATATATATATATATATATATACCATTGTTATTTATTTTTGGTATCCATATTTGATAAAATCAATTGTCCTAATTATTTTAACTTAATTATTAAAGACCTAGTCTTTAGGGGTTTAGAGGAGTGCTACGACTTATTACCGTACCTTCCTAATAGATAACCTAATAGACTTGATTTTTATAGACTTGTTTTTCCTATTAAAAGTCACGCAAGCAGATTTTCTTTCTTATTTTGCTTTAGTTTTAAAATAAAAATAAAATAAATAAAGAATTCCAAAACCGTTCTCAAAATGATTTAAAAAAAAAAATACAAAACGAGTCTTGTATTTTGAGTAAAAGACGCATCATAGTCAAAATACAATGTCCACACATATCTAATTAAATGTTTATTGTTTCAAAATATTTTTTTATAAAAAGGATTTCTGGTATGTGAGATAGTTCTTATTCTTTATAAAATAATTTTTCTTCTCCAAAAACAAATTTATTTAATTGACTAAATGCTAAATCACCTAAATCCTCCTTTAGTAGCTGTAAATCAAAGGCTTATCATCTTAGAAGCTTGATTTTGGATGATGAGTTTCTTACAGATTTGATATAATAGGTAAGCTTAACTTGGAATTTGACTTAAAAAACTTAAAATTACTATTTTACCTCTAACATTTTGTTCATGATACCCATAATTCTAATTTGTAATTTAAAGGATTTTATGAAAGGTACGTGATTAAAAATCCAAAAAAATTGTATTTTTTTTTTATGTGTTTTGAATTTTTTTATTTACCTTTTTTGTGAGAAAATGCTTTAATATTTGATTTTATTATTAAATTTATAATCTTGAGAAACTATTTCATAAAATTAGCAAATAAAACTAAAAAGATGCTTAATAGTTCTAAAAAACTAAAATACTTTGAAAACTATTTATATATTAAAAATAATTTTTAATTTATAATATTTTATTTTTAATCCTATGGAGAGACGTTTTTACAAATATTTTAAAAATGAAAACAATGAAGAATAATTAAAATATTTTATCAATGAATGACTTTTTTTTAAGGCTCTAAAAATTTTAAGGTATTATTGTCAAAAAAAATTTTTCATTCCAATTTTTAGTATTACCAAACAATTAAATAAAATTTAACAATCATCCCTATACAAGATTCCTAAACTAATCCAAACACTAAAAATGAAAACAAATTATTTATTCAATTCCTTGAAAAATAGGAATATAAAGAGTAATGAAGGTTTATTGAATGTGGCCATCCACAATTAACGAAGTCCATTCCATGTGGTCGGTCATTCACCACATTGTAATAAATTTACATTTACAACCGTTTTTTCTAAAAAAACACTATATTATTTTCAAACAATATATTTAAATTGAAATAAAATTAGACTTTAATTGCTATTAACAGAATGTTTTGGCTAAATATAAAAAGTCATAGAGTGATGTTTGGTTTTTTATTTTGTCAGAAGTTTCAATAAATTTCTTATTTAACTTTGTTTTTAAAATTTTCACGATTTGCCATCGAAATTTACGTAAACATTAATAAGAAATGAAATATATGAATTTGTTTATTCAAAAACTACCCATCAAAAGTAAAAACTCCATCATTGCCTAATAAAGAGGAGGGCTAACAACACTTACTATTAAGATTTTCAAAGTGAGGGTTCGCATCTGATCGACCCCATTCCTACCCCGACCCATTAATTTTTTTTAATTCTTAAACTGTCCCATTTAAAAAATTAAACAGATGGCGCAATGTGTTTCACGTGAGCAAGAAAATTCTCTAAACTCATTTATTTACATTTTGATTCTTTGTTTTTTTTAATATTTATTTTTATTATATTAAAATTAATATATTTCATAAAAATAAAATGTTATAGATTTTATAAATTATTTATTAATATAATAATAATTTATATTAAAATATAAAATAAAACAATAAAAAAATATTTTAAAATATAATCTAAGTAGACGAGGAGAATAACAATACCCGAACCCTAAAACTGACATTATAATAAACTAAACCTGCCTCATTAACGACTGGGCAGGTGGGCTTTTAACCCGAAACAACTCGGCTCCGCCGCCCATCCCTACTCACTACCCAATGTTAAAAAACTAAACAATTTAATACTTAATTATATTAAATACTATTAAACATTAAACTAAATATATATATATATATATATATATATATATATATATATATATATATATATATATATATATATATATATATATATATATATATATATATATTCAAGATAAATAAAAATAAATATTAAATAAAAAAACAAATCGTAAACATAAATTTTCGCTTTTATTCATCCAAAAACAAATGGTCACCTCAATCTAATAGTAATTCTAAACTTTTTATCTCCTTCAAAGAGCTTAAGTTTTGTCTTCTAAGTTAATTAATCTTAAAAGTTTTGGAACAAGTTATATAAATGGTTTTAGATTCTTTATAAATATTAGTTTTAATTGAAATTGGTTTCGAGGACATTTTGAAAAAATTATATCATATAGTTTTAGTAATTTGAAACATTACTTTTATTTAAAAATATTTTTAACAAGATCTAGTGATTTTTAATAATTATATTTAAATTTCAGAATATATATTTTCTTAGTCAAATAGGTCACGACTTGCCTTGTGTTTGTGAGGGTGATGTTACATATTTTGATCAATCCTCAATGGGAATATCTAATTTGTTTTAGACAAAATATTCAAAAAAGATTTAAAAAACTAAAAAATATTAATTTAAAATAGATTATTATAATAGTAACATGTTGTGCTGAATAAAATTAAAATAACCTATAATTAAAAAAATATTTTAGTTAAAAAATAAAAAAAGAAAAATATTTTAGTTAAAAAATCTTAGTTAAAAAATAAAAATATTTTAAAATATAAAAAAATTATAATTGGAAAGCATTTGAGCCATTTCTTTTCCTAATATTAACTATTAGGGATGTTGGTTAAAGGATCTCATAGGAGTCACGTTTGTTTTTTATTTAATGTTAAATATAAAATTATTTCACTTGATATTAAATAATATTTAATACATTAAGTATTAAATTATTTATTTGTTAATATTAGGTAGAGAGTGTTGTAGATTTCCTTTATTGGGTAAATATAGTGTTTTCTATGTATAAAATATGATTTTTTCAGAATAAAAAAGTAAATATTTTTAGTTTTTTTTATCTATTATTTTAAAATTCTAAAAATAAGTCTTGAAAAGTTCAAAATAAAAATCAAAAAATAAATTTACCTTTAGTGTCACGGACTCTATTAAAAGCGTGTTCGTGACCATAACAGAGGAGCTTAACCAAGATCAGCATGCTGTGCAATTTACTGTTAATATTTCAGGGAGAAAGCTAATATCGCAAAGCCCTGAGGGCCGGCTGTGTAATTTTCTGATGCCTTCCGTTGTTAGGTGAGAATCTAGAAGATTCGTGGACACCAACAGCATACCCGCCCCCAGAATTTCGGAGGCGAAGCTCCATCCAACATTTCCCCTAATTTTCTCTCGCAACAATCTGCGCCCCAATTCTCTCATTTTCTCGGAAAATATTTATTGTTTTCCCGCCTTCAGGGTATACAGAACAAAGGAAAGAGAAAAGGAAAGTTTTGGATTGGTGTTCTTGTATCGAAGAAAAGGAAAGGAATACGTGGACTGATCCAGGTGGTTTTTGTTGGTTCAATCGGTGTTTTTCAGTTTTCTTTTTCTCCTTTATATTTTGCGAGTGATCAAACTGATGCATTTTGGAATACGTCGGGATTGTCTGGTCATTGTAATCTGGATAATTTTGGTCTCCGTTGTTGGAAATTGGTCTTCCGTTTCGTTTTGGGTCTGAATATATTCCATTTTCATTTATTTCTGAGATTAATTTGTGAATTTTTTGATTTTGATATGAATTGCTTGTTCTTTTCTGAATTCTTAGGTTCGTAGGTGTAGGAATTGATGGACATTCATGATATTTTTGGAGAGTCCCGGCCCGTAAGTGTTCCGGCAAAGAGTGCAATTTATGTGTGGGGATATAACCAGCGTGGGCAAACTGGTAGGAATGGGAAAGAGCGTCAATTGAGGATCCCGAAGCAGCTCCCGCCTGAGCTTTTTTGGACACCCAGTCAGCTAATGCGGTGGTTGCGCACTGTTTGTGGTCGAGAGTACACTGCGCTGTGGCCTTTAGATGGATCACTATTTACTTGGGGTTTAGTCTCTTTACCTTAACATTCTCATTGAATTTATTGTTTTCTTTGGTTTAATGTGATGATTACCTTGTGAAGTATAACTTCATAGGTTTTTTGTATATGTGCCTATTTGTGCTCTTGTTTATTTCACGAATCAATAAAAACCTTACTACCAATTGTTTCACCGCCATGCTTCCGTCAGAGCCGTCTACTACATCATTCTGACGTCTTACCTCCCAGATAATTCACATCTCAATTTTAAGTAAACAATTCCTTGTATTGAGATTGATAGGTCTTGCTGCCTCAAGGCAAACTGCTGTGGTAGTGGGTACATTATGGATCCGCAGGTCTCTGCTGATCATGGCCATAAAACTACCGTTGGTCATTCCCTTGTCTGTGATTTTGTGGCCACCTCTACCTTAGTGCTAAAATGCAGATTCTTATTCTATTTCTCTTCATACTGCCACTCATTGATGTTATCTTCTTCGCTATTTAGTTAATTGTCTGCTTTACTAAATTCTGGGTTGTATTATTTCATACATGGGTTTCAGAATTCTTTAATAGCTGTCGGTAGAATAGAAATTAAAGCATCATTTTTCACTGAAAAACAAGTGCATGATAGAACAGTAAGAAAATGCTCAAGTATCTGCCAGAAACTACTTCTCCTTCTTTCTTCCTTCTTTCCTTCTTCTTCTTTTGATAATCTTTAACTATTGGATTAAAGAGATTGAATTCTTAAAATAGACCATGTTCTTAGTTGGTTCTGGCAGGTGGCCAGGATTTTGTTCCTTCTCTTTTCCTTGTTGTCATTATGCTGGTTAAGTGAGGTTAAATTATTTTGAGGTCTCAAAGATGGCCATCTCGATGTTTGGATGAGAAATGCTTATTTTTTCAGCTTTGCTACAAGGTAAGATGTTAAATTGTTTCAGGACATCTGGAATTTGAGCTGTTATTTTGCCTTAGAAAAAAAAAAAAAAAAACTTTCTGATAACATTCAGTGCAAATGCAGCCCTATTTACTTTTAGTGCAATTTATATAAATTTTTTTTCAGTCTGACTTCATTAAAATAAATTATCTTTATGATTTTAAAGTGGGAGATTGAGATGAATGCCGACTCTCTGGCCTTGTTTTTAGTATAACTTGTTGTAAAGCACTTCAATAATTTAAGAAAAATGCTTTTAAAGAATATATAAAAAAAGAAAAAAAGAAAAAAAGAAAAAAAAGAAAGATGCTTTTAAAGAAAAAGTTGTTTGGGGCTCAATAGTTCTTTCAAATGAAACTGGGGATGAGATGCTTATAGACAGGTTTTGGAGTTCAATTTTTCTTATATGAAGATCTCTTCATTATGCAAATCTTCTCAAAGAAGTGCTTCACTGGAAACTTCCAACCATACCAATTTGGCCCTTTGTTTGAAATGGAAAATACTCAAAATATGCTTGTTTGTTAGGACTTACTACCGATGCGTTTATGATTGGTTTTAAATGTTACTTTAGCTGCTGAATTGTTGCATGAAAGAAACCCCAAATGGAGCTTATTTATGATCCAGGAAATTTCTTTTGTTTTATGGATGTATTATGCATATATTTATTCTACTGATGAAAAATAAATTCTCAATGCGGATATTTTTGCATATACTATGCTTATAGAACAACATCAATCTTTCTCATTTATAAATGGCTGCCATCAGGGGCAAATGATTTTGGTCAATTGGGGAATGGGACTGAAGAGGGTAGGAAACACCCAAAGAAAGTAAAGCAGCTGCAGACTGAATTTGTGAAATCTGTATCATGTGGAGCACATTGCACTGCTGCAATTGCTGAACCTCGTGAGAAGGATGGAGTCATCTCAACAAGTAGACTTTGGGTCTGGGGGAAAAATCAGGTAGTATTTGTGATCTCTGTATCCTTAACATTCCCTTTTAACCTCTGATACATCTTTTTACTCTCTCTTTCTAAATATATTAATATGTCTTTTTCCTGTATTTACAGGGATCAAACTGTCCACGTTTGTTTTGGGGAGTTTTTACTCCAAATACGGTATTTAATACACCTTAACTTCTAATAATTTCAGGTTGATGACATGGAATAATACTCTGTTTACCTACAGTGTCAGAAGCAAACTAAGTAAACTGCATGGGCTGCATGACATTATATGTGCATGCTAAGCTTAATAACTTTTATTATAGTTATAATATGGGGGATTTTCATTTCTTAACAGTTGTGATAAGTCTTCCAATTTATCTTAAATGTACATGTTGGAAAAGTTTTTTGCTTGTAAATATCCCAGGTTTTTACTAATCTGATTTAATTGTTCTGGATTTACTCGTGCTTGGTCTTGTTCGGGCAGATTTTCAGGCCTATTTGAGCTCATTCTTCATCCTTATAACTTATTTAATGCATTACTAAGCACGTTTTTTACAGTGATAGATCCGAAATACATGAACATTTTTTGTATAAACTTCAAGTCAAGTATTATTGCCTTAGAAAGAGGGATCAGTTGCTATCTTTATACAAAGTTCAAAGATTACATTCTACTCTTTGTTTTACCACCTTATCATATTGGTGTTGAAGAACTTAAAATTGCATAAAATGAGTAAAATTCATAGCAAATTATTTTTTAGAAAAACAACTAAAGATCCTTGAGGTAATGCTTTCTGTTGATGGAATGCATATTGGTCATACAAAAGAAGGATCTGAAATGTTGTTTTGTGGCTAGGAACTTAGTACTTTAGAGAGGATTAGGGATGATTGGTTTTTTTGGTGAATATTTATCATAAAATAACGCTATACATGAACATCTGCTTTGGCTGCTCTGGAACTCTACTAGATGGAACAACACTTTCAAAGAGAACCTTCTTCTCATATTTTGGCATGAAGAAAGTGCCCTTATAACAATTATTCTTTCTTTATTTTACTTTGATTTTAATCCAATCATAGGTTCATTGACATAATATCTTGAATGAGAAAAAAAGAAAAGAAAATCACACAATTAGATCACTCGAAAATACCAAAGAGACACTCGTAATCTCGTGCAAAGAGTGTAGAGGTTGGAGTCATCTTCAAGACACAACATTGAGAATGCTCATTGAACAAACAATTCAATTAGAGATCTTGGATCAAAGGTATATTGAACTCCAAATACATGTTTGATCGTTTGTATAGACATACTCTTTGGGTGCTACGAACCAATAGGAGAGCACTCACCCATGGTGGACTTACCCTTTAGATGCTTTCAACAATTATTCACTCTACATGCGGCTATGCACTTGTCTACCCACTTGGTTGCCTAAAGGTTTACCATGGATGATAAGTAGTATGTTAAAGGTGTATCCTTTTGTTCTCTCATACTAGGAATGGTCCTCTTATCGTTCTAATGCCCACAACTGATATAGAGTCATGATGTAGCCTCAATCAATATGGGAAAAATGTAATTCAGGTTTATATAACTATTGATTGGGGAGGTATCTTTCGTAGTTTACATGGTGATTAATTTCAAGGAAAGGGGGTTATAACTATACAAAATATGAAAATCAAATACAATAGTGGATTTGGTGGTGACTAAACCATAACTTGTTTAAATATTTTCATTTCCCTTTTAAATCCAAGCATTCACGTCCAGGTAGCCAATTGACTCGATCGCAAACAATGCTAGAAACTGTCCTTAACACATGACCGATTAAACATCCCACTTGTAATCGCAACAATACAATTGTAATTGAGCTAAACATCGTGGTTCTTGTGAAGCCAATTCAATGAAATCATTCAATAAAACAAAAGAATTATATATTCTAAAATAATAGATCCACCCAATAAAAGGAATCTTCATCTCCCAAACTCTAGAATTCTTAGGCAAGACCATACAAAACCCGCCATAAGACCAAAACAAACTCTGTTGGACTAAGATTAGAAATAGTGAATGTATTCACTCTCATAGTTGCAAATTATAGAAAGCAAGACAAAAGAACTGAAGGAACTGAATTCCTTGCATTTTTCATCGATCCATCAGAATATATATATATATATATATTGTAGAAGAGAAAATAACTCTTTAATTTTCATTAATTAATAAAGTGAGGGAACATATATATTTATACTCTAAGTGGTAGAGCAAAGGAAGAAAACAAAATTAGAGTCTAATTAGGAGACTAAAAAGAAAAGGAAAGAAAGGATTCCTTAATGGATTAGGAAACTAATCCTTAACACTTCCCCTCAAACTGGAGCATATAGGTCAAATGGGTTACATATGTACTTAATCATAATGCATCAAGCTTGTTAGACATGTACTTAATTCGATGGGAAGATTTGGGGTCGTTGGAAAAGTCGTCGGAATTGATTACACGACGAGTTGATGTGACCGGAGTGAGACATGACCATAAGATGACACCAGTGAATCGATCGCACGACAAAGTTAACGCGATCGAAGAGGGCTCCGCAAGCAGATTGTCGGAAGTGCGAGTATCGGGGTGCCGGCGGAATCGATGGAGACGGGTCCATCCGAGAAAGTCCTCGCTCGAGACTGCTGGCCCACGGTGGTCGTCCGCCGTGGAGACGGCCCACTCGAGAAGGTCCGCTGGAGATGTTTCACGAGAAGGTCCGTATGGTCCTGTTAGAGGGCGGTTCGTCGGAGAAGGTCTGTCGGAGAAGGTTTGTCAAAGAAAGTCCATCGGAGAAAGTCCGTCAAAGAAGGTCCGTCGGAGAAGGTTTGTCAAAGAAGGTCCACCGGAGAAGGTCCGTAGTCGAAGAAGGGTTGTCGGAGAAGGTCCATTAGAGAAGGTCCGCGGGAGAAGGTCTCGTGGCAGACATGTTCGCGAGAGAGGTCCACTCGTAGAAAAGAGGATGCTTCATAGGAGAGGGGCCAATCTGAAATAGGGTTTTCTCCAGCTTAAAAAGAGGCCGTAAAGGCCTTATACCATGTGAAGAGAGAAAATAATTTTGGTTTTCATTACTTTCTACTGAAAAGTGAAGGAACATACATATTTATACGTTTCTTGCTGTTAGATCAAAGAAAGTAAACAAAATTAGAGTCTAATTAGGAGACTAAAGAGAAAAGGAAAGAAAGGATTCCTAAATGGATTAGGAAACTAATCCTTAACATATACAAAAGCTAATCTAACCTTTCTAATATATTACAACTCTATAAGACAAATTTCCTAATAGATTACATCTCTATATGTAAAGTAAATATATGCTATAACGCCCCCCTTCAAGTTGGAGCATAGATGGTTCAATCACATGCCCAACTTTGTTACATGATAATCAATCCAAGTTCTATCAGAGCTCATGGATATCACCCACTCGTCTCCGCCACATATCCTCGTAAATCGCTCAAAGCTTGTATTTTCTCAAGAATTTAACGATCGTCATCTTAATGCTACCGTTTGCCAATATCATTGGCAATACGGTTACAGCCCGCTGTCACACTGGAGTTTCACGGATCAGGTCTTTAATGTCACTCCATCAAGAGTTAATGGTGTCGCCATGATTTCACATACCTGACCGCCGCCATCGCCTCTATATTCGGGGACTTTACACTAGACGCGAGAGACAACACTGCTTCTTACACATCCTTCCATGAGACTAGATTCCCTTAACCAAAGACGCAGGAACTTGTAGTGGACCTCCTGTCCTCCTTAGATCCTACCCAATCAACATCCGTGAAACACTCAAGTCTATTATGCTCATGATTACTATATAAAATACCATGTCCTGGGGCTCTTTTCAAGTAACATAAAATTTGCTCTACAACTGCCCTCACAACATTGATCGAGTGGGCAATATCAGGATGAGTGACTGTAAGGTAATTCGGCTTCTCAACTAGTCTTCTATATCTCTTAGGATCCTCAAATGTTTCGCCTTCTCTAGTAAGGTGAACGCCTGGAATCATAGGAGAACCCGTACGGTTTTACTCCTACTACCTTCCAAATACTGCATAATGGGACAAGACATATTTCGAGATAAGATTCTATGTTTGCTTCAGATAACTTCAATGCTCTGCAAGCACCTAGCATCCCTCCTAAGTCCTTGTACGAATCGCTCTAAAGAGTGACTTAAGAGATGAGATACCTTGTAGTCACCCTAGTGATAATACAATATCATTCACATACACTACCAATGTATCGATACCCGAACTCGGGAGTCTCTCGTAGAAGACCGAGTGGCCGGGATTTACTTTGTATGCCACCCTCAACTGGCAAGCAAATTCTACTAAACCATGGCTGGACTCGTTTCAAAACCATATAAAGACTTCAAAGATCCTAAAAATCCTCCATTCCTCCTCGAGCAACAAACCACGGAGGTCGCTTCCACATAACCTCCTCCATAAGGTCGCCATGAAGACAAAGACATTCTTAATATCAAGCTTCATGAGATCCCAATTATGCTTGACAATGTGGAATTAAAAACTGGGGTCAGATGTTATCTAGCAATAAAAAGTACTCCAATAGTCCGCATCACAGGTCTAGGCATACCCTTTAACAACAAGGTGGGCTTTCAATCGAGCAATGGATCCATCGGGATTAATCTTCACTGTGAACACCCAACGACAACTATTGACTTTCTTCCTAGCAGGTAAACGAACCAAGTCCCAAGTACCATCATATCGACACATCCATCTCCTCTATCATAAATATCACATAACTGTGGTGAGCGCGAGGGTTTAAAACCTTGTTAAAGCAAATCTAAATAGAGTCCAAGGATGCAAGAAAGGAACAAGAACGTGATGATAAGTGGTCATAAGAGCAAAAGGAGGAAATTGATTACAACGATCAGTTAATCGACGCTTATCTTTACGAGCAATAGAAAGATCATCACTAAGAAATTAACTGACGTCAAGAATGGGTGGATGGCTCGAGATCGGGGTAAGTTGGCACGAGTAGCCGACTGAAGTGATGTGGAGGCTCTACCCGAGCAAGGATGCAAGGTGTCTCGGATAGACAATGAGTGAGGCTAGAGTATAAACAAGCAAGTCTTCTTCCTCCCCCTGACACATAACAATAGACGAAAGAGAAAATGGGGTAGTCTCAAAGAATGCAACATCAGTAAACACAAAGTAGTGTCGAAGAGGGGGACAATAACACCTATACCCTTTTTGAACACGAGAATATCCCATAAAGATTCACTTTAAGGACTTTGGATCAAGTTTAAAGACTTGAGGATGGACATCCAGAACAAAGCATGTGCATCCAAATACCTTGGGATCAATAGGGAATAAGGGATAATTTGGAAACGGTTGGTGGTAAGGAGTAGCCCAATTAAGAACCGATGAGGGCATCTTGTTAATAAAAAAATAAGCTGTGGAGACTGCGTTGCCCCAAAAATGTTTAGGGATATTCATTTGGAACAAAAGGGCCCGGGGCAGTCTCAAGAAAATGTTTATTCTTTCTCTCAGCTACCCGATTCTAAGAGGGAGTATTAACACACGAGGTCTGATGGAGAATCCCATGTTGTAACATAAAAGACTGAAAAGGTTTCGACAAGTATTCCTTGGCATTATGACTTCTCTATGTTTGCACAAACATGAAATTGTGTTTGAATTTCAGCACAAAAGACACTAAAATGAGAAAAAAACTTAGAACGACTTCATTAGATAAAGCCAAGTGACACGAGAGAAATCATCCACAAAGGTAATGAAATATTTAAACCTAGTCGGAGACAAAATTGGACAAGGACCTGAAACATCATAATAAACTAACTCAAAGGAGCGGAAGCTCGTTTATTGACAAAAGGACTCAAATGCACTCGACGGCTCCCAAAGATATCGACACGACTCACGCTCAATGATATAGGTCGGAAACCGAGGATATAGCTTTTTCAACAAAGGGAGAGAAGGATGACCTAGACGATAATGTAATTCGAATGGGGTAACAACCCCAGAACAAACAACAGACTTTGACACCTCTATTTTAAGGATGTAGAGACCCTCGTATCAGAGTCGACCAATAATCGTTTCCACGAAAGATCATGAATCAAACAATGGTCAAGAAAAAGAATGATACTACAATTAGGTAATGGAAAGTGAGTTTATCTACAAAAAATTAAAATTAAAAGAGAATCGTGGTAAACTTAAAACTGAGGTCACAAAGTGATTATAATAAGAGGAGTCGAATGAATCGTCTCGACCCATGGACACAAGATGTCGACCCATCCTAGCGGTACACAGAGGTAGTGAAGGGGTGTGGACCGAAATGTAGTAAATAAACTGAATTAATTGTCATGTCTGTTTGCTGGCTCCAGAGTCAATGACTCATGTGAGGAAGAGGAAAAATTATACGTGTTGGTTTTACCCGACTCCAACGGTATCAGATCGATGTGTATGAGATGCACTAAGGACTTTTGATGATGAATACTGAAATCTTCGATTTTTATTATGCAGCTTCCTACATTGTTGTCGTACATATCCTGGATCATGGCAATAATGACACATAATTCCTTTTGAGGGTTTCTTGTTAGTCATAGAAGCAGATCTAACTCAAATAGGTCTCTGAAAGTCCGAAAAATACCAAAAAATAGGATCTTGCAAGGAAAAGGAACACATTTCCACGAAAAACACCACACTTGAATATATTTTGGTCCCAAAAAACCACAAATCACCTCTTGATGTTACTAAATCTCGAAGGAATCAAGAAAAGTAGGAAGAAACCCAAGGAAAACAAGGTTGTTATACACAAAATTGGTCAAAAGACACTTTTCTGAGCTCTGGCAAGGGGAGGTAGGTAGCTGGGAGGGACTATTGGCGGCTCGCGACCAAAATCTGGTGGTCGGCTGTGAAGCCACGTGCCCTCACGTGCCATCGCATGAGGAACTGTGGCGAGAAGAAAAAGCGCGCGTGAGACTCACGTGCCTCTTCCTTCGGTTGCCGGACTTTGGGGATGTGCCGATCTCGAGGCGGTGCTCCTCCTTGTGTTGGCAGTGTGACTCACGGACCACCCTAACGTGGTGTTTCAAAACACCCCCCTATGACCCTCTAAGGTTCTTCTGAAAACCTCCAAAAAATTTGCCTTTTTTGGGGCAAACTCAAGCCCTAAGTTCTGATACCATATAGAAAGCAAGACAAAAGAATTGGAAGAATGAATTCCTTATATCTTTTTTTCATTGACCCATTGTGAATATATATATACAAAAACCAATCGAACCTTCCTAATAGATTACAATTCTATAAGACAAGTTTCCTAATAGATTACAACTCTATATATAAAGTAGATATATGCTATAACCAAATCAAAGATCAACTCTCTTTGTTATCCCTTTTGATCAAAGATCAACCCTTTGGCTAGCTTGATCTATGACTGCCCTTTGGCTCAACTTTATCAGTCATAAGAGGCTTCTTATTGTTATTTTTTTTATGGAATATATATATATATACACATATATATGTATATGGATTGTACCTTTTTCCTTCAACTTCCAATTCCTATGTTCATCTGAGTGGGACATATTGGAATCTTGTGTGAATCAATAAGGACCACCTTTTTCAAGCCTAAATACTTTACGATGATTGATAATGAAGTGGTACCTTGTTGAATGAAGACATATTTCTAACCTCTTAATGACTAATGATTAAGTGGTACACAAACTGTTTAGTTCAAATCTTTTTAGTTAAAAGGAGGGTAGGTTCCTACTTCTTTTGCTTGTAAGCATATTTGGTTGGAGTCAAGCTCACACCATATGGTTATCCAAGATGCATCTCCCTCTCCAAGATTTTGAAAAGGTACTTTTGGAACACCTGTAGGCATAAAATAATAGAGAAGAGAATCTCTAGCCAACCTTCCTGCAAAAGATCTTTATTTAATAAAGTAGCACATCCCATTGCACGCAGACAGATGAAAGGATAGCTCCAACAATTCCAATTCCATCTATTTTATGTTTTCATTCAATATGCCAAGAAAAGTCAAATTAAGGGAATCGATGACAATGATTAGAAGAAATATAAGAAAATGATGTTTTTCTTATTAAAAATGAATCAGTGAGTCAATATTACATAGCATAGAGACACTTATGTATATACAAAAGAATGGAATAAACCAGAGGATATTCTAAGAATATCTTAGGGAATAAACCATAGGATAGGATATTCTAAGAATATCCTAGGGAATAAATTAGAGGATATTTTAAGAATATCCTATGATTCTCAACATTGATGTCTCACATTTGCTACTTGTGGATGATGCTCTGATTTTTTGTTAGGTATCCAAGGATTAGATGACACACATGTGCTGGTTACTTATGTGGTGAGGCCATTTTAGGTGTAAGGATTTGGATAAAAGTTAACTTTTTTTTGTGGGGATGGGGGATGAGTCGGAGGATCTGGTGGCTGAGATTGGGTGTAAGGTTGGTAGCCTTCCTTCTACTTATTTAGGCTTACCTTCGGGTGCTTCCTTTAAATCGGTGGTGGCCTAGGATTAAATAGAAGAGAGACTTTGAGGAGATTAGTGTGGAAGAGGCTATACATTGCAAAGGGTGGAAAGATCACTTTGATTCGAAGCTTGATGACTAGCCTTGTTATTTATTTTATGTCCTTTTCCTATCCCTAGATTGGTTAGAGCGAGTATTGAACAAATTCTAAGTAATTTTTTATGGGGAGGAGGCGCCTTGAAAGGCGACCTCGCTTGGTGAAATGGGAGGTGATGTGTCTTGATAAGAAGAGGGGGTCAGTTTACAAGCTTCCATCTTTAATACAGCTCTTTCTTGTAAAATGGAGTTGGCAGTTTATGATTGAGAGAGATGCCTTTAGGAATCAAATAATGAGAGGAAAGTATGAGGAGCAAGGGGGTTGGTGTGCTAAATTTGTGAGGACTAGTTATGAGGTAGGGGTTTGGAAAGCGATAAGGAAGGAATGGGAGGTGCTGACTAGATGATTGGTTTTTGAAGTGGGTGATGGGGCAAGGGTGCTTCTTTGGAAGTATAAGTGGTGTGGGCTGGTGCCTTTGTGTGTTGCTTTTCCCTCTCTTTATGCTATTATTGCTGATTCTAAGAATGCCTTGGTCAATGATGTTTGGAGTCCGGATGAGGAAGGGGGCGGTTGGAACCCTTTATTCTTGAGACTCTACAATGATTGGGAAATGGAGGATGTTAATAAACTGTTTGTCGTGTCTAAGCCGGAAGATAGCGCAACCAAGCTTGGAGGATAAAGTAATATGGTGGTGGAGGAAAGAATTGGCAGTTTTTCTGTGAAATCCTTGTTTAAAGTGTTGGATTCTGCCACTCCTCATTTTTCAGCAAACATGATATGGCAACCAATGATGCAGCCTAGAATATGTTTCTTCGCTTGGGGAAGGGTTTTAACCCTTGACCAGATTCAAAAAAGGAAGGCACTTGGGGAAGAAAAGTTTTTGTGTCAAAGGAATGAAGAAATAATAGATCACTTTATTATTATATTTGTTAGTCAAGGGTTTATAGGAGCTCTTTTTTTCCTGCTTTTTTGGGTCTTTCCTTGCTCAATTAAGCAAACTTTGGCATGTTGGAAGGGACCTTTTGTTGGCAAAAAGAGGAAGGAAGTGTGGAGATCCGGGCCCTTATGCCTCTTTTGGATCGTTTGGAAGGCAAGAAATAAGATTGTTTTTGAAGACAAGGTGCTGTCCATCCAGAAGCTGAAGACCTCCTTTGTGTACTTTCTTTGGGCGGAGACTAAGTCGTGGATCAAAGAAGGCCCCAAGATAATAGTTGACTTCTTTGAGTGGCTGAGTTCTAAGTGATTGAGACGTGTTTGTTCAGTTTTTTTGTCAGCTGGGTGGTTGGAAAGGGTTCTGGGGGCCGTTCTCTTCTAGAGAGTTCCTATGTTGGCTCTTTTTCTTGTTTCATTTGGGCTGTCTTTTTTCTCTTTCTGTAGCTGTCTGCTTTGGGGGTTTGGTTTGCTTTCCTTGTACTTTTCTGAGTTGCCACTTTGGTGGCTCTTTCTTTCAATATAAATAAGCTTTTTACTTATGAAAAAAAAAGAAAATCCAAAGGATCTCCTTGGGAAGCTTAAGACTTGAGAGAAAAGTTGCATCATCTTAAAGAAGTGGGATGATTGTCTACAAGGAGAAGAGTGCGCGGTGAGGGTGAATTTGATGCTTTTCATATCTTAAGTGGAAAACATAGGGAGAAAGATGATGGAGGTTGGCGGTCTTGAATGTGAAAGAAGGCTATGGGGTTAAGCTATGGAGAGCCATAAAAAAAAAATTATAATTGAGACATTTTTTACGATAGAACTTTGCTGCAAGTAATGGATCGTTGGTGAACTTTCGGAGGGATAAGTAGTTTGGGCACAAGCTTTTGTGTTTCTCTTTCTCATCTTTGTATGTCTTAGTTATATCAAACAAGGTTTGAGTGATGGATTTATGGGACCAAATAGGTAAGAGGTACCTCAGCTTCATTGGACATTTGAATGATTGGGAGATGGACAATGTAGAAGAATTCTTTTCAAGGTTGCAAGGAATGATGGTAAATTATGGGGAGGATGAGGCGGTGTAGGCGGATTCAAGGAAGGATAATTTTATTGTTAAGGTTTTATATGTTCCATTAGCATTTTGGGTACTATATTCCTTTTTTGACAAATAATTGGAACATTGTGTGCCATCTAAAGCAAGCTTTTTTGCATGGGAAAGTTGATAGGAAAAGGTGTAGGCCTTCAATTAGCTTCAAATAAGAGGGTGAATTCTGTGATTACCTCCTTCTTCATTATTCCAAGACAGGGGTCCTTTTGCGATTGCTTTTGTGTGCAATTTTCCATTAGGGTGGCATGGATTCTTTGTCTATAAAAGAGGCAAGAAGGTTTGGAGAGTTGTTCATTCTGCATTTTTTTTAGACCATATAGAAAGAAAGAAATCAAAGGTCGTTTGATAAAGAGAAACAATTGGATCAAGCCTTGGGAGGTTCTTTTCTTAGAACAATGTTTTGTGGATACACATATTCATATCTCAGGCCTTTAATTAGTTCCGTTGATTGGTTGATTTTCACTAAAAGATGGAGTTGTTTATCATGTTCTTTATTTTTCTTTAATGCAATGGGTGTACATCTTCTGTTTCAGCACCGCATTTGTTCGGGGGTTAATTTGTTTATAAAATCTTTGACTTGCCTATATGTAAATAAAAAGAAAAAATAATCAATTATTACTTGATTGTGATTCAAACTTGGATGATGTAGACGATACACACACACACACACACACACACATACATAAAGAAAAAGCAAATATGAGATTATGTTAATGTTACTAAGTCTTTTTAAGCACATATATAATTTTAAATTCCATTTTATTTTTATTTTCCGTAGATCATTCGCCAAGTTTCCTGTGGAGCAGTTCATGCAGTGGCTTTATCTGGAGGAAGCGCCGGTCCAAGCTTTCATCAGTATTTCCTCTAAATCTGTGGACTCCGATCATTGTCTTAATAAAGAGATTTACCAAATAGATTTGAAGTCTTTTATTATAGTGCAAGCACTTTTTTATATATTTAATTAAGAATGACATTAAAAAATTGATGTTTTATTTAACAGTTAATTTCTTATATGGAAAGGAAAACTGTGCTTACGAAGGAATTTGATGAGAAAAAGAAAGAGAATTAGATGGAAACTTATGAGAATATGGAGTGAAAGAGAAGACTCTAATTTTCTTAATAATTCTCAAAATGAATAATAATCCATATTCTTTTATAATTAAGCTTATTTGTAATTAATTAAATTTTTCCTTAAGGAAATGCAGCGTTTATCTTAGCTGAAATACTAAATTGAGTTATAAAATTTAAATCATTAAATCGAGGCTAATTTTAGTGGGAGTTCTTTTTGTAGACATGGAAAAGTGGGCTTTTGGGTCAAGTGAGTTAGGTGCATGACGCAGTGCATTTCCTTTGCTCCTTTTTGAATTCTAAGTAATGGAAGCTTTATTGATTTCTATGGTGTGTGGCTCATCTTTGCCTTGACCAGACTTGTGTTTGGCTGATCTCTTGGTATCTCATGTAGTTGTTGGAAGTCAACTAACTGCCAGGTAAAATCAAAATCTCCAAGGATAATATTTCTCTTGAAGATCTGTTGGCAGGTGTTCGGACTCATTTAATTATTTTTGGAATTCTTTTAGTCGATCTTGATTCTTCTTTTTGTGGGAAGGATAGGTGGGAAAAGAAAGGAAGAAGTGGTGCAGTCTGGGAGAAGAAATAAAGATTCAATAGGAGCCATTACCATCGATAGGTGTTTTGAGAAATGGAAGGTGATGATCCACTTAGAAAAGTGTGGTTTGAAGGTCTCAACCATCAATAGTGGTTTTGAGAAATGGAAGGGGATGATCCACTTAGAAAAGTGTGATTTGAGCTGTCTCACCCCACCAAATGAAGCTTTGATGTGGCTCGCCTGCTGTATCATATGTTAGTATCGTGAAAATGGTTTCTTGGAGGAGATTGAGGCCATGCCGAGATCGGAAAATAACCATCGTCAATTTCTTGAGACCACGATGTACATGTTGGGGAATAACCACCCAGATTCAGAGCATGATGCGAATATAGGGTTGTGGCGGAGCAGGAGGAACACCGGTGATTAATCTCTGTTTAAATTGGTTATTGTGCTCCATGGTCTGGCTGATGAAAGTGGAGCTCATGCACGATAGCGCCGGGTCTTCAACAACGGTGGACATTCAAGAACCAAGTTATGTGGCGAAATGCGCCGCATTGTTCTTTGGAATTAATTTTTGAAAGGGAATTACAGCAGATTACATGTCACTCCACTGTGAATCCTTGCTGGAGCCAACATTTCAAAGTGAGCATATGGGGAATGGGTGTTTGTTGTAGATGTAAGATTACATATTGGAGGTCGAGACAAAGATGCAAGTGAGGATGATCCAAGGGAAGTTCTTTCAGTCAAGTTGGTGAGCTCTAGCCTAATGAGAGATGGTGTAATATGTGGTGTGTGGTGATCTTATCACGAGAGAAGGTGGAGTTCTGCATGCTAGGGTAATAGGTTGTGCATGAAAACTTTCCGTTGGGACTTGCATGTTGAGTTGTGAAGGAAAGAAACAAAACCAGTAAAGAACCTTTTTCCTCTGAGTTTTTATTTTTTATTTTTTATTTCAAAGTGAGCATATGGGAAATGGGTGTTTGTTGTATATGTAAGATTACATATTGGAGGTCGAGACAAAGATGCAAGTGGGGATGATCCAAGGAAAGTTCTTTCAGTCAAGTAGGTGAGTTCTAAATTCTGATGAAAGAAGGTGTAATATGTGGTTTAAAGCATCATATCACGAGAGCAGGTGGAGTCTTGCATGCTAGGGTAATAGGTTGTGCATGGAAGCGTTACATTGGGACCTGCATGTTGAGTTGTGAAGGAAAGAAACAGAACCAGTAAAGAACCTTTTTCCTCTAAGTTTTTATTTTTTATTTTTATTTATTTATTTAATATTATTATTTATAAATTTCTTTCTTCTCTCTTCGTGACAGTGTGCTTCAAACCCATAAAATTAACAATAGTAGATCATGGGCATGATGGTGCTCGGAAGGTGCAAGACCTAGAAACGATACATGGTTTAAAGTGGAGTCTCCTGGTGTAGTGAAAGAGGTGTGTGGACTTTCAAACCATGAGGAAATACGTGAGGTGAGACTCCTGTGATAGAGCTTGCATGCTCAGAGTAAGATTGAAGGTGGGAATAGTTCCTGTGGGTGAATGCAAACAATGACTGATGAGTGCTCGGGCAGCCTGTTTTCAAGGTGGAGAATTGTGCGTGTGGCTCATCTTGTGTCACTAGACTTGTGTCTGGGCTGATCTCTTTGGTATCTCATAGTTATCAGTGCTCAACTAATTTGCTTTAACCCAACAATTTCTTCGCTATTTCCAAAGGTTTGAGACATCAAGATACGCTCTCACCCTTTCTTTTTCACTTTTGGCAATGGAGGTCATTCATTCCCTTCGTAAAGTCAGAAATTCATTCCTGCCAAGGAACTGATGTCGCTACATTATAATACTGGGTGGGAGTCCATGTGGAGTGGTTTCTTAGATGATCCTTAGGGATCGCTTATCCAATGAATGCGCAAATAAAGCAAAATCTCCGTGGGTTTCGTCGATTGACGGTTACTCGATTGACTTAAACTATTTTCAAACGAGAAGGGCGAATGATAGGATCCTAAAGTTTCCACTCTTCTCTAACTAGGTAACACTCATCTCTCACTTACATTCTCATCTAGGAGCCATTGATGAATGGTCTTTGATGGGGGATATAACTTTAAAAGCTTTTGTAAGACAAAGAATAAATGAAAGATATCAAACGCTTGCTCGGGGAGCGATTCGCATTGCTAGACTCTGGGATTGCATTTGAGATCAAGCACAACATGTACCAAGAATCTCTCAGCTCACACGTTGTCAAGAAGACGCCAAAACCAAGGTTTTATAAGAACTTTTAGCAAGTGTTTAATATCATACAACCATCAAGCATAAGAGAGTGGACCGAGTGTCATGTTATCCCTGGAAGGGATGTGAGTTTCCACCGTTAACCCTATCATGGAGGTTTAACCCATTAAAACTGAATTGATTCATAAATGCCGGAACAATAATATTAAATGAATTGAGAAATACTACTCAATTGCAAAGTCAAATATAAAAACGCAGAAGTTCCCTCAACGAGTACCAAGTTATAAACCGACCGAGAAGATTACAAATGTTCAAAACTAGAACGAGAAGAAACTAGCTACTATACTCACAAAACCCCTAGAAAATATGAGAAAAATCCAGAGGTGCAAGTTTCTAGAGCCCAAACCCTGTAACACGAACTCCCTTAATTCCGCCCTAAAGTGGAATCAACACAATCCACAATAGTGGATCTCGAAGTGGAACCAAAGACGAGAAGGTGCCCTCGCACTAAGATCGAAATCCTAAATTCGCAAAGATCGCATTTTTGCACGGCATTATTCAGTGGTACTCTGCATTCAAAACCCCACCTGTTCTCAACCGCACTGGGGTACCAGCCCACACCGATTTGGTACCCAGACAAGACCTGTTCCGGATCTTAAACCGCATGTGGGTACCGGCACACCCGAATTGGTACCATCAATGTTCCACAATTGCCCAACTTCACTTCATAACTGCCCGGGGCCTCCCGACAAGGTTCGGAATCGACGCATAATGATCCTCCGTAATTGTCCCCTTCGGAAACCAAACCGCGACAAAATATGCAAGGAACATCGAACAACCTGCACACGCATAAAAACAGTAGAAAAGGTCAAAAGCACCTATTCTACACAAAATGAAAGCAAAACATGAGCTGAGGGGCTTAAAAATTTATATAAATGTTGCACTTTTATGTATCCAACACACCCCCCAACCTACATCTTACTAGTCCCTAGCAAGATTTGAACTAGCAATGCTACCAACTATGAGGCTCAACAAAGTGCACTAAGAAGCAGTCATGCATTGCAAGATTCCCAAAAAGAGCAAACATGAACATAGTACTATAACTTAACAAAATATGCAACCGCTTGAACTTTAATGAGCACCAACAGTCCCACGTGTAGTGGACAAAATAACAAACTTTTACAAAACAGAGATTCTTATATAAAGGATCACGGATACTGAAGTAGGAATGCCATGAAATCACCAAATTGGAATGAACTTCATTAAAAATGTAAACATTTCACCACAACCAAGCAATCTAACATGCATAGAATTCAATGAGGAACACCCCATTACAACTAAAAATCAAAAAGGCTCCTTTAAGCTCAGAATGACCACGGGTTACACACAACAGCTATGAACAAAATGGGTGTTGGCATGACATGGCCGAGGTCTCTACCCAATCGCAACACCACCTTATTCTAACTCCAAGATACCACTCACTCTTCTTCCATCTTCCTCTACATCCTAGGAAACCCATCTTGTCTACATAAATATCCAAACTGCCGTAATCCCTTCCAAGTCATGATGTAGTCATGTACAACAACGGGCTCTCTCAGAATGTGACTCTGAGCTGAGATCCCGTGGTCAAAACCGCTTAAGGTTTCCTGGGGATGCATTTAAACCATCCTTTTATTCTACGCTCCATCCTCTTTAAAGGAGATTTACCACCCATCATGAGTCGAAGATGATGATGGCCTTATAGTCAAGGAGGATGTGCTGATTGAGGCCTTGTGGAAGCGGCTCGGCTTTTTGCTTCTATGATGCTTGTGATGGGCCCCAACCTAGGAAGAACTCTTTTTTCTCTACTAAGACCCCTTATCCCAAAGAACCTTCCACCAAGTTCAGAACTAAGGCCTGGAAGCGGATGTGCCTCGTTTCAATAAGGATCTCAAAATCCTCATTACACACCATATCACCAAAGCATAATCAATAACCTTCCCATTCATTACCTCACCATACAGAACCGAATTTCCCTCCTCGCTGCAGCTTCTCCCTTTCCTTTCGCCCGATCATATTGTGAATGACCTTATCCATTAATGTTGCTATTCAAGCTTTAATTTCCCGAGTAAACTCTCTTTGCGCATAAAACCCCATAGGTACTGGTCGGGTGCACATGAAGCCTAAGTAACAACCGATCAAACCTTTGTAATAGCCCCTGAGTAAGGCCTGGTCATGTGTGCTGTGAGAGCGTAATGCAACCATCTAGCAATCATAAACAACACCTCAATAGTTGCTTCCTAACAAGACTAGTCTCCAAAAGGGAATCCGCATTCAAATTCTCCCTCAAGTTGGAGTAAAATTCCCTGACGATGGATTTTACTTCCTCACCAATAAACTGCAAATTCTGATCATAAATAACTGCACGAATAGGATGAGTAAAAAGAAATGTTTCAATTTTCATTCCCAGCTCACAGAGGAAACCTTGTCTTTCAACCGATTTGGACCCATCTTTTCCCGCCGATTCCGGGATTCAGCAAACATATCTCAATCTCTTCATCTCGCTTTACTTTCTTCCTCGCTCATGCAGCTGGCCTTTCGCTCCTTTACCCTTTTCATCGCCATGGTTTATCGGGCCTTTCCTCTGCTTTTAAATGTACCGCCCATGTAAGAGCCGGGGCCTTCCTTTCTCCCCTGTTCTTCGATCTCAAGCATGTATATGGCTAAGATAGAGAATATTGCAAGAATGGCCCACACACACAAAAATCTCCCACAAAACCATCTCTAGCATTATTGGACTCCCCCTCTCCATGTCATTCAAAACTTTCCTCCCATACCTGCTCCTCATAGCGTAGACGTGACCAACCAACCAAGAACATAAATCCACAAAACCCAAAGCCAACCAAAACAATCCATACCAACCACGTTGCAAAACAAATTAGATCATTCTTCAATCTTGACAACGTACAGAAACTACTTACCCATTACGCTCCAACACTTTCAAGTTCACGGCAAAGATTCCTACGACCAAGTGGAGTTGATGTAGATGTCGAGGGAACCCAAACTGATTAGGTTTGATGGTGAGTGAATAAAAAGCTGGTGTCTAGGGTTTTCGTATGCAGGGTTGGGAGAAAGGATTTTAAGGAGAAGAGAGGTTAGGTTAGTAAGTGTCTTTTTTTTTTTTTAGAGGAATTTGAGGGGGAGATGAAAGGGTTCAAATATAATGGAGAAGGAAGGGAATTAGAGGCTTTATTTCCAAGTCCAAAAAGAGGAAAAAACTCTCTCAAGAAGCCCACTCGCGTCTGCATTCTGGGTGATCGCTTAGTGTGGTACCCCACTACTCACGGTATCGACATCAATTTTCCAAATTCCTCATATCTGCATCGATTCAGGTGGCACCAGCACCACTCTGGTACCGCTAATTTCATCTCCCCTGCATCGTACCACCGGGCCGCAAAAAATTTTAATTCACCATTTTTCTGATCTCAATGTACACTCACTTCTCAGATCGCCAAATCCCTCCCAAACCGTGACTTGTGCTTGCCTTAATCAGATACTAAACCCTAAGACCTTCACACACACTTTGAACTATCCTTACTCAAAGTGATCAAGAACTTAAGGTTTGAAATGCATCTATAACTCAAGGTCAACAAGGGTTCAAAATGACGACTCAAAGATGATTTAGAAGTTTAATAGAGAAATTATGGCTTAAAATCATCTTTCAACTACGATGGATGTTCCACAAAGAATAAGATATGCATTTGACATGGAATGCTAAAATGCTGGGTCAAGCCGATAATCAAGCAAAATGAGTCGGAAAAGAAATCGTGACTTGTAAATTATGAACGAAATGATACAAGCCGGATCACCCGAGAATAGAAAAGAATCGAGTGAATATGGTCCCAAATAAGAAAAAAGTTTTGTGTATGCTTGTTATTGTGTATATGCAAAGTGAAACTATATAGAGTTCATACATATAGCTGTGGTCGTATATCAAAGGTCAAGTACCATACCAAGAAAGCCAAAATCGAAAAAAATGCATGCACTTAACCCCTAAGAACATCGAATTAAACCACAAGATGCACTTAAATGGCTCTAAACACTAGTGTGTATGCCCCACCCCACTACGTAAATAAGTATCGTCTCAATGTGCATCAAGGATACACAATTACGTAATTATAAGAAAGCGCCAAAATACCGGTTGCCATCGAGAAAAGAGGTAATGTTACATATACGACTCTCCTTGATGAAAAAAAATGTAATTGAATGAATAAAGCCGAAGAAATGCATGAAAAAGAAAAGAGAAGCTATATACAAAGGGTAAGACAAAGATTACGCTGAAGGGACATCTCAGACCGATCTACCAAATAGCTCCTCAATACTTTCCTGCGTCTAAGTTCTCCATAAACGTGGCTTTAGTCACACCATCACTTTAAAGAGCTTCCCATCCGCATTCTCAATCTCCACTGCTACCATATGGGTGAACTATTCACTAAGAAAGGCCCAAATTCCATCTAGAACTAGTTTACTTGGAAAGATGTGTAATCGAGAGTCAGACAACAAGCATTCGGGCGTAGGTTCAAAGGTCTTCCTTACGATGTTCTTGGCTATGGGAAGAGTCAATCTTCCTTTGTAAATTGAAGCCTCATACGATTCACGCCCAATCTCATCGAGCTCGTCGACCAAGAAGATCTCACGCTTACTCGCCCCAACGCAATCAAAATTAAGAGTTTTAACGGCCTAATATGCTCTATTATGTCCATTTCCATCGAGGTGACATATCTCGCCATAAACTAACTTATAGGGAGACATACCAATAATAGTTTTAAAAGCTAAGACTAGAGGGAGCATCTAAGGTCAAGAGACCAACCTCTCGCGACAGGTTAATCGCCTTTACCAAAATGTGTCTGATCTCCCTATCGCTTGTCTGGGCTTGACCATCGTCCGTAAAGTGTAAGTCAGGAAACTTTGTGTGTGACTCACTTCTTTAAGATACTTCAAAAGGTCGATTACAAAAATGGAGCCCACCATCACTAATGATTGCACGAGGCATTCCAAAGGGAGAAAAAACATGTTCTTTAAAAAATTTCAAAACAACCTCGTGGTCATTAGTTCTCGTTGGAATGACCTCCACCCACTTAGAAACATAATCAACTGCCAATAAAATGTAAAGGTACCCACATGAGGGGGGGAAAGGACCCATGAAGTCTAAACCCCAAAAATAAAAAATCTCAATAATTAAAATAGGAGTAAGAGGCATTATGTTCCTTTTTGTGATCCCTCCTAGTTGTTGGCATCGAGCACAGGTTTTGCAAAAGTCAAAGCAATCTTTAAAAAGAGTGGGCTAATAAAACTCATTACAGGATTTTATCATTGTTTTACTGAGAAATGCTCTCCACAAGTTTCAGAGCGACGTAAGGTGAGCAATTCTAATTTGATCGTCATTGGATACACACCTTCTCATCAATTGATCAGGACAATATTTAAACAGTGGGATGGAATTTGTCCTGTCACTAGATAATTTACTATGTCCACATACCATGGGCAGTGGACAAGAGTAAAAAGTTGCTCATTAGGGAAAGTGTTGCCCATGTGTGCATTCCTCTGGGTTGTCTCTCAAACTAAACGAGGTGGTCACCACTACACTCTACTCCCTTCTTATCCTTAATGGTCATATTAAATTCGACATAATAAAATCCACCTAGTTGGGGGCGAGGCTTAAGATCTCGTTTAGAGAGCAGCAATTTTACTGCTGTAATGATCTGAAATGGTTGATGAGACCACAAATGCAAGACCCGAACTTTTCTAGTGGCAAAGACTACAACCAAGAACTCTTCCGAGGCCGGGATAATTGGATCGAGTGGAATCTAGAGTCTTCATTGCATAATAGATCACAAACGCTTTTATCTTCTCCCTTTGCCCTAATACAACCCCTATGGCATAAATCACTGGCCAGCCACACATGATCTCCAAAGGGGGGAGGTCCCACTGTGGGATCGCATGACAGAGGTGACACTAACATAGTTTTCGGGCCACAAAGCCGCCTCACATGCCCGTGATCATTCAAAAGTGACATCCTTGGAAAGCAATGCACAAGACAGCTATGGCAACTTAGGGCTTAGATATCTCCCACAAGAGAATGATTATATATCTGACAGGTTTAGAGCAGAGGTTAGAGGTCACTTGACTTTCGCATTTTGATCGACTTTATTCTTAATAATTCATGTGTCTTAAAGATAATCCCTCAGGTCACCATGAAGGACACTTCTCCCAGTTTAGCACTAAATTCTTCTCCTTACATCTTTCCAATACTTCAAAAATTCCGCACATCCCCTATATGAATCTCCAAAAACAGAAATCGCCATGAAATCTCCAAGATATGTTCTATCATATCACTAATCCTATCATGCACCACCGGGAAGGTCCCGTGCATTACATAATCCGGGCGGCATTTTTCTAAAGGCAAATGTACCAAAAGTGGCAAGTGAACGTGGTTTTCGACTCTGTGGCTATCTCACCTTGATTATACCCCGAGTACCCATCTAGAAAACAATAGAATCTATGCCCCGCAATCCCAACATTTGTCCACAAAAGGTGAGGGAAATGATCTTCCTAAAGGCCGCATTAAGTTTCCTATAGCGTCTATGCACACCCTCCAACCTCGTGCTAATTAGGGAGCCGTGGAATGAGCCTATCAGGTCCGTCTGCTACCACGCAAGGACCCTGATTTTAGGAACTACTGGGTTGGATCAATTTCATATCTCGTAATAGGATAACACCTACATCCGGGCTAGCTTTAAACCTCTTTCGACAACTTCTTTCACGATCGGGTTCAAATTTTCTTCGCCGTGGTTGTTCAAGGTTTGACATCCTCTTCTAAGTGAACTCATGTGTGCAAATCAAGGCCAATTCCCAACCGGCAATGGTCCATCCTATGGCAAGTCTCAGCTGGTTCCTCAATATCTCCGTAAGCTTATTCTCGCATTCAGCCTTCCAAAGAGTGCAGGATATGATTATCAAAATATCTTCTTACTCCTAGAATGCATACTTGAGATGCGATGGCAAGTGGTTTCAATCCAAGCTGTGGCTTCCGAAGGTAATACTCAGTTCTCAATCCAGGCAATTTTTCAAACTGGTGCCCACCCATTTGCCTCCATTACCTCATTATCAGGCTCAATTATGGAGTAAAACCCACCCGATGTGGTTACCTCCTCAACACAACTCATTTATTAGACAAGACTTGAGAGGGTCATCATATGAAACATGATCTACATAGTTCCTCACAGACAACATATTCTATCATATTTACTCTCACGTATCCTCATCATCCCCTATCTCCTCATAACATTGAAGATGTCTGTGACAATGCCTCATACTCAAAGATAAAGTCATTAATCCTCCCCTACAGTGTATAATGGCATTGGCAGTGGCCAAGAAGGGCTTACCAAGAATCACTGGAAACTGAGTGCCTTGATTCACCACAGGTTGAGTGTCAAAAACAACAAAATCCACAGAGAGAACTTGTCTACTGCACTTAACACGCCTTCACTATACCTCTAGAATTTTCAC
The DNA here is from genome assembly GCA_016808115.1 of Tetrastigma voinierianum. Classification (NCBI taxonomy): domain Eukaryota; kingdom Viridiplantae; phylum Streptophyta; class Magnoliopsida; order Vitales; family Vitaceae; genus Tetrastigma; species Tetrastigma voinierianum. The sequence continues at coordinate 146,471 of JAEQBH010004474.1, forward strand.
ACTACTTGGCCACCAGTCCAAGGGTGATATTAGTAGGTTCTAACTCTCCTAACCCTAGCCTGTAACATATTCCGAAAGTATGGCAACAAATTAACACTTGCTCCAAGTCCACTACAAAGCATGTCCCAATTTTGAGTTTCCCACCATTATGAAATAAAGTGGGGCTTCCCGAGTTCAGATTCGGCAAGTTGTTCCTTTAATCAAAGAGGTGGATTGCTCAACATAAATGCATCCTGGCTGGACACCTAACTTTATTTTTACAAAGATACAAGTCTTTCAAGAACTCGCATATGACTAATTTTCTTTATGGCATCCTACAAGGGAATGTTCTACCTTAACCTGCATTCTTGAACAAATCATATTTCGTAATGATTATTCAATTTCTTGTGGGCTCTCAACCTATGAGGGTAATGTGGGAGCAGAGGGGCACATGAGCTCTTCTTTTCTCGCCCAACATCAACAACATCCATCCTAGGAACATGAGGCTTGTTGCATTGGCCATCATCATCCTCAAAGGGTCATTTTGAAAATCTGCTGTTTCTTCGGAAGACTCTTCGTCAATGGTTTTATCAATTGTGTTTTTCCACTTCGAAGAGTGGTGATAGCCTCAAGAATGTTCAAAAGTTACATCATTTGACTCGATTCCAACACTATTTTGACTCGAGGGTTTCTCGACTGGCCCCAGGTGCGGAGTTTCCTTTTCTGTTGAAAAATTGCCTATAGTAGAAGAGGTCAACTTAGTGACTGGGGATCTAGCATCATTTAAGGTCAGTTAAATTCAAGGTCGGGTGGATTGTTGAGCTGACAAAACTATGTCACAATGTCCTCAAACTTCTCTTATGGTGGAGGTTGGTAAGTCTGGATTTTGATTCCCTTGAGAACAGTGGGAGAAAACCTGGTTAGATCACTGGAAACTTTGAGACCTTGATTTTGGAATCGAGGTTTGATTTGAAAGCCTGCTTCGTAGTTCGCTCACTATTCGAAAATAAGCCTCTGGGCCTCCTCATTCTTCTAACTTTCGTACTCGTGCGCTTACTCCACCCCGATTATAAGTTTCGCAGTATGGAGAGTTGGAAGGGTTTCCTTTGGTAATTAAGAGCATTAACTTGCTCTATTTGATTGTCTCTCACTGAGGAAGGTTACAGGCGCTTAATGGTGAATGAGCGTGTCATCGCAAATGATGCATGACTCATTCACCTGTATAGATCCCACCATAGGCACCGAAGGTACTCCTTCGGGTACAACAATCACCTCATTCACTCTTTTTCAATTCAATGGCCCTAACTTCCAGTTAAATTGGCTATTTTCGCCAGGAGGTCAATATCCTTTTACATGATGGCTCCTCCTCCCGTAGGTGTACTATGCACTTCAAAGCAGATTCAGGAGGTATTCCCAAGTTTAAGATTACCGCTATTGTATCAAAAAATCGCATGCCCTCTCTCACATTTTCTCATAACCCCCCCGCACATCATTCGATGTATTGTTTGTTACTTCAGTGAGTCTCGTGAAAGTATGGCGATTTGTCCAACATCCAAACCATGACGAGGGAGAGTTGGGAGTAGTCCTCATATCTTCCCCATACAATAGCAAAAAGGATCACCGGGCTTTTCAAAAGTTTTAGATCGCTTCGCATGAGTGCATTAAAGGCGTCCCGAGGGAAGAATTTGTTCTTCGTAAATTCATTTCGCATGTCTTCCTAAGTGAAAAATCAATCAAGCAAAGAGAGTGAAACCATTTCCTCGCCTTTTCCTTTAGAGAGAGAACGGGAATAAAACCATACAGTATTATATGGAGGCGATCCTCAGAGTTATGCCACTACAAACATCCTCAAAATCTCTCATGAATAAGTAGGGTTCGACCGGGATCCGATACAATGTGTGAGTAAGACGACCATCTCCGACTTCATAAGGAATTGGTTACCTCTTCGTGCAAACAATACATGAGTCTTGTCAGGGTTCTTCGAGGTCGCAGTAATCTTTCTCGGCGGTTCTTTCCACATTAGGTAAAGGGAGCCTCGGTTACCATGCTGAAAATTAATATCTCCCCTCTGCCGCCGGTTAGCGTTTGGCCATGCAACACCATCTCCTTGTCGTGGAGGCTTTGATAGTATCTTTATGTTACCAAGTAACCCTCTCGTCATTTGACGAAATGAGTTTGTTGATTTCTGGGATGTTCCATTTGAGGTTTAGGGTTCTCTTGAAACAAACGTCTAACTCTAGAATCTTCAAGATGTCTTCGAGGTATAATTTTACAAGCTCTGTTGTTTACGCGAGCCTCCGACATGCACTAATATTACCCTAACCGATGTGTATCCACTTATATTATCTACAAAAAGAATTAAAGAAAAAGGTAGAGAGCGCATCGACCTTGCAATGCAACTGCACCACTAGCTCTCCATCCTAATTGGGAAGCTCGCTACTCCCTAAGAATCTGCCGCTAAAAATGCTTCTCTGCCTCTTCGTGTCAAACTATTCCGCGTAGGAACCGATGTCAGTTAAGCATTATAATACCGTGGGAGTCCATGTGTTATTTCACAGAGTGGTTTCCTAGATGATCCAAGGATTGCTATCCAATGAATGTGCAACAAAGTAAACATGGGGGTTTCCGGTTGATTGATTCGCTAACCGATCGACTTAAATCCACTCGAAACGAGAAGTAATAATGATAAGATCTTAAAGTTTCCACTCTTCTCCAACTAGGTAAATACCACCTCTCACTTACATTCTCATCTGGGGAGCCATCGATGAATGGCTCAATGGGGATATAACTTTAAAAGTTTTTGTAAAAGACAAAGAATAAATGAAAGATATCAACAGCCGCCGCATGATTTGATTAGACACTCTTAGATTGCATTCAGATCAAGCACAACGTGTACCAAGAATCTTCTCGCTCACATCTGCGTCGGGTGAAGCAAGATGCCAAACTAAGGTTTTATAAGAATTTTAGCAATTGTTTAATATCATACAAATCATCAAGCATAAGAGAGGGACTGAAAAAGTCGTTACCTTGAAGCGGGATGAGTTTCATTGTGCCATAACCTCTATCATGGAGGTTTATAACTCCATTAAAACCTAGAATTGATTCATAAATGTCGAACAATAATATTAAATGTGAATTGAGAAATATCACTTCAATTGCAAAGTTGAAATATCAAAAACGCAGAGTTCCCTTAACGAGTACCAAGTTATAAAACTGACTGAAAGATTACAAATGTTCAAAACCAGAACGAAGAAATCCACCTACTATACCTAAAACTCTAGAAAAATATGAGAAAAACCCGAAAAGCGAGCCCAAACCCTAGAAATCACCGAACTCCCTTAATTCGCCCTCAAGGGGGTTTAAATACAATCCACATTAGTGATCTCAAGTGGGAACTAAAAGAAGGAGCGTTGCCCTTGCACCAAGATCGAAATTCTTAAATCCCGCATTGGTCGCATTTCTGCACGGCATCTTCGCTAGTGTGGTGTACGTACGCACTCCACCGGATCCCAACCGCATTCGCAAATTCCAGACCACACCGATTTGGTACCGGTACCAAAACTCCACTGGATCTTAACGGCATGTGGGTACCCCGCACCACCCGAATTGGCATCGATACCAATGTTCCACAATTGCCCACCCCACTTCATAATCGCCAGCCTCCCGACAAGTCAGAATCGACGACGCATGATCCGCAGCTTGTCCTGAAACCAAATCATACGAAAATGTGCACGAATATCGAACAACCCGCACACGCATAAAAACAATAAAATGTCAAAAGCACTCTATTCTACACAAAATGAAAGCAAACATGAGTCGAGGGGCTTAAAACCTATATAAATGTCGCACTTTTATGTACGCAAAGAGGTGCTTTTATATTTTGTAGCGTTGAAGGAGGCTTCACTTGGTTTCTGGTTAGTGGAAGGAGTTGGAAGGATCATCCATTCTTTTTGCTTGATTTGCAATGACATCTCAGGAGGTGATTTCTAGATTAAAATACAAATTTTAACAAAATAAGCTAATCCTAGTGTGATAGGTCGGAGCATGAAGGACGGTGATGTTCTAAAAGCGGCAGGTTCTCTCTCTTCTTATTTAGATCTCCCTTTGGGAGCCCCTTTCAGATCTATGGATTCTTGGGATGTGGTGGGGGAGATATTCCGGGAAAGGCTTGCTTTGTGGCATAGATAGTACTTGTCAAAAGGAGGGAGATTGACTTAAAGAACACTTTATCTAGTTTGCCAATACATTGAATGTCTTTGTTTGTGGTTCCTTATTAGATATGAGTCATAGATTGAAGAAGATTTGAAGAGACTTCCTCTATGGGTAAAGGGGGAGAGGGAAGAGAGCTCCAAAGAAGGCCTCATCTTGTAAGGTGGTTAGTTGTTGGCTTAGAGGTAAAAGAAGAGGCTTTAGGGTTAGAAAGTTATCTTTTCTAAATATAGGCCTTCTTAGAAAGTGGTATTAAAAGTTTATAAAAATTATTCCTTTTGAAAGCAAGTGGTTTATGGTAACTATGGAGAGAATGAGGGAGATGGTGTTCTAGAATTTTGACGAAAGGCTACGAGGTGGGTCTTTAGAAGGTGTTCCATTGTGTGTGAAGGGGTTCCAAGGACAGAGTCAGCTTTAGGTAAGAGCGCAAGGGGGTGAGTTTTGGCAAGACAGGTGATGTGGGAGGATCCTTTATCTCCATAGTTTTTTTTAGTTGCAACTGATAAAGAAGCTTGGGTAGATTAGATACAGGAGCATACTAGGGAGGTTGGTTTGTTGGAATCTAGTGCTCATAAGATAGATAAATGATTGTGAGTTAGGCAAGGTGGAAGGATTGTTTAGAAGATTGCAAGGGCATGAGGTTAGAGTTGGAGTAGAGGATGTTATTATTTAACCATTAGCCAGGGGATACCTTTTCTGTCAAATTTTCCTATTCCTTAGCAGATTGCTACCCTGAAGATTTTCCCTTGAGATCAGTATGGAATCCTTGAATGACAGGGAAAGTCAGAAGAAAAATTCTAATTTTTGATCAGCAAAAGAAGAGGGGTTGAAGTCTTTCATATAGATGTTATTTGTGTAAGGGTGAAGAGGAATCAACAAACCATATTCTTCTTCATCACCCTAAGTAAAATGTGTGACACCTTATTTTGGTTCTATTTGATGTTCTGTGGATGATGCCATTCTCGATCAAGGATGTCTTCATTAGTTGGCAAGACGCCTTTGAAGAAGAGAAAGAAGGCTTGGAAAGCTGCGACTTTGAAGAAGAGAAAGAAGGCTTGGAAAGCTGCGACTTTGAAGATTATGAACTACCAAACCATATGATTTTATGTTCCTATTAGATTTTATTGATCAGTTGGGGCCAAAGTAGTTTTGGGAGTATTTTTTATTTTTTCCTCTTCCCCTCCCTTTTTGGCCTTGTATGCATTGTGTATACTTTAGATGCTTTTTTGGTGCTTTTAATTCAGTTGCTTTTACATATTAAAAAAAAAGAAGCTAAGAATAGAAATTCTAATTTTAAAGCAATTGAGGATCGTAATTGTGGTGCAAATACGCATCCTTTTCATCTGCTTAGTCTATGTCTATAATAAACTTGAAATGACTGGGCTATGTATTGAGAATCCTAATAATGATGCAAACAGGAATCCTTCTCATCTGCTATTCCTATGCCTAGAATAAACTTGAAATGACTAGGCTTGATCCCCATAAAAAAAATATACTAGATTGTTTTAGGCACATGCACACATAGCGTTCTGCTGGCAATGAGCATATGTATTTATTTATGTTTACAAGCAGTGACTGTGTATGTATTTGGAAATGCTGATATGTAGTTTTCTGAAGTCAATGATATTGAATGCATGCGAAGTTTTCATGTACATAGATAATGTAATTTAGATAAGAAACCGGAGTATTTATAATTTCGCTTCCTGTCACCCTATTAATTAGAATTTCACATTGTTCTGATAAATTAGGTTACAAATGAGTAATGGTCAGCCTGGCATGGGTATTACTTGTGAAGGACTACAGGGGGCTCAAAATATAAATGCTTATTCAAAGTTCCTTGATGAAGCCCCCGAGCTTGTGAAGATTACCCAAGTGTCTTGTGGGGAGTACCACACAGCAGCTCTATCTGAAAATGGCGAGGTGTAAGTGCCCTGAAGGACTTATTAGATGGAGATTGATTCTGTTGTTAGACACAAGAAATATGGTTATCCTCATGGCACATGCAAATCTATTTGAAGGTTTGGAAAAATCTTCTTATGGGAACCTCGCATCTTGTCAAGAGTCATTGGATGCAATGGAAATAGGATGTGTCTTGATATGCTGTCTCTATCCCTACAGCTTGGTTATTATACACACATCAACCATGAAAAACGTAATCTCATTGTTGGTCTTCTGTTCATGCTACTTGTTAACTTGTATAATCACTAATTTCTTACTTCTTGCTTTCTTCTATTCTATCTAATTAGTGGTAATCATGTTTCTGTTCTTTTATTTTGTTTCTGAATGTTTTTGCTCTGTTGTAAAAGTAGCACCACTAGTAGACATTTGTATGGTAATGATTACTGACTATTAATTGCCATGAAAAAATTGACTGCTGTTTGTTTACTGAATAATAAGTAGGTTCCCATTTGAGCATTGTACTTCATGTTGTTATTACTGTAAGATAATGTTTGTGCTTAAAATTATGCTTATGATTTCTTTCAGATAAATATATCTTAAGGATTCTGTATCTTTCTACTCGTTAGAAAATTAGCAATATATTGCGGCTTGTATTACACATATTAGGACTACTCAGTCTGGGTGATATCATTAGGTTGCAATCCATCCTCACTCCATGCCTGCTGCATTGCTCCACATTGTGATCAAATTTATTAGAACTGTAAAATGTTCCTATCCCAAATCAGATGAATTCTTTTAAGGCTATTTCCCTGTCTGTTTCAGTGGGCTTCAAATCCTTCATCATTCACAATGTTCTGATTTTGATCTTGCAGCTATACTTGGGGATTGGGAAATATGGGACAACTTGGGCATTGCTATCTGCAGTATGGGGATAAGGAGCTGGTACCAAGGCGGGTGGTTGCTCTTGATGAGATACCTATAAAGGATATTTCATGTGGTGGCGTACATACCTGTGCTCTGACTTCCCAGGGAGCTCTCTATGCTTGGGGTGGTGGTCAAGCAGGGCAATTGGGCCTAGGACCCCAAAATGGTTTCTTCTCATGCAACCTGAATGACTCTGAAATGTTGCACCGGAACATCCCTGCCTTGGTTGTTCCAACTGGTGTGCAACTCATTGCTTGTGGTCATTCTCATACACTTATATCCATGAAAGATGGAAGAATTTGTGGGTGGGGATACAATAGCTATGGTCAGGCAGCAAATGAGAAGTCTACATATGCTTGGTATCCATCACCAGTTGATTGGTATGATATATAGCTGTGTGCTGTCTCATGGAAACTCATGAAAATTTTGATATAAGTCTTTCTGATGAAAAAGTACTTGTGTAGGTGTGTTGGGGAAGTAAGACAACTTGCAGCTGGTGGTGGCCATTCGGCTGTCTTGACTGATGCTTGTTCCTTGAAAGAGTTGTGCGAACTTAGGCTTGCAGACTGTGTGACTCCATCTAATGCTTCTAAAATTGAGGATATTGCATCCAGAACAGATCAGACGCCCTAGCACGTCTCTGTGAAAGATTGAGGTATCATTTTATGCTTCCTTTGAAGTATCTCTGGGTTTTTCCTCCAAAAGTAGTTCTATCTTCCTGAAGTTTGTTACTTAGTTTTCCTTTGGCTTATGATCACATAGCATGTAGAAAAGATATGAACAGTAATTTCTGTTTGGAGCCTTGTTTGGGATGTTTGTGTGTGTGTGTGTGTGTGTGTATAAAAGTCATAAAGTAATTTCTAGGCCTTATATTATTTTAAATTATTATGACAGTAATCTGTGTGGCTCTTGGATTTGGGATTTTGCATCTTAATTTTACATCAGTAGCAAAGAAGCCATGTTAACTGTTGTTCTTATTCTACAGGGAGTATTTGCCTGATGGTGAGGATGACTGCAACTATAAGGATGCAGATGTTGATGGGAAGAAATGAGAGAATATTGAAAGTTAATGCTATGATTGTCAATTAAGCGTATCCTCTAGTTGTTTAGGTTGATAATCTGTCTAGTCAGGGAACTGTAAAAAATCGGGGAAATATCTCATAATCAGATGATGGAGAACATTGTCGATTTAACTGTTCATTGAACTCCTATTAACTTGGAGGTGATTAAGTCCCAAAATTTTTAGAACAATTCTTCTGTGTAGCTATTTTACAACCTGGAAAATGCTATATGCTCTCTATATTGTTTGTAGATGTCGTTACAACAAAACAAATGAAAGATTTTTAGACTCAGATGTTGGACTTGAACTTGCAAATTGTGGTTATTCCATGCTTGAGGTCAGACTCTATTCTAACATTTCGCTTGGTGAACAAAAATCATTTCTGCTTGTGGGAATTCTGTAAGGGTTCTTACTTCTTACTCATGACATACTTGTTCTGTCTTTAATTTACCATGACGTTTCCAACAGATGCATCAGCCGATTCAGTCATGATTAGAGTTGCAAATAACTGCAATGCGAGGATGAGATAGGGCGTGTGGTAACTGTTAAGAGCCCTTTGGATGAATTAATAAGAGCGTGCAATTACATGGGGGGGTTTGGCTAAGTAGTTAATTTACCAGCCAACAACAACTATTTTGTTCATATATATATATATAAGCTATCTTCATTATGACTATTATATATTTAGAGAAGATTACCATTGAAGGGAGAGAGGCCACAAAGCCACCAACCCAAACAGAACAGTGAACACACACAACAAAAGGTAAAGACCGTCTAGAAGAAGGCAAAATACATTGAAATCATCAACTATTGGGTGGCGGGAGCTGTGAATTATAACCATAGTTAGGGATTTTACAATTGGATTTACCTGGGGGGGGGGCTGACATGTGAATCTTCTCCGTGGCAGGCATATGGCATAAAATATTAACTCAGCTGTGGGAAATAATGTCTCCTGTCCTCCATGGATTGGATCCTTTTTTATTCATTGACGTGGCGCAGCAACCATGGTGGCATGAGGGTATTAGGACTAGGTCGAGCTTCTGTTCCATCCTCTTCTTCTCCAGCTCTGCCCCCAAAATTACCACTGCATCATTTACCTCCCATATTTAATCATAACGTCCACAACTCATATGACCCAGCTTTCTATTCGGAATGTAATGCTCAAAACATACTCCAACAAGAGAGAGAGAGCACAAACCCAATGGTGAGCGAAGGGAGCTGTAGTGGGGGTGGTGGTTGTGGTGGTGGCACAACATAGGCATTTGAATTTTGTCCAATATTTGGCTGCTCCCATTGTGCACGGTTATTCTGTTCGGCCTTCTCCTTTTCTTTCACCTATTTTCACGTCACAACGTTTTAGAAGATATTCTCTAGTGCAATTTTTAAAAACCACATGAATAATGATGTATAAATTATAATCATCATAAACAGCCCTACTTTTACCTTTTTCGCCAACGTGTTGTTTTGCTCAACCAGTGTTTTTTCCTGTGACATTATTCTACAATGTCAGTTCACATGCATATATATATTGTTCCCTCTAATTCTATGGAACTCGATTATTGAAAGCATATTTTCTTTCGTCAAGAAATTGCAAATCAAAGTTAAGTTTGGTTCTAAAATTTTCAATAAAGAAAACAAGAAAAGAAAATACAAAGAAAAAAAACATATATAAAGTCAATAAATAGTTTCTACACTTCGTTTTAAACTTATATATAAGTTTTGAAACTAATTTAAACCTTTTGATTCCCTTGGCACTCTGAAGACGACACATTATAGACCCAGAAAAATAGGTGCCAGATTAGCTAGGTCTAGATGGTAGGATTAAGACATTGTCACTCAACCCCAGGTTATGCCCATAATTCATTTTTTTGATAATCCAGATGTTTGGGCCAGCTTGCACATTTTTGGACTAATGGACCCTGTAGTTAACGGATAAACCTCTAATAGCCTGAAGGTACTCGAGGTGACATTTCGGTAAACCCAAAGTTTTAAACCAATTGAGCTAGTTCTCAAGGTCATAATTTTAACCCTATCTAGTGGGGCTTTCTCAACCTTAAATTCTTGAAGGGTTAAGGGAAATACAAGGATAAGATATGCTGTGAGCAACACCACCTTCCATTTGGATGTACTACCATTTACTATCAACTCTCAGATTAAACCTAGCTGGAAGTCAATCTTTAATTAAATCTAATTTAGGGCATCCTAAATTTTAATTAACTGCATGCAGATCTTTATTACCTTCTTCTGTAGCTCTGAAATCGATTCATGCATAAGCTGATTCTGCACATGGGTAAATGAGTTTGTTAACAACTGCGATCCAATGAACCAATGATATATATAATAACAAAGTTGATCTCTACCTTTCTTGTTCTGATACGCTTTAGAGCAGTATCAAGCTGTTGCTCCAAATTTTGTAGCTCTCTTAGGCTCAAGGGATCCAGATCTTCTCCCACAAAGTGCCTAAAAATATATATTTTGTATATTAAAATTTCCGTATCTGCATTCTGTTAATTCATTCTTTATGGGAAAACATGTAATAACATAGGTGTTGGGACCTCACATTGGACGGATTCCTTTGGACAAACTGTGGTGCAAAAGATTATTTTGTTTCCATGTTTTTTGAAAGTGTTCAAAGCTGTCGCACTATTCAAAGACGTCGACTTTTTGCTCAGAATAAATGGCCAAAAATCAACACAAGCATGATAATTTTTCAATTGGCTCATGACCCAATTCTTAAAATATGGTTTCCATGTGGCCAAAAGATAGATTTCATCACTAAACTAATTAAGTTCAGTCTAGACTTTTGAAAACTGGCATTTGATGATCAGATCAGTACCTCAGGTTCCTTTGTAAAACTTCAATTCTAGCAGTGAGTTTAGGGTAATCCATCGACCAGTTTGCCTGTCCAGGATCCAGAAAAGAAAACGGGTTACTGAGTTCTATCATGATAGCTGTTTTTCTTTTCCGTAACTGCTAATTATAAACGCTAGCTAATGGAAATATTGAACCTCAAGTGAGCACAATGATAATATGATATACCCCAACATAAAGAGAAATGAAAGAAAAACTAACCATACAAACTTACATGCATGGTTTAGGATAGTTACTGCATAAGCATGTATGTACACACAATTAAAAGAATTTTCAATATGAGGAACTGAAACTATTTCAAGACCCACAAGACCCTATTCAGAATCATTCAGATTTCAGACCCACAAAATCCAACACAGATTTCACTAGTGATAAAGAGAAAAGTAATCAGGCACAATGCAGTTCAACCCTAATGATCAATTATATTATTATCATTATTTTTTTTATAACCGTGGATATTTGGGTCAGCTTGCACGTTTCGACTAATTTCATATGGCCATAAAGTTAACAATCGTATAAACCTCTAGTGTCCTGAGTAGTCTCGAACTAGTGCCATGAAGTTACCCGTTGTATTGATGATCAATTACATTATGCACAATACAGTATAGCTTCTTTTGCATTTTTGACATTTTTTCTATGTTGGTGTGTGAAGTACCTGTTGGTCAGGATCCGATGAGAGAAGCTGTCTTTCTGAAAGTGAGTATCTTTCATATCGTTCAAGTATTCTTTCCATGCTGTTACAAAAGTAAAAGTTTATTTCAAAAATATATCAGTGAGGTGTCACATGCATGAATCAAGAGTTTGTCAAAGAGAATAATATGAACAGAAGCAGCCAAAACAAAACTCCCAGTCTCAACTGATCAAGAAAGCTAAGGAAGCCTGTAAAAATAAATATGCAGTTTTCTTAAGCATACTGAATATTAGAAAGAAAAAAACAAACATCTTTACATGCATGGCTGCATCAAGTTAGCATATGTTCATCAAAATGTCATCCTAAAAATTGAGAGCCCTACATAGAGTGGGTGACAGTGATGTAGAACTAGAGATATATTGTTTTAGTAGAGTTGTTTGCTGTCATTGGTTTGTTAGCCAAACAGTTGCAAAATTGATCCGAACTTTGCCAACTCTCCTAACACATTCAGGCTACCAGATCTTTTGTTTTTATACATAAATTTTGTATTCTGCAGAATCAAAGAAAATGTCACTGATAAATTTATATTAATAAAGGTTTGATTAACTCAACTCATTTTGATTGAAGGGCACATATTCCGGCATCAAATGCAGTCGAAGGCCAACTAGACTTGATCTCAACTTTGTTGTAAATTTGGTCCAGAGGAATAGTGGAGGAATACTTGATTGCTTGTGTTTTGATTTTTAGATTTTTCCACATGATTATAAATTCAATAAGAAGCTCGTTGAAGGTCAAGTGCAAACTTCTACTTCTTCACTGGTGTTTTCCCCTCCCTAAAGAAGACACAAGAAGAAAAAACCCTGTGAGTTAATAAAGAAAATTTGTTTCTTGATATTTGAGAATTTTTAGAGCTTTTCTAGATATTTACACACATTAACCAAAAGATGACCTGAGCTTATCAACATTTTATTGTTTACAAACAAATGATATATATATTTCCAGTTTCTTATTATTATTTTTCTTTTTATTTTCTATTTGTTTATTATTACTAATATTGAAATTATTATGCTATCATTCTGTAGATGCCTATGGCAAAGGTGTGAAATTCTGTCTATTGAATGGTAGAAGTTGATATATATGGTAGGCTCTTAATTAAGATTTCCTTCAGCGTGAAGCTTTGCTGGATTGATAGTAAAATACCAAAATACAAGGATTTAGACTTTGGCATTTGGAGATCAAACATGTAAATTTATCACCTAAGTAGACTCATCATGATCCTTGAGGTGGTGTCAAAATTTTTGCACTTGATGCAAATGGAATTGCATCAGTGTTAAATTTCCCATTCAACCAATTGAAGTGATCTTGAGCAAAGGGTGCCCAAATTTTTACACTTGATAAAAATTAGGAAGCTAAATTTGACACCTATCTAGCTAGTCAGGAGCTCTCTAGAGGTAGCTTGATGCTATAAGTTCAATACTTAAGGCAAATCAAATAATGTTGCAGTGCTAAATTCAACAATCAACTAATTGGGTATGACTAGAAAGAAGTGTTAAAGTTTTTGTTAAGATAAAGCCTATAAAAGTATGGCATAGTAAAAATTGGAAAGCTGAATTTGACACCTATCTAACTTGTTTGGACATTTTAAGGAGTTGCATCATGGATGCATGGTCCTAAAAGAAAACCCTAGACCCCAACATCTTACATTTTTGTCCAACCAATAATATAAATAACACAAGAATTGATCAGTTTTAGCTCCAAGGAGTAGCATCATTGGAAAAACCTAACACAATTGTGAAGAGATAAAACTAATGTACATCTAGCTTCATCTAACATGGCATAGTAGTTTGGTTCTAAGATCTTTGAGTTAAGACCTCTCCAAGAGCATTGATCTATATGGTACGATTTGTTTATCTCCCAGCACGTGAAATAAGGCCAAATGGGCGGTTTTGAGCTTCATACATGTAGTTGGATTTGTTGCTACATAGGTGGTATTCTAACGTTTTAGGTCATGTTTGGTTCATTAAATATTAGGAAAAAAATATTAATGAAAAATGATTTTCTTATATTTAATTTGAACAATGAAAATCAAATATGATTGAAATTACTTAAAAATTTATATATTTTAAAATATTCAATCTTTGAATAGAATATATAAAAGTGAAATGAGCTTGAAATAACATATAAATAATTTATTAAATTTTATTTTATTTTTTTCTTAGCCTTTTCTTTTCTTTTACTTTTTTCTTTATTTCCTTTCCTTCCTATTTTTCCTTAATGTTTTTTGGAACCAAATATAACCTTATAATTTGCATTTTGACTGGGATTATAGCTTAAAAACTAAAAGAAGTATTGGGGTTTGAGTTACAATAAATTGTCGAGTACCATGCAAATGATAGTTTAAGAATAACTCAAGTATGTGTGAACCATTACCACCTATGAAAATAGTGAATGCCTAAAGTATAATGAGTGCTTATTAACAATTAGATGTTGCTCTTCTCTAAAAAAAGGAATTAGAAGATGCCTGGTTCTTGTTTCAAACTTTGAGAATAGTTTTGAAACACAAAAATATCATTTCGACGCTTTTCAAAATCAAGTATCGCTTTTTGTGCCTTCAACAAAAAAGAAAAAGAAAGAATCAAACGCGTTTTCCCCTGCTTTCTAACAAAATCGGGTTTTCAAAACTGCAAAGAAATGCACTTTAGTTTTAATGGGTGACAAGAAAATATACTAACAAAGCTTAAAAAAGCACACCAAGCACATAAAATGTATAATATATGTACTAAAAGGTAAAATAAGGGGGAGAGGAACCAATAAAAACCTTTGCTGTATTGATCAATAAAATCTAATATGGTTGAGAAGCAGCTACCAATTTACACTCTAAATTATTCCAAAACAAATGCTCATAAAAATGGATTGAAATACCTAAGTCGTTCCAAAAAAAAAAAAGAACCACCACAAAATGCTTGCATTATAATAATGAATAAGATTGTGATAAACTAAGTCTTCATTCTTTATGCACATGGTGCTCCTATTTGATATAATTATTGCCTTCTTCTGAGTCGATCAATTGTTTAAATCATGTCCTAAGTAGCTTTCCAAATGAAGAAAACGCTATTTTGTTGGAGTCCAAGAATTTAATATAGTGCTTGTGGTAAAAGATTCCCTACTAGTTCCAACTAGGAAGGAATGAATTGACCTAGTTTTAGTTAGACGTAAATAGTTTATAGGCTTTTCACTTTACACTTATGCATGTAATCACCCTGCTTGATCTATTTATTCGGAGAAAGTTAGGAAATGGGACGTTGTTAAAAAAGAAATTATTGTTTTTGAATAAAAGTAATAAAGGATTTCATTTATAGAACCAATTTTATCTAAATTATGTAAATTTTCTCAAATTGATAATTTAAGCAGAAGATTCCATCAAGCGAGAAGGACAATAAAATTATTATTATTGCATTGTCTATCTTATTATTATTATTATTATTTTTTCGATAATCATGGTTGTGCGATCTAACTTGTGTGCATATTGATTATTCTCACGGGCCTTAAAGTTAAAGGCCGAATAAACCTCCAATACCCTTATCAATTCATCAGTAACTCAATTGCACTCAACTATCTCTTTAAGATTATTATTTCATCGTTTCATCTTATGATATTGATTGTCTCACAACAATGATTAAAATATTGCTAAACCAAGGTTTTAAACCTCTTAGGAATTTGAATAATTTCTATAATATTATTTTATAACAAATACACTTGTTAAAATAAATAAAAAGTAATTATAAAAAATCTGATTTAAGTTGATACTAGTTTTTGAAAACCAGATAAAAACAAGAGCTTTCAATAATAATGAAATAAATCTTGGAATTATCAAAATCAATTTATTAGTACATAATTCAAAGATTTATTTCATTAAAAGGTAAAAACTATTATATTACTTTAAATTTTAACGTCTTTATTTTGAGCAATGTATATGTTTAGAACAATTTAACAATTTAATTTCCAAATATTTAAATATTATTTTAAAAACATAATTATTATCAAATGTCTGATCATGGTCGCCACCAATTTGTTAGAGCATAATCCTAATGCAGTAAACTCCCTTTCCTTATGTGTTTCCCAGATTTGCGTTCAAAATGCCATATCCTACTTTCGATGTAAAAACCAAAACTACTTCTTCCTAATTCACTCACTTTTGATAACTTCACTCTTTAAAGTCTAGTCCCTTGAAACTGGATTAATAGATTTCTTTATTTGTTTATGCAAATTATGAGTATCTAAACAAATTTATTTGTTTAAGAAGAAGCTCAAGTAGCTAAAACAAAAAATCGCATTTTTGAGTTATTTGATATAGGTGGAGAGTTAGATTTTGGGAGTGTTATATCATATATCTACTTTACATATAGATTTATATCCTATTAAGAAACTTGTCTTATAGAGTTGTAATCTATTAGGAATGTTAGATTGACTTTTGTATATATATTCATAGTGGATCAATGAAAAAGAATAGGGAATTCATTCCTCCAATTTTTTTGTCTTGCTTTCTACATAGTAATCAGAGCCTATGTTTTGACACACGCACTTCGAGGGAACGTGAGGTGACACTGCCCAGACAGGAAGGTGTGCCTGTTGCCGGCGACCTAGACCACCAAGTCCGTTGGCCAGAAGGTGCACGCGTGAGCCACACGCGCCACCATAAGGATTCGTTCTGTTCCCCACGCACCAGCACCTAGGGTGCTTGTGTGGGTGTGTGGAGGCACATTCAACGACGAGACTACTCCTCCAGTACCCCCAACCGATGGTCCTCCCCGGCCACCTGCCTCCTTGTTCGATGCCCACAACAGTGATTTTCAAAACATTTTGTGTCCAATAGCCCTATTTTTCTAGGGTTTCATGCCTTTCTCCTTGATTTCTTCAAGATTCAGAGGTGTTTTGTGGATCGTAGGACCAAGTTCTCCTATTCCACGTCGCGGTTTCGGAAAGGTAATTTTTCTATCAGAAAAATCCTATTTTTATGGTATTTTGAATTTTCGTAGGCTCGTTCGAAAGTTAGATCTACTGCATGACTACCACGAACCTCGAGAAGCCTCTTTCTTCGTGTGTCATTATTGCCACAATCCAGGACATGTATGCCAAAATTGTAGGGAGCTGTAGAATAAAAATTGAAGATTTCAGTTTATACATCATCATAAATCACT